>CM063504.1:46262185-46269685 GCA_032207245.1 Pardosa pseudoannulata | reverse complement strand
CCCCCCCCGAAAAAAGAGAAAATCGTCTCGCTGATGGGTGACATTTTTACAACTTATAATAGTACAAATATATGATTATCAAAATTTTTTACAAGAAATTGTAACATTAAACGAATAAATTTAGTGTAGAAGAGTAAGAACTGTCTTTCTAGTGTGTCAGAATTGGAGACATCAGGGTTACAGAGTCAGAAGCTTGGTCTGTAACTCATCATAAGTAATTACACACCATCACATCAAAAGTTTCAATGTCCAAGTGCTTTTTCGCTTTCCAATGTCTCTATTGACCAAGGTCACAGACACTCCATTCGTTGGACTGAAAGTTTTTCATTCTCTCGTGCTATCGAATTTTAAGAACTGTATTTCCATCGTTCTTGGTATTATTTATTTTCTCTGTCTTGGGATAATTTTGACTACAAATTGGAATTTTAGTTTTTCTAACATTTAATTTAAAATTTTCTGCAGGATTAAAATGTCTTACTCTAGTTGAGTGAACTATTTCACTTTCTTGTTTAGTAAGAGGATTGGGTTTGTTAATCTCAAAATTTACACTTGAAATTAGTTTTTCTAACATTTAATTTAAAATTTTCTGCAGGATTAAAATGTCTTACTCTAGTTGAGTGAACTATTTCACTTTCTTGTTTAGTAAGAGGATTGGGTTTGTTAATCTCAAAATTTACACTTGAAAGTCGCTTTAGAATTACAAAGGGTCCCGTAAACACTGGATTCAGCTTTGGAGTGTTTGGATATGAGAAAATTTCTAGTATTACTTTATCACCTACTTTAAATTTAGATTCTTTGAAATGGGTGTCATATCTTTCTTTATTTATTTCATGATTTCTTATAGTCCTCTGTCTAGCAATTTTCCTAGCTTCTTCGATTGGAGGATACATTTCCTGATTGTCTATTAAGGTTTGATATGGTAATTTTCCATGCATTAAATAAGAAGGGGGAAATTTTGTTACAGTGTGAGGGGTGTCATTATAGTCCTCATTTACTTCACGCAATAATTTGGTCCACGAAATGTTACCAGGATATGAATTTAATTTACATTTAAGTCTAGTTATCAAGGTCTGATTTACTCGTTCATTTTTACCATTCGTTTGCGGCCTATGGGATGTAGTTAGAAGCTGTTTAATATTATTATTACTCAAAAAGTGTTTGAATTTGGATGATGTAAAAGCAGCATTCCTATCGCTCAAAATTTTCTTAGGCATTTGATGTCGAAACATTTGTCTTAAACAGTTAATATAGGTATCGGTGTTAACGTTCTTTGAGGCGAAAGTCCAAATAAACCTAGTGGCATGGTCAATAACAATGTGCAGATATTTGTTTGTTGAATTATAATAGTTTAAACCACCAACAGTGTCTATGGGAAGAATTTCAAAAGGATCGCTCGTAGGAGGTAACATTTGTAAAAGGCCGAATCTGGGTTGTCTTGGTTTCTTATTTAATTGGCATACTTCACAATGCTTCACGAAGTTGCTTACATCTTTGGTTAAACCTATCCAATAATATTGTGGAGATATTAAATTTAGCATTGCCGAGACTCCTAGGTGTCCATAATCATTATGAGCTTTTTTCAATAGTTTTAATCTTAAAGAGAAAGGTACTACAATTTTGATTAAACCTTGTTTCTTAACTGTCCAAATATTATTTAATTTTCTATAGTTCACACCGTAAACGTTGTCTAAATTTTGATGTTGCTCTATCTCTTTCGGCGTTAAAAGTGGTTCGCGTACAGTGATATGGTAGGAGATCGCGTTTCTAGTTAGCATATCTGCTTCATAATTTGTTGAATCTTTTTTTGAATTTTATATCAAACGAGTACATTGATAACTTCAAACTCCAACGGAACAATCTACCTGTCGGATTTTTGATATTTATTAGCCAAACGAGAGATGCGTGATCCTTGTAAATTGTGAAATGAGTCCCGTGTAAGTAACAATAAAATTTATCAACGGCATCAATTATAGCTAAGCATTCTAATTCTGTTATAGCATAATTTAATTCATAAGGTCTAAGTTTTCTAGAATGATATGCAATGGGATGTAGCGATCCATCAGGATGTAATTGTTTTATAACTGAACCAATCGCTTGACCGGAAGCATCCACAAAAATATGACATGGGTAATTAGGATTATAAATCGTTAAAATGGGTTTAGAAATAAGAGCATCTTTTAAATATTGAAAAGCTTTTTGGCATTCTTCATTCCATTCAAATTTTACTTCTTTCTTTAATAATTTATTTAGCGGTGCGCGTAGTTTTGCATAATTTGGAATAAATTTATTCTAAACATTTACGCTTCCCAAAAATCTCTGTAAGTCTTTGACATTTCTAGGTGGTTGAAGTTTTTTGATTATCTGTATATTTGCATCACTGGGAGAGTATTTACCTTTTTCGATTTTATATCATAAAAACTTAATTTTTCTTTGCGCGAATTGACACTTTGAGAACTTTAATTTTATGTTTTCTTTTTCACAGATAGAGAATATAGTCTTTAAGTGTTCTACATGTTCCTCAAAAGAGTTCGAAAAAATAATTATGTCATCAAAATAGTTCAGCGTGAATTTAATTTGATACTTATTTAAAATTTGTCTTAAAGTCCTTTGAAAAATAGCCGGAGCATTCCGGTATCCAAAAGGCAATCTATTTCATTCATATAATCCAAAATTAGACGTGAATGCTAATTTTTCGGTGTCTCTCTCATCTAATTTGATGTGCCAATAGCCACTTGCTAAATCAAATGTCGAAAATATTTCAGCTTGTGACAAAGAATCAATAATTTTTGCAAGAAGGGGAATAGGCTCGGAGTCATGTTTACTAATGGCATTCACCTTCCGATAATCTACACAAAGTCTAGATTTAGAATTTTCATCTCTTTTGTAAGCTAGAGTAATTGGTGACGCATAAGGACTATGAGAAGGCTTTATTATATTTTTTTCCAGGAGTTCCTTTATTTGTTTTTCAATCTCTAAGTTATCTTTTGGAGACGCTCTGTAGGGTCTAAGCGCTATTGGTAACTCCGAATTTAGTATTATTCTAGGGGCTTCCATGCGGATGCATCCGACATCATATTTATTTTTTGCAAATATTTTACTATACTCATTTAATAAATTATGTAATTCAAAATTTTCATGGTTAATCAATAGATCATCACATTTAAAACTATTATTAGAATTAGTACAAGAATTACCAATATTAGCATCATGAGAATACACAATATCATTTTCATCATCTTCATAAATTAAAAATATTTAACTACTATAAAATTTTTCTGCGGGTAAATTTTTACTAATATTTACATTATTTTGGTACACACAAAAATCATCAAAATTTAAATTTAAGTTAAACAATTGTACACTGTCGCTGTTTAAAATACAATAATTAAGAGGAGAATCAATAACGAAAAATGATATATTATTACAAATTTTAATAATTTTAGAGTCTATGTTAATAATTTTAGAAGGCTTAATCTTACCTACTATCGTGTTTATTGTTATTTTGTTTACATTTTCATTTAAATCAGTATCATAATAATCCAGTTTGTCCGAAATTCTTTTTGGCATGATATTAATGCCTGAACCTGTATCTAATAATACACTCACATTTTTCCCATTGACAACCATCTCAGTAGCGAACAAATGGCCAATCGTTGAATTGTCTCAGCTATGGTTGTTCACGTAGGGCTGGCGATTTCCTCCACCTCTGTTTTGACGAAAGTTGCCCCGGTCATATCTGTATGAGTTAGGCATATCTTGTCCGGCATGTCGAATCGGCTCTCTCGGCATCTCTCCCCTCTGTGGAAAAGGCTTTACCATACGCTGCGCTAATCTAAACCATTCCATGGTAGAAGAAATGTCTCTCATTAGAAATAATTCTTTCTTTCTTTTGGGTAAACCATCAGTGAGTCCGTCTATTGAATTTGTTGTTGACAATTCGAGTCGTTTTCCGATAGTTAGCTTTTTATTAAAGTAGTCCTTCAAATCTTTGCAGTGAATAAATTTAAGCTGAGTTAAGTCGGATAAATTACTTGACTCCTTCTCAGCAAACAGCTCAATAAACTTTAATTTTATCTGGTCCCAATCAGTAAATTCGATGACCTCTTCTATGAAAACATCAAGGGCCGATCTCTCAAGATAGTCCGAAATAATATTTACACGGTATTCATTCGTTAAATCTGCTGTTTTTTTTTCTCGAAATACTTAAGCCAATTTTGTACATTCACTGGTCCATTAGGATCAAATTTCCGTAAAGTCCACATTGTACTATTAGTCATCAAACTATTCATCATTGAAGTTGCCTTCGGCTGATCAATCATCGTTTTATCCTCAAAAATCTCCGCCGATGTGTCGTTGTCCGTCATCGTTGCACCGTAATCCTAAAACATTATCCACAGATGTAAAAAACAAAGTTCGCAAAAGTTCACGAAGTAAATTCCATCAAGAAAATTTCTCTGCCATAGTAATGGATTCGAAATCCATTGGGGTTTCAGCGCAGATAAAATCCTGCCGGCTTAAAATGTAATCCATTTTTTATAAAACTCCTTCACAAGGAGAAAGTTCAACAGCTAGCATTCATAAAGTACAAAGATGCAGTCGGGTCTCATATTCAAGAGAACTCAGAAGTCTAATTTAAAACTTTATTTCAGAGCGGCAACACGGCACATCTGTCCTTCTGGACAATATACAATCAAAAGCCACAGAGTTCACTCTGCTCTCACACAAGTACACCCAAGAGCGCTGACAACAAGAATTTTCCCACAACAAAACAGCTTAATAAGCGAATTGACTGCAATATCAGCAAAACGCGAAAACATGTTCCGCCAACACCTGGGAAACTGCTGTATAGACAGAAAGTTTACAGTTTTATGACAGAAAGGAATGTTAAGTGGAAAATACTCCGTTGAACACACCATGTTGAGACTGGTAAAGATATTTAGATGAATTAAAATGGAAGAGAGGAGTTTTTTGAAGAAATATTAAAGTTAAATAATTTTGATATATATATATATATATATATATATATATATATATATATATATATATATACATATATATACACATATATATATATATATATATATATATATATATATATATATATATATATATATATGTGTGTGTATGTATGTATTTATGTTTATGTGTATACATTTTTATTTATTGCACAAACTTGCATTATGAAATTTTTGTCTTCCTTTTAATTTATTATTTTTCCATGGGAACTACATGTGTTACTCTTTTTTATTTCCCTGATCAGACTTTTCCCTGTCTCTGTAATTTTATTTACCATTCCCCATTTATTATTCCCTTGTTTCCATATCGCCTAAGACGTAGCAAAAGAAACTTATCAACCACGTTCAACGGAGTCACCGTTGTTTTGACAGATGCCATTTACGCTAATCATAGTACGGAGGTAGAATTATTACGAGGCAGAATATATTTGGCATGTGTGGCCTGCAACTAAGAAGATAACAACAGCCAGTTATTTAGAGCCTTCGATCATACCACTAGAAAATAAATAGTATTTTATTTCTCTCAGGCTCTTGATTGTATCTGAGAAAATAAATTTGTGTCTTACAAATAAATTAAGTCTTTGATGAAGAGTTATTAAATTATGCTGACTAAGAAAAGTTTTAATCGTAAATCTAAAAAATTGTGGGTAAATTAAGAATGTTATAAATTAAAAAATTATTGAGAATGTTATGTATAAAGCTAATATTATTATAAGTTAATGCTTTTAACTGAATAAATAAGTGAATAATATAAATGATATAAATACCATTACATAATATAAAAAAATATATATAAAATCGTAAATTACTAATAACACTGTTTTTATATACACACTTATATTATTCTTTTTTCATGCATTTATTTGTCAGAAATGGAAAGAAAGTTATATTATTATATAGTATTACTTATATTAGCATATATTATTACTTTATGTATATAGAATTAAATAATAATCTATGAACAATATATTATAAGGAGAATTCCTACTCTGACCCATTTGAAGACATACAGAAAAACTGAAGACCAGTCACCGCTACAGAAACCAAGACAGCTATAAAGCTGCTGCTGACCTACGCGAGGTCCATCATGGTCCCAAGCTGACTTTGGTCAACTCCAGTAAGGAACAATCACTACAGAGGCAATTTCTGGTCTACCAGAGGAGACACTAGAGTAAAATAACTCGGGTGAATCCCGGGATCTTGACACCCGTATATACCTAAAGGAGGTATACCCCTGAGGTTGTCTCTTATTTAGCACTACCCAAAGGACAAGTACGGCTTGAAGCTCATGGCCGCTGACGCAAGTGACGTTGTCCCCCAATATATTATAAGGGAATTCCTATCCTGATCTGGCCGAAGCCATAAAGTATATATTATACTTCAAAACACCAAATAATGTGAACACCATATTACTTCCTTGTTTGCCTATAATATCATACGCCTTTTTTTCCTATCATGCAAACTCGCAATTAATTTTTGCACATTATATTCAACGGTCAAAGATTTTTTTATCACTGTAATCGCATTTTCAGTAGAGCTTAAGTACTGCTTTCTGGCGATAACCTGAATTAATAATATTCTTTAGAATGAAATATCCATTTAACAAAAGTATTATGTTCCAAATCAAAATAAATCACAATTACTTTACTCTGCAGTTTGCAGTAATATACAATAAACGCACAATATTTTTTTCACAATTAGTAGATATTTCTATATTTTTATTTAAAATGGATATTATAACCTTTTCCAACTGATTAAGAAACGTTTTCTACAAATAAATATAAACAGGTTAATATTTTTGTGTAACGGTTATTTCAACGTATGTATTCGGTACATATCGACGATCCTGTTTGGTTAGCAACGATCAGCAGGTTTCCACTGATGTTCAGCACAGAAGCATGGCCTAACTGAAGACTGAGTTTCTTAAAAGAAGTTACACAAAAAATATAAAAACATCAAAATTTATTTTTTCTTTCCCCAAAACAACTTAAATAAAAAAACTGTTAAACGAAACATCCAAAACAGTTGGCAGATAAAACATAACTAATTTGTAAATTCAACACTCTGGCAAGTGTGGCATTATGGTTTGGTTTGGAGCACTACGGTCTACTTTTTTGCAACACGAGGGCTAATGAGACCGGGACCTACAGCTTAAAGCTGATTCTGAACGGCTACGAACATCCATGCCAATGTAGGATTCGAACCCACGAACTCCGGTTTGGAAGGCCAGCACCCTAAGCAATCGGCCATCGTTCGGCTGTGGTATTATGTAATTTACCTGATGGGAAAAAACTATATTGGAGCAAAAACAGGACGAGCAACAGGCAACACCAAGCAATAACAAAAGCAAAAACAACAGGCAAAAGGTGAACGTAAAGTGCCCCCTTTTATACTTCTTGATTTCGTAAACTTTAAAATTATTTACATACTGAAAAAAACCACGGAGCATACAATAAAAACGAGATCAAGTAACCAAGATTAAATT
>CM063504.1:46249685-46257185 GCA_032207245.1 Pardosa pseudoannulata | reverse complement strand
TAAAAACGTATAGTTAAAATTTCATTGGTCCTCAAAGATTATTAATTTTTTAATAATGAATCGAAATTTAAAGGTGGTAGGTTAGAAGTTTACCTATTATGTAGACACAGAATTAGAATAATTGTAATATTCTAAGACAAAGGAGACTTACACAAGGACTTTAAAGCAAATTAAGAAAAAATATGTGGAATATGTGAAAAAAATTTAATTCATCACATATTTATTAAATGACTTTAATTGAAAACTTTTGGTTTAATTCATATATAGCAGTAATAAAAACGTATAGTTAAAATTTCATTGGTCCTCAAAGATTATTAATTTTCTAATAATGAATCGAAATTTAAAGGTGGTAGGTTATTTTAAATATAAAATTTAAACAAAACAACGTATAAAATTTAGCCATATACATATATGTGACATTTTCGACAAATTAAAACACAAATTAAATTAAATGTGGTTAGAAATATTAAAGAATAATATAGGAAACTTTAGGTAACATAGTATTTAATGTTATTATAAGTTAAACTAAAACCAGTTAGAGAATTTTTCGAGTAATTACCAAGAAAACATGTCTGAAAACATGCAAAAAAATAATGCTCTATTCGTGTTTGTTTTTGTTATAAATCTTTAGAGGTGATACGAAATTCTCTTTAGTTCTCGAATGTAATTAAATAATTTTTGCCATATTTATTTAGAACTTAGTTTTACGAAAGAAAAATATCAACCTGAATCATTATAATTAATTACAATGTTAGTGAAGATTATTTTGTTACTTTTTCGGGCGCAACCGCTAAGAAAATACAAAGAATATCTCTTACTTTCAAAGAAAACACAATTTTTCTATCTTTAAAATTACACAATTGAAATAAACTGCGAGATATTTCCAGCTGATGAATGCATCGCACTTCAGAAAAACTTGTTGGGAGATATCGGGAACTCTATTTTAATTGCCTCAAGGCGATCAATTCTTGGAATTCCTTTACTCTTATTTCAAACGAAAAATAAAGTGATCATACTTTCATATGAAAACTGAAGTAGAAATCGTCAAAGAATGTAGAATCGTTCATTTCCTTTCATAAATATATTCATTGTCCCCTCCTTAGGCTGTTTAATCTATTTTACCTCTTGGACCTTTTTTTTCTATAATTGGTGCCGGTGGAAAAAAGATGACATTTCTGTGTATGTCCTAAATTGGTTTAGGGAAACATGGTGAGAAATTCAATTATTTCTTAAGTAAATTGTGTAAAAATGATATGCGAGTGATTTTTTTTCATTTTTTCGTGTTTTGATATTGTCAAAACGCTTTTAATCCAAGTTCTGTCAAAATCATATGGACTCAAAAAGTAATTTTTTTTTACAAACTAAACTGGTTGAAAGGAGTACAAAAGAATATCGCTTAAAATCATTTAACAGCTTGAACTTTTATATTTACAAATGAGATTGAAAATGTTTTTCCAAACTAATCTCAAAGAAAATTTTGAAAGAAAAATAATAGTTTTCTTGACAAATATTAGTTATGAAACTATTGAAGAAAATCGGAAAAGATATTATAGAAAAAACATAGAGATATTATATTTAAAGAATTATAATTTATATAATCTCTAAATTTCTTTTTTGTTTAAATAAGAAAACAAAAAATTAATAAATTTTTATTAATTCTATCTCAGAATCTAGCTATGGATTTAAATAAATCTTATAGAAAAAGTATTTAATTGAATACACTTAATACAAATTTTTGTTGGATGTACAAGAAAAAACTGTCCAACTAAAATATATACTATACTATTTTAAAGTAAATAATACATTTTATGAATTCTTTTTAATATTTAAATGCATACATATATAGATAATATTAATCTATTTATTCAATGAAGGTGGAGAAAAAATACTAAGAAATATATATTTTCCTTTACACTATAGTTTTAAAAAATTATTTTAACTTAAACTATTTTGAAATAGTATAAATAAAATTTCATAGTCTATATATTTCTAGAAACATGAAAAATAATCGATTGATATAAATTACTTGATATATTTTTGTATAATTTGCATCAATTGCTTTGCATGAGATGTCAATATTCACTCCTTCTGTGTTAACAGAATAAATAAAAAGCATAAAATTTATATTTTCACTAATTAATCTTTAGTTAGCCCTTAGTTATTTAAAGGTATTTAAATATAATTATTTTTGTATTACTAGGCGACTCGACAGATTTTTTAAAATAAATTATAAATTGGACCGTTTTGATGGAATAAGAAGGAAAAAATATTATAAAAATACTTGACGTCACCATGCATACAGTCATCATGAACGTAATTAGATTAAATGAAAAATACCACATCGATTGTACGGGGATTCTAACCGGTCACTTCTCGTACTGAAGCCTGTTGCGCTGACCACTGCGCTAACGATACGCTGGCAGTGAAGGGTTTCAAGCGGCAATGCAATAATCTCAATAAGAGCGCAATTTTGGATTTTTAATAAAAAAAACATTTTCTATGGGATCAAATTGTGAATTTAAACTGTTCTCTAATCAACTTAATTATTTGCACAAAATTTCATTAAAATCAGTACAGCCGAGTAGGAGGAATTCTATTACCAACCAACGGACAGAAGAATTTTATACATAAAGATTTTTTACATAAAGAATTTTAAACATAAATTTTGCAATAAATTCTTCATATGCTTCACAGTTATGATTTTAATTTTTAAGTGCATTTATATATTTTTAGATTATTAAATATGATTAAATTTTAAAAAATGCAAAAGAAATAAAATTAAATGCTTAAAATAATTATTTTCACACAATTTTTATTTCACTAATAAGCACCATTCGTCAAAAAAGTAAAACATAATCTTAATTCTAGATAACTAATAAAATTCTTTTATTAATAGTATTTAGAGATTTAACTACGTTCTTCTTTTGTTAAATAGCCAAAGAAAGACGACTTTGACATCAAACCTGATGAAGACGATTATCAGTCTGTATCAGAATTCCACAGTAAACATTTTACAAGTACACAAAACATTCCCACAGTACACAAAACATTCTGCAAATATTTAAAATTGTTTTGAGATAATGATCTCAAACCGGCGAGAGACATAGCTATTACTAGCCTAATTTCATCCGGTTAGTATCGGAAGACATCTAAAACAATAGCATATAGCCAGTCATGTGACGGGATCAGTGAAATTTCTAATTTTCTTGAATTGTAAAGTATCTTATGAGACAGTTGTTTTTTCGGATGAGAATAGCTTATGAAAAATAATCGACGATTAAATTTAAAATTATACATACGTGCCTAATCTATTGTTTAAGTCAAATATAAAACAAAATAATTTACTTAACATATAATGAGATAATACTCAGTGATAAAACGTATGAAAATCCTGCCTCACAGAGTACTTTACAATTCTGGAAAGATAAAAATTTTACTTCTTCCGTCATATGACGGGGTATATGCTAATATAGTCGAGAAAAATGCAACCAACAATATTCTTGTTATTTCGTACCTTTTTAAAGAGATAATATGCGCAATCAAGCTTGGAAGCGAAATTGCAATGTTTCAACCACAGTTATAAAAATTTGTATCTAGAGAATTATATATTATTCTTTAGGGACAATGACTTGTTCGTTTCCTAGTCGACCTGTGATATATTTTGTAAATGAATATTAGCCATCTTTAAAAGAGTTTAAGTGTCTCACTATGCTCACTGAGGAAAAAATTAAACTAATTTGTGAGTCATAGAGTGTCTGTATTAACATTTTTCACTGATGAATATTTTGTGCGAAGCATATATATATATATATATATATATATATATATATATATATATATATATATATATATATATATATATATATATATATATATATATATATATATATATATATATATATATATATATATATATATATATATATATATATATATATATATATACATATATATATATATATATATATATATATATATAATATATATATACATATATATATATATATAATATATATTTATAATATATATATATACATATATATATATATATATATATATATATATATATACATATATATATATATATTATATATATATATATATATATATATATATATATATATATATATATATATATATATATATATATAATATATATATATGTATATATATAAAATTATATATATATATTTAATATTTCTTATATAACCTCCTATCTTCCATATTTAATTCATATATATATATCTTTATATATATATATATATATATATATATAACGAAGTATATTTTCCACTTAACATTCCTTTCTGTCCATAAAAGCTGTAAAGTTTCTGTCTATACAGCAATTTCCCAGGTGTTGGCGGAACATGTGTTCGTGTTTTGCTGATATTGCAGTTAATTCGCTTAGTAAGTTGTTTTTGTTGTGGGAAAATTCTTGTTGTCAGCGTTCTTGGGTGTACTTGTGTGAGAGCAGAGTGAACTCTGTGGCTTTTGATTGTATATTGTCCAGAAGGACAGATGTGCCGTGTTGCTGCTCTGAAATAAAGTTTTAAATTAGACTTCTGAGTTCTCTTGAATATGAGACCCGACTGCATCTTTGTACTTTATGAATGCTAGCTGTTGAACTTTCTCCTTGTGAAGGAGTTTTATAAAAAATGGATTACATTTTAAGCCGGTAGGATTTTATCTACGCTGAAAACCCAATGGATTTCAAGTCCATTACTATGGCAGAGAAATTTTTCTTGATGGAATTTACTTCGTGAACTTTTGCGAACTTTGTTTTTACATCTGTGGATAATGTTTTAAAATTACGGTGAAACGACAATGGATTTCGAATCCATACGGACAAAGTCTTCCGAAGTTTTAGTGACTGTGAATATCGAAAATAACATAAGTATTTCCTACCAAGCTAACTCAGACCTGTACTACCTTTGATAAACATCAAGACCATGGCAGCCTCCCGTCGACTGCAGAGAGAGTTACAAGAACTCCAAAAATACAATTTGATTTGTTTCCGTGACATCCGCATCCAGTTCCCTACAATGCGCGTTCCGCATCGAGATCGCCGAGTTCGTGCCGTGTTCCGTTTCAAGCCTCCAAACGAACTCCTCGGACAAGGATATATCAACCCACCAATTTTCCAGGACATGCTTCAAAATTAAAATTCTTATTCTCGGTAAAATTTTCAGTGACATTTAAAAACAATGTGTGGGAAATTTGAAAATGTAAAAGTTATTAAATTACCAGCTGGATAAAATATGCAATTTTTATCGGATAGGAAAAAACTACTACTACTAATTCTCGTCATTGAAGGTAAAATTTTGAAATTAAAATTTAATTGTATTTCTAGAACTTATAGTTCGAAATTTCTGTTCTTTAAAAAATATCAAAATTTGTTTAAATGAATAATATTTCTAGATATGTAATAATTCTTAAAAAAATGTTTATGATTGTTTCTCTCATTTGATTGATAATACTAAAGAAGTGATTTAAGAATTATTTTGTTTATTTTTATGTTAACAGTGTAAAAATTTAATAATTTTTGTTTATTTTGCTGTGCAAATTATGCGTAAACAAGAATCAAGAAACTTAATTTTGTGAACAATCAAACAGCAGGACTTTCAATTATTTTTCCTATTTACCGTTTCTAAGAGAAATTGTTTTAATAATTATTGATTGCATTTGATTTTAAAATTCATGTTGAAATTCATTGAAAATTTTGAAAAATATTTAAATTAGAAATTGATATTTATATTGTATTAGTGATTTACGATGTTCGGTGGTTTCATTTAAAAATTTTGTTTACATAAATTATTCTAAAATATAATAACATTTTTATTTTTAAATGTGGTTTGAAAATTTTGTGTGTTAACTCCCAGGTTAATTTAATAATTTGGTTAGGAATTTAAAATTTTGATTTTAGGTGAATTTAAATAGTATTTTGTGATGTGCGATTTTTTAAGAACGAAGTAAATAAAGTTATTAAAATTCGATAGCACGTGAGGAAAAAAACTTTCAGTCCAACGAATGGAGTGTCTGTGACCTTGGTCAATAGAGACATTGGAAAGCGAAAAAGCACTTGAACATTGAAAATTTTGATTGTGACCTCTAAATTATCATGACGTGGCAGTTTCGGTTCGACCTGAATTACAGGAGTTTTTAAAATGCTTTCATGTGATGTTGGGACGTAAAATGTAAGAGTTGTTTTGACTGTACAATTGTGAACGGGATTTATACAGTAGTAAACAGATGTGTCGACACTCGTGAGTTGAATTGTTGTTTTGATACTTTTGTTGAGTGTGTTTTGGGATTACGGGTTTGATTTGAAGGACTGCTCTGATGATTACGAACTTGACGATTCTAGATATCTGTGTTTTTTATATTTTATTATAGTATTCACTTTTTATATTTAGCCAATTTGCAATTCATCGTTTTTGAGTTTTGCTTTTTATTAATTGCAGTGAATCTAAAAAATAATCAGTTTGAAATATTTTTATGACTTTCATATTTTACTATTATTTCTAAACATGTTTTTTGAGAATCTTGATAATATAAATTTTGGACATAGAAACTTTGAGATCCTGCTTTCTAAAAGTGAATTGCAAAAATTATTTGATTTAAAGTGTTCAAGTATTTTATATTTTACATTTTTATATTCGTAGTTTCTCATAATAACTATAAATGTGTTTTTATTCTCTGAATTCATGGTGTGTTATTTCAAAAATAGTAAGTGAATGTTTACAATACAAGGAATATCTAATTTGATTAATTAAGAGAATTTTCATAGAATAGGTAATGTTTTCATTTTAAGTATGAAAATTTGATTGAAATTTAAGAGATAATGCAGTTTTTACGTCTAAATTCCTAATGTGAATTAAATACAGGATAGTTAAAACTTACAAATGAACAATGTTTCGAAGAGTAGTTCAGTTTGATTTTCAGTGTGGAATTAATTTTTTTTCTAATATTTAACTCCGGAGAGACCCTCTGCAAAGTCAAGGGATAGCTTAGGCGAGTCCTTTGTCGTTTTTGCTCTTCAGCTTCCTCTAGGTCATGAACGGTCATTCCGTCATCGCCTTCGAGGCAAGCCCCTTCCACTCTCCGAGATATTTTTGAAGTTCAATCTGATTATTGTGTTTCGGGTTTTTCACACTGAAGATGAGTAACGTTTGTAGCTGATCAAGATGTGGGAAACTGTTACCCGCATACCTCTGATCTTTGGTAGAGAAAAAAGAAATAAAAGGTTTCAAAATGTTGTTCACAAATATAATGTCATAACGTTGGAGAGCCCTGTCACAAAAACAATAGGTAGTCGCCTCCCACAGAGGGATGAACCTTTTGTCGTTTTGTGTGAGCACCCTCGGGGTCACTAACAATTTTCACGTTGGTCACCACAGAGGACAGCCATTTTCCTTCTCCAAAGTTTATTTCAGTAAAATTTTAATAAAGCATAATTTGAACAGTTTGAGTTAAGTTTTGCTTAGGAAAAATATTGAATTT
>CM063504.1:46239685-46247185 GCA_032207245.1 Pardosa pseudoannulata | reverse complement strand
ATAGAACCATATATTTTATTCCGTTACAAATATTTTAAAGTCGTTTTCAAAATATTTCAATAAACTTAGTTATTAAACAATATTTATTTACTAAAATATTCCTGAACTTTGAAAATCGATTTTATTAACCCTCTAAGCGGTTCGCAAGCCAAACCGATGATGTCTTCAAAACGTACAGTTTTCGACCTCAAAAAACGATCCGAAAATGGAGGTAATGTACATTTCCGCCAGTGCCTTTCCCCGATGAAGTTTTGCGATAAGAGGATCAGGTCGATTGTTTAGAAATTGCATCCATCTTTGACTAGTGTTTATTAAGGGATACACCCCTATTACCCGAGACACAAAGAAACTGATAGCATTTCATGGCTTTGTAAATCTCTATTTCGAAGTATTTCGTTTGCGGTAACAGATGTATCTCTAATTGCACCCCTTAAATATCTTGGATGACTTTCGTAAAAAAATATAAATATGTCTCTCAACGAATATTTTTATTTGTACTTTTAGAATCCATTATTTCTTATGGGATGATTTCGAGACTTGTCGAGCTTTATGTGTATTAAAAATTAACAATTTATAATATCTATTTACATATCTATTTATAACCTGAAGTAAAGGGATAATAACGAGGGTGGGTATCCCATATTACATTCTATTCGACAAAGGGTGAATTAAAAAAGCATAGAACGCTTTGGCCACTGACACTGTCAATTTTTAGCGTATTTTTAGAGAATTTTTACCTGGATGTGTTCCACTGGGAGGGTTAATGAATTCAAAGATAGAAATGCATCAGACAGCAGAATTTAAATACTATCTCACAGGTATCGTATCTGTTTTATAGGGATCGAGTATTTAATTTTTGAATTAATTTATATAAAACAAATCGAAAAATAAAACAGTGCCATTTTATATAAATGTGGTTTTCTCTTATTTGTTATGATAAAAAATACATAAATATTTAAATAATAAATTAGAAATAAATGAAAATACATATAAATATAAATGAAATCTATATGAAATTGATTTAATCTAAATATTCACCAAATCATATCACTTCGATTTTAACACCTTGTTGAAGTTTATTTTTAGATTTATAAGTAAATTAGTTTCTTTTTTATCAGATTTTAAATAAGAATCATCCCCGTTTTCTACATTAGGAGCTTTTATACAGTTAAAATTACATTGAAAATAAAAAGTATTGAATTTTTCTAATACCATTTATATTGAAATCATCCTCAAGGATATTCTCTTTTTGGTTGCATCACAGTCTAAAAAATGGACGTTTTGTATAACATTCTTGATATGCCCCCCAAAACCTGTAAAAATACATAAAAATTTATCCTCTAAAAGAAATCTCAAATTAAATATTTGCATATAATATTAACATTCCTAACACAATGGTGAATAATGTAATACTCTCCACTATTCTCCTATATCTCGACTATTGTACACTATATATCATATAGGCTAAATTATATACTATATATACTGTATATTATAATATACTAGACTTAGTAACTATAGTACGTATACTATTATGTACTATACATGAGGTAAAACATTATGTTATATCTTCTAATTTAGGGCAATATCAGGAAACTAAATATACATGTGACTAAGCTTAAAATTCATTGCAGCTTGGAACTAGTGAGATATTTACTTAAATTCACCTTTATTAGTTACTAGCATATAGCCCGTTATAGGACGGGTTAAAAAAAATTATTTTCCAGAATTGTTAAATACCCTATAAGACAGATACAAAATTTGTTTTATGAGAATTATCTGGTACACCCTCAATAATTTGTTTATCTTCATCTTACTCTAAAGTCTCCGAATACTATGATTGCAGTTTAGAGTCACGTTGAATTCATTTAGAAAGATATTTTAAAGTTTTCATAGATATGTTGTTATTATCGTTAAATTCTTCCCAATTTTTTAGCCACAGTAATTAGTGTAAGTAAAGGAATGAAATTATCATTTCTAATACACAATGGAGGTAGATAGAATTTGTTGTTAATACCTTTGATAAAATTTTCATTACAACAAAAATAATCTATGATTAAATTTAAAATTAAATTAAATATTTGCATATAATATTAACATTCCTAACACAATGGTGAATAATGTAATACTCTCCACTATTCTCCTATATCTCGACTATTGTACACTATATATCATATAGGCTAAATTATATAATATATATACTGTATATTATATACTAGATTAGTAACTATAGTACGTATACTATTATGTACTATACATGAGGTAAAACATTATGTTATATCTTCTAATTTAGGGCAATATCAGGAAACTAAATATACATGTGACTAAGCTTAAAAGTCATTGCAGTTTGGAACTAGTGAGATGTTTACTTAAATTCACCTTTATTAGTTACTAGCATATAGCCCGTTATAGGACGGGTTAAAAAAAATTATTTTCCAGAATTGTAAAATACCCTATAAGACAGATACAAAATTTGTTTTATGAGAATTATCTGGTACACCCTCAATAATTTGTTTATCTTCATTTTACTCTAAAGTCTTCGAATACTATGATTGCAGTTTAGAGTCACGTTGAATTCATTTAGAAAGATATTTTAAAGTTTTCATAGATATGTTGTTTTTATCGTTAAGTTCTTCCCAATTTTTTAGCCACAGTAATTAGTGTAAGTAAAGGAATGAAATTATCATTTCTAATACACAATGGAGGTAGATAGAATTTGTTGTTAATACCTTTGATAAAATTTTCATTACAACAAAAATAATCTATGATTAAATTTAAAATTACCACATATGTACCTAATCTATTATTTAAGAAAAATATAAAAGAAAATTATTTTAGCAATATCAGTGATAAAACGTAAGAAAACAATGCAGACGATATTTAAATAATTTAAAATAAGAAAGGATTAAATGGGATAGTTGAAGGAATGACGTCAAAATGCTAGAAAAAATGTAATTTTAACCTATTTATTGTGTGACAAATTGAGAAATTTAAATTCTTGCTTCTAAAAGGTGAAAATACGGCTTTAAATAATGGCATTAAATGCTAGAAAAGGAGGGAAGGGGTGGATTTCGAAAGTTGATAACCCTAACTTATCAAGAATCCAATATGGACACCTCTATTCATTCCAAGTACAAACGCTTCATAAATTCGAGGACAGACAAACAGATAACTTAGGTAAAATTATTATATTGGGTTAACTTAACTATTATTATACTGGTGATTGGGAAGGATCCTACCTGCAGATATAAGAACAAAAAGTATGTTTTCTGTTGATAACAGTTTAAGAAAATTCAGTAAAATTCAATATATGATATGAAAATATTGAAATAATATGTGTAGGACAATTTATTATACAAGGGAAATCTCTAATAAAATGTTTATATTTAATGTTAACATCCATTACAATTAATGGACCAGGTTAACATTCTTCAAACTCTCGACTGTTATATATCATAAACCAGATATATTACGTTATATACTATATACACTACATACTATAATATACTAACCTTAATAACTATAGTACATATACTATTATTAAAAGTATATATGGGTAAAGATTGCGTTGTACCTTCTAATTTGAGACTAAACTAGCTTACTTATAATATCAAGCATAATAGACATTGCAATGTGGAAACTTTCAAACTGTTTCCTTAAGTTCCTCTTTATTAGTTACTGTAAATAATTTTAATACATATTTTCAATTGATAACATTGTTATTAAATAAATAAAATGATCTGCTGTTGCATTGTAATACGGAATGAATCACAGTGTTTTAAACATTCAAAAATTTTATCAATTATTAAAATTTTAAGTGGTTTTTTCTTGATACAGCATAAACTATTTGTACAGGTGTGATATTTACACTCCGGCTTTTGTCTCCAAATTTGGCGGTCTTTAAAGCGTTTTGCCGGGTGATTACTGATTAGCTTTTTCTACCCTGACTTTAAAGCTTTGCAGCTTTGTGGCAACCGTGGTTCGTTCTTTCATCCCCAATGGTGTACGTGATTTCTGACGTCACCACCCGTCTCTTTCGAATAAATTCTTTCTAGTGATTCCCATAGCCTTTTGACTTACGGAATTCCTGGTTTTCGGACGTGTCATCTCGCGTTGTCTGGTGGTAGAAATTTATGTTTTGAACATTTTGGGTATAATTAACATTCTTACGAAGTATCAGGTGATTTTGCTGGAATTATGCAGTTTGTGGGTAGGCCAACGCGTATGTACAGATGAAAGTGTAATGAGATCAACTTCTGCTTTGTATTTGCTAAACAGGAGCGAATTATTTCATATTTTTTATGAGAGGTCGGTCTTCTCGTTATTTGTAATCATCATTAAGGGGATGAGAGGAGGGAACCCTCCTCAAAAATTTAAAATTTGTTTTAACGAGTTTTTAAATATTTATTTTCTATTCAAACACATTATAAAACTCATCTTTCGTGTGATCATATAGATCTTAAATAGTAAAAATCTGTAAAAGATATGCTGTGTAACTTCTTGTAGAAATTTCTAATAACTTTGGTTTCTTAATCCCTTCCTGGTGTTTCCCGAACTGAACACGGGCAGGCGAAATGTACCATCCTGGCTCATCCCGAGTGTAGCTGGAGCACTGTGAAATTTTACACTGTGCAATCGGTCTTTCCCGAATTATTTCGCATGTGCTTATTATGGTTTCAAATCCTTTTGTTTACTTTTCTGGCAACCAGATTATTTGCTTCTCAAAGAGAGACAGTAGAGGGAAGAAGGTAAGGAGAGAAACAAGGTTCTACTGTCGAGATTGCGATGTTGGATTCTGTGTAGTACCGTGTTTCCGATTGTATCATACAAAACCAAATTTTGCTTAATAATTTCATAATCATTTGTGTAAATGCATAGGACATAAATAAAATTTTATTCAAGATAAAAGCTAGGTATTCTAAGCTTTATATTTATAGATAGTGTGAATTGACTCCAAAATCTAATCATTTATGCCTTACAGAAAGCAAACTACATAGGTAAGTTACTCATTTATTTAAACTGATTTTTTTCATTATATTTTAGAAAATGTTTAATGCGAATGATGCTATTATGCTTAAAAAGCTATGTATGTATGAAATTAAGTATAAAAAATTGACATTTTTTGACCCGTAATCCCGAAATAAAATATACCTGGAAGAGGTTAAAAGTGATTCGGTATGGTCACCCTCCTTTCATTAATTTTTTGTACTTCCTTATTTTTTATGTTTGTTAAAATAAGTGTTTGTAATATGCATTTATTAATGTATGTAATAATCTTTAGGGGTAGGGTTGAGGAAGTCCCCCCCTCAAAAATTTTAAATTTGTTTTAAAGAATTTTAAAACATTTAATTTCTATTCAAACGGATTATGAAAATCATTTTGTGTGATCAGTGATCATACAGTTATTAGATACTAAAAATCTGTAAAATGTATGCTGTGTCACTTTTTGTAGAATTTGTGATAGATTTAGTTTCTAAAAAACCATGTAATGTCTTTTTTTTTTACCTTTCAGAAAACACCATTTTCTGCAGCCATTTTAGTTTGGCGACTTTCAGAAAATGGGGTTTTTGCCAAGATCACCAAGAGAAAAACATAGCTGCCGGAAGCGGTGTAGATATCACATCTTTTCCCAACTATTTTATGTTTTTCAAATATCCTGGGTTTTATTGTAATTGCTTATTATAAACAAATCAACTTTTGTTAATCAACTGTATTTAACAGGAATACTATATTTGATTTATTAAAATTTAT
This sequence comes from Pardosa pseudoannulata, assembly GCA_032207245.1. Lineage (NCBI taxonomy): Eukaryota > Metazoa > Arthropoda > Arachnida > Araneae > Lycosidae > Pardosa > Pardosa pseudoannulata. The sequence goes on along the minus strand of CM063504.1, from coordinate 46,241,434 downwards.
TTCATTTCATTTTTAAATTTATTGTTATATTGTGCTGAAAATTGTTAATACATTTTTCAATTTTTATCAGGAAATGCATTCATTTGTATATGATTTTCACTTTTATGATACTATTTTTTATCATTAGTCTTCTAAAAGAATCATCTTTTTCATTGTGGACCACGCAACATTTTAATTTTGTGTCCATCTTTTTCTGTAAGTAAAATTTTATCTGGTATTGAAAATAGTTTTGTTTAAAGTAAGCTTCTAAATCTGTTTTTGGTTTGTCACTACGGCGTTTTAAAGAAAAGTTACATCTCTTTAAAGATCAGTGACAGCTGTCAAAACAAAACGGAAGTAGCGACTTTGGAACCGGAAGTTGTGAATTAAAAGCCTTTTAAAGGGCATTTTTGGGACAAAACTTTTTTAATTTTCATGAAGTCTAGTTTAAACGTTTTTCTAGTATTTTTAATAATTAGCAACTTGGCAATTAGAAAGTTTTAAAGCAAGAAATTGTGGGGAATTTTAAACATGTATTTTAATTTTTTAATAGTTAAAGTTACTTTCATAAACTTCAAATGCGTTTTTCTTAGAACGGTATTTTTAATAAAATGTTGAAACTTGAAATGTGATTTCTCAAAAAGTTCTTAAAATATTTTGTTGAAAATTATTATGAATGCTTTTGATAGTATTTACTAGTGAATGACCTAAAAGATTCAAATTTAGGGTAATTTCTAATGATGTTACACTCATAGTTAGATATAAAGGTAATGAAAATTTGTTAAAAAAATCAATTTGTATGATTTTGAAGTCAATCAATCAATCAATGAATCAGTGAAATCAACTTGTATGATTTGTATCCAATTTTTTTACCAAATATAAATTAAGCAAAGATTTTAGGTGATTCACTAGTCCTTTGTATATGAAATGAATTGCATAAAAATATTGAAATAATTTAATTTATTAAAAAATTAGACCTTTTGAAAAAACCCGAGTTTTTTACTAAATTTTCTTAATTTATTAGAAATTTTATAACAACTTCTCCAGGAATAAATTTTTTAGGAGCGATTTGCTTTGATAATATAAAAAATTAATCTAAAAACGTAAAAACATGAAGTAGTTTCTACGTTTAAATAAAAAAGTTCTCCGAACGTAGACGGTTACTTTAAATATATAAAACCACAGAAATTGTCTTTATTTCTGTGTTATTTTGAAATACGATCCAAACAATGTCAATTGTTCCATAACTAAGACCTATTGTACTTATTGCTTAATAGGATATAAAAAAATAATGTTACGTTTATAGATTAGAAATGAAATCATCTTGTCATTTTAATAATCATTTTATTTTTTATTGTATGCAGTCTATAAATTTCAATTTGATTTTAATCTTATTTTTCTTTAAATATCTCAGTTTCTAAATTATTTTTATCTGAAGTTGAAAAGGACTTAATTCAAATTGTATTAAATTTAAACCATTGAATAACATTTAAAAATACATTAAATTCCATAATGTATGTTATAAAAACAGCACAAAATCAGTCAATATTAAAAAGTAGACGCTAACGCATATGTAAAACATAGTACATACATACATAAAATATTTAGAACTCGAAATTTTATACCGTTATAAATATTTTAAAGTCGCTTTCAAAATATTTCAATTACATCTGAAAGTGATCTTAGTTAGTAAACAATATTTATTTACTAAAATATTTCTGAATTATGGAAACCAATTTCATTAATGAATTCGAAGAGAGAAATACATCA
>CM063504.1:46212185-46234685 GCA_032207245.1 Pardosa pseudoannulata | reverse complement strand
TAAACGAGCATGGTAAAATATCTGTGTGAGTTCCAGCACATGGCTGCGTAACACACGAATCCAGAATTCAATCTTACCTTCTATTAATCTTGTAAGAATATAATATGTAACGCATATATCGGAATGTGCAACAAGATATCCGAAAGTTGTAATATGGAAAATATCGGTAATTTTTATTTTCAAATGTGAGGATATAATTCATATCAAATAAGAATATAAGTATATTTTATTTACTAAATAATTAAATTTATAATAGTACTCTCGTTTTTCTATAATCGAGTCAGGCAAAAGTTTAACTATTTTGTTACCTTTATATGAGAGTAATTTTATTATGTACATTAGCTAAAAAGCTATAAATTTTACTTCTAACTGAATAAAAAACTTGATTTAAGATGGTAGACTAAATGTTTTACACTAAAGTTTGGTTTATTGTATATCACATATGATACACAAGCGTATAATGCATTGCATGTGTATATCTATCATGTATTGAAAACATAGAAATTATTAATATAGTATAAATATAACAGATTATGTCTTATAATCCTATATAAAAATATACAGCAAAAATCTAATTTCTGGAATCTGTTTCACAGATCTGATTTCTATAATCTATCACATAATTTTATAATTTAAATATGTGGTTTATCATATTTAAATCATAGCATAAAGGACATGGTCAAATATTACATTAGGTTACATTTTTAAAATTGATCCTTTGATTCTTAATTATTAAGTCTTATGAAATTGCATATTTAAATGATTTAAAATAAGAAAGGATTAAATGAGATGCTTAGAGGAATGACGTCATATAGCTAGAAAACAATGTTATTTTCACCTATTAAATAAGTAACAAATTGATAAATTTAATCGCATGTTCCTAACCGGGGAAAATAGAGCTTGAAATAATGCCTTACGGGCCCTTTTCACCAATGTCATTCAGTCTCACGAAATGCATTTAAATACTAACCACGATTAACCCATGGCGCCAATTAATAGTGGGACGCAGGTCTCCGTTTAAACAAAGATTAATCGCGGTTAGCCGTTAAACGACATTGATGAGACCGGCCCCAAAATGCTAGAAAAGGGGGGGATGGGTGGTTGGTTGGATGGTTTGGAGTGCTACGGTCTACTTTTGTAACACGAGGGCTAAGGATATAGGGACCTACAGCTTAAAGCCGATTCCGAACGGCTACGAACACCCATGTCACTGTGGGATTCGAACCCACGAACTCCGGTACCGGAGGCCAGCACTCTAACCAATCGTCCATCGTTCGGCAAAACTATACGCCCGAACAGTGTCTCGAACCCTGGACCGTTAGGTTAAAAGCCTAACGCTCTACCGACTGAGGTATCCGGTCTCGGGTATGGGTGGATTTCGACTCTTGTTCACCCTAAATCATCAAGAATCCAATGTGGATGCCTCTATCCATTCCAGGTGCAACCACTTCATAAATTCGAGCGCAGACGGACAGACAACATAGGCTGTTGCTATATAAGGAATTATTTTAATAGTACGGAAAATTTCATAATTCTTGATAATTCTTGGATTCTTGATAATTCTTGATTCAGGATAATTCTTGAATAATCTCTTACTCTATAAAAGCTTGTGGTAAAATCTACGAGCGGCAGTTGTTCGATTTTTAGCTATGCGCCTTTGTACTTAATAAACGGTATTAATTGTTATCTTGACTTTTCATTGTGTGCAACCAGCACTTTGTACGTGACAACATTTATTATATTTAAAGAAATGAAGTATCTTTTAATTTAATATATTTAAAGAAATATATTTAAAGAAATGAAGTATCTTTTTTATTCAATTCTTTTTAAAAGTGTCTCACCTTGATTGTAAAATGTCGACATATGAAAAAATAATCTTAAAACTTTCTAAAGTAAATAACTTTAATGAAAGTCTTAACAACTTACACCGTCACATGAAGGGGAATCATGCAGTGAGCTACTGCATCTTTACACCTTTTATTTCTACTGAGTATGGATTCCCCGAAAGGAATATATTAGCAAAATTCTCTGCTTTAATGCTAGAAAAAGGAGAGAAGGGGTGGATTTCGACCGTTGTTAACCCTAACTCACCAAGAATCAAAGGTGAATGCCTCTTTCCATTCAAGGTACAACCGCTTCATAAATTCGAGGACAGGCGGGGAGACAACATAGGCTATTATTATATAAGGGATTATTTTAATAGCACAGAAAATTCCGTTATTTTATGTTCGCTTCCTTAAGAAGACTCCTAAAATATGCAAATTTTCTGTACTATTAAAATAATTCTAGAAAAATCGATACCTATAAAAGCTTGTGTTAAAATCTGCGAGAGGCATTTGTTAGATTTTTAGCTAGGTGGCTTTGCCCTTAATAAACGGTATTACTTGTTATCTTGACTTTTCATTGTGTGCAACCAGCACTTTGTACGTACGTGACAATATTTATTTAAGTATATTTACAGAATGAAGTACCTTTATTATTCAACTCTTTTTAAAAGTTCTCACCTTGATTGTACAATGTTGACATATCAAGAAATAAACTTGAAATTTTCTAAAATATATAACTTTAATGAAAGTCTTAACAACTTATACCGTCACATGAAGGGGAAGCAAGCAGTGTGCTACTGCACTTTTACAACTTGTATTTCTACTGAGTGCGGATTCAACGAACGGAATATATTAGCAAAATTATCGGCTTTAATGCTAGAAAAGGGGCGCGGAGGGGGATTTTGTCCGTTGTTAACCCTAACTCATAAAAAATCCAATGTGGATGCCTCTATCCATTCCAGGTGCAATCGCTTCATAAATTCGAGGACAGGCAGACAGATAACATAGGTTATTATTACATAAGGGATTACTTTATTAGTACAGAAAATATCCGCTATTTTATGTTCGCTTCCTTAAGAAGACTCCTAGAATATGCAAATTTTCTGTACTATTAAAATAATTCTAGAAAAATTGATACCTATAAAAGCTTGTGTTAAAATCTGCGTTAGGCATTTGTTGGATTTTTAGCTAGGTAGCTTTGTCCTTAATAAACAGTATTACTTGTTATGTTGACTCTTCGTTGTGTGCAACCAGCACTTTACATGAAAATATTCGTTTAAATATATTTAAAGAAGGAAGTATCGTTTTTATATTCAACCCTTTTTAAAAACGTCTCACTTTGATTATAGAATGTTAACATATGAAGAAATAAACTTGAAACTTTCTAAAATGAATAACTTTAATGAAAGTCTTAACAACTTACACCGTTACATAAATTGGAAGCAAGCAGTGTGCTACTGCAACTTTACAACTTGTATTTCTACTGAGTGTGGATTCACCGAACGGAATATATTAGCAAAATTATCGGATTTAATGCTAGAAAAGGGGGGAAGGGGTGGATTTCGAAAGTTGTTAACCCTAACTCATCAAGAATCTAATATGAATGCCTCTATCCATTCCAGGTGCAATCGCTTCATAAATTCGAGGACAGGCAGACAGATAACATAGGTTATTATTATATAGGGGATTATTCTAATATTGCAGAAAATTTTCGTTATTTCACGTTCACTTCCTTAAGTAGTCATGTAGACTCCTAAAATATGCAAATTTGCTGTACTATTGGTATAATTCTAGAATAATCAGTTATTCTATAAAAGCTTGTGATAAAATTTGCAAGCGACAACTGTTCGATTTTGAGATTACCGGCTTTGCTTTTAAGAAACGGTATTATTTGTTATGTTGACTATTCATTGTGTGCAACCAGCACTTTAAGCGAAAATATTTATATAAATGTATTTAAAGAATGAAGTACCTTCATTATTCAACCCTTTTTAAAAACGTCTCACTTTGATTATAGAATGTTAACATATGAAGAAATAAACTTGAAACTTTCTAAAATGAATAACTTTAATGAAAGTCTTAACAACTTATACCGTCACATGAAGGGGAAGCAAGCAGTGTGCTACTGCACTTTTACAACTTGTATTTCTACTGAGTGCGGATTCGCCGAACGGAATATATTAGCAAAATTCTCGGCTTTAATGCTAGAAAAGGGGGGAAGGGGTGGATTTCGAAAGTTGTTAACCCTAACTCATCAAGAATCTAATATGAATGCCTCTATCCATTCCAGATACAACCGTTTTATAAATTCGAGGAAATACAGACAGACAACATAGGCTATTATTATATAACTGATTTTTTTATTAGTACAGAAAATATCCGCTATTTTATGTTTGCTTCCTTAAGAAGACTCCTAAAATATGCAAATTTTCTGTAGCATTAAAATAATTCTAGAAAAATTGATACCCTATAAAAACTTGTTAAAATCTGCAAGCTGCATTTGTTGGACTTTTAGCTAGGTGGCTTTGCCCTTAATAAACGGTATTACTTGTTATCTTGACTTTTCATTGTGTGCAACCAGCACTTCGTATGTACGTGACAATATTTATTTAAATATATTTAAAGAAGGAAGTACCTTTATTATTCAACTCTTTTTAAAAGTGTCTCACTTTGATTGCAGAATGTTGACATATCAAGAAATAAACTTGTAACTTTCTAAAATAAATAACTTTAATGAAAGTTTTAACAACTTATACCGTCACATGAAGGGGAAGCAAGCAGTGTGCTACTGCACTTTTACAACTTGTATATCTACTGAGTGCAGATTCAGCGAAAGGAATGTATTAGCAAAATTCTCGGCTTTAATGCTAGAAAAGGGGATAAGGGGTGGATTTCGACCTTTGTTAACCCTAACTCATCAAAAATCTATGATTCTATCCATTCCAGGTACAACCTCTTCATAAATTCTAGGACAGACAGATAGATAACTTATTCTATTATTATATACTGGATTATTCTAATATTGCCGAACATTTCCGTTATTTTATGTTCACATCCTTAAGTAGTGAAGAAGATTCCTAAAATATGCAAATTTTCTGTACTATTAGTATAATTCTAGAATAATCAGTTATCCTATAAAAGCTTGTGTTAAAATTTGTGAGCATCAATTGTTCGATTTTGAGATTAGCGGCTTTGTTTTTAAGAAACGGTATTACTTGTTATGTTGACACTTCATTTTGTGCAACCAGCACTTTTCATGAAAATATTTATTTAAATATATTTCAAGAATGAAGTATCTTGTTTATTAAACTCTTTTTAAAAGTGTCTCACATTGATTATACAATGTTAACATATGAAGAAATAAACTTGAAACTTTCTAAAATAAACACTTTAATTAAAGTCTTAACAACTTACACCGTCACATGAATGGGAAGCTTGCAGTGTGCTACTGCACCTTTACAACTTGTATTTCTACTGAGTGCAGATTCACTGAAAGGAATATATTTTCAAAATTCTCGGCTTTAAAGAAAATTAAAAAATTGGAATTTACAATGTGAATTCGTACAATGCAGCGGCCACACACACAAACACACAAATATACATATGTGTAGATATGAATAAACAGAACAGTATAATATTTATGCAGTATATTTTAATGTAGAACAAAATATTTTCAAGTCAGTTGATAAGTTAATGCACGTGTTAAAATACTATATTCAATTTTTTTTCTATTTATGCAAAGAGTGAAAGATTCAATAAATGTTCCTAAAACATGAAAGGGATTATAAGTTTGCCGAAGAAATCCTCTTAACATTGATTTGTATCTAATAAAATCTTTCTTCTATTAACAGAACAAAATTTCATTTCTTTCAAAAAACTTGTGACAGCTCCGAGAAAAGTTTTTTTTATATGTATTTCTGCATATCTCATTTATAAAAAAATCATTTAATTCTACTTTTTGCTCCAAGAATGTCATATGTTTTCGAAAGGATAAAAGAGAAAACTATATTACTTTAAGTATTATCCAATTACTTTCCTACAAAGATATTTCTCAAAGTACTTTTCTTCCAAAATCTTTTTTTTTTGTTTCAAAATTCATTCTTCAAATTCGTGTTCGAGTATAATTCTATTTTAGTATTTCTTTCCCTCATTTTACTTTAAAAATGTAAAAAAGCGTGTTTGTTAACTAATGTATGCTTGCTATTTTTCTATTTAAAGCTTTATTATGATTCTTTTGATTTACTATGCGATTTTCCTAAATCTGAAACAAAATCTTTACATTACATCATATAAAGTGTTAAGGACTTTGAAAAGGATTAGTTCCCTTTAAAGATTGTTAAAGATATACTTTCACCGTGTTCCGTAAGAACGTCTTTTAATACTCTTTCTGATATAGTATATATATTATTTTAGAGATAATAATTCTATAGACAGGTGATTTAGGTTTATCCTATTGTTCCATTCTTATGCTTATAAAATTTTATTTTACAGAGATAAACAATTGTTACGAAAAATAATCAACAAATATTTACGTACTTTATCTTTAAATCTGAGAGATCTGTTTCAATAACAACTGTACAGATTGAATGTAATAAAGACGTGAAGTTTAAAGCAGATTTAACAGGTGCAAAACACTTATGACATGAATATTTAAACTTTTTTTGTATAAGAAGATCAATTTTAAGCAAGAATCAATGTGTTTTTCACATACACATTATATTTACAACAATTTCTAAGTTGTAATATGCTTTGGAATACAGTAACTGATAAACTTTTACACATGTAAAGTTATAAAAAGTACTTAATTTGGATTTGTTTTTCTTTGTAATTTTTGATAATTTAATTAATTATTATTAATAAATATTATTATTTATAAATTATTTATATTAATTATTATTTATAAATTATTATTAGTTTAATGATTTGTAATCGAGTTATTGAACTGGTATTGGAATTAATAATTTCGCTTTCACTATTTCTTTGGCTCTAGTATCTATAAATATACAATCAATTAACTTAGACTAAAATGCTATTAAATAACGAATTCTCTTTATTTAGTAAAATAATTTTAATTCAAATATCAAATAAGCTTTAAACATTCTATTTTAGTACGATTTAGATTTTAACTTCAACCACACAAAAATTTTTATTAAAACTTAGTTTACTTTAGAGATTATGAGATTATTGAAGATATATTTTAAGCAGTACCACAAGAATAGGAAGATGCTGAACTTAAAAACCATAACACTAGAATTAAAATTTGTATTTTCGCTTAATGTTTCTTTAGGTGTTTTGAATTTTGCTTTACGCTTTGTTAACGTCAGATGTCCTTGTAACAAACAAGAGATATCTTTATTTGAGAAAGTATTCTAAAAGTCACTAAATTCGTTCGTACAGACAAATATACACAATAAAATTTAATTTAATTTATTTTTGATTTTATGTTGAACTATTTATTAATACATATACAATTTTTAAAATGTTTGAAGAGATCAAGTTAACTTTATGTTGATTAAAACTGTACATTTCAATCATTAACATCGTGTATGATAGTAACATGTCTTAGTAGTTAATCTTTGTCCTAACACATTATTTAAGGGATAAATTTTTAAGATTTTATAAAATTAATATACAGAAATTTTTTATATCCTTCTCGGGTATTTAATACATTTTTTTAAAAAAGCACAATATTTATACAGACAATTATCAGAAAACATTTAGAATTAACTAGATAGTTAGTTTTGTAGTTGAACAAGAGTTTTGGCTACTTAATATTAAAATGAATAAATACATTTAAAAAACGTTCATTCAGCGTTTGAATAACATAATTATTATTATGTAAAATAGGAGCCTTATTATCGAAGAAGAGTTTTAAATTTGACTTTTAATATGTTATAGTTTTGTATGTACGATAACATTACTAAAATTTGATTATTTTCATTCCTTTAACATAAATTATGAAATCATATAATTAACATACTTTAACATAAATCATAAAATATGTAAATTTATTGTTATTTTGAATATTTATTTATAATTTTTTATTTATAAGTTTTTCTTCCATTGTTTAAACAACAAAATGTGAAAGTACGAAAACACAGAAAGGGAGCTGAGCATTCTACTTATAATCGTCATTAATTTGACTCAATTGACTAGTATTATGCAATACATAAAATACATAAACGTTGTTAATACTTGTAGGTCTTTCAGTATATTCCATTGCATCTCTAAACCTAGAATTATTATTCAAATTTAACTCTATTTTGTAGATAATTTTGTGTATTGTTATAGCATGATGACGTTGTTACCATTTTTTCTCCACTATTCTACAACATGTAAAACGTGGAGAAACTTAAAATCCCAGATATCTAATCTTCTACATGTAAAAAAATAAAATCATGTAAAAAAGACATCGTTTGAACAATATAATTATTATTGCGTAAAATAAAAGTCTTATTCTTGAAGAAAAGTTTAAAATTTGACTTTTGATAGGTTATACTTTTGTATGTAAGATAACATTATTAAAAGTTGATTATTTTCATTCTTCTAACAAAAATTACGAAATCATATAATGAACATACTTTAACATAAATTATGAATTATGTAAAAGTATTGTTACTCTGAATGTTGTTTTATGATAACTTGATAACGTTTTCTTCCGTTGATGAAACAACAAGTCGTGAAAGTATGAAAACACAGAAATGAAGCTAAGTATTCTACTTACATTCCTCATAATTTGACTCAATTGACTAGTATTATGCAATCTATAAACTTCTGACATCTTACAGAGGACACATTTAATATTTTTACATAGCAAAATTAACCATATTGAATTAATTTTAATTAGAAACGGGCAGACAAGATAGAATAATACTTAACAACATTGAATTTAATACTAAATCGTACAGTAATGTATAAACGTATCATGAAGATCTAGATCCCTTTGTAGAATTTTAAAGATATATTTTTGCGAGTTTCACATAGCAAGTATTAATAGTGCTATTGATATGTTACAACAGATTAGTATGAAAGGCACAACATAATCTTATATTCTATTATCTGTAATAATCTATACAAATTTTATTCAGAGACATTTTATTATTTCCTTCTCATACATTCTTAAATGCGCATAAGCGATTTGCAGACACAAGTGAGCCCAAATTACTAAGATCTAGATTATTAATTCCTCAAATACAATAAATTAGCATTTCATATAACTTGGAATAATTATAAGAATTCATCTTAATTTACTTCTAAAATACAGACATGGAAAATGAATTAATCTCAAATAAACATTTACATAATATAAAAGTTATTAACTATGAATTTAGAAAGAGGGTATTTGTGATATTTATCTTCACACTGCTCTAAATTTTATGATATAATTTTTTTATAAATTGAGTAATGAAATTATTAAATACGATTTATGAATATTTATATTAATTGGAACATATTTATAATAATTTTATTTTCTACGCTTCTGATCTTTAAAGGTGACGTATAGTTTTAAGAAATAAATATAAAATTGAGAAAATTCTATTCATACAATATTTTATTAAAGGACTAAATATAACCTTACTACGTATTTACTTCCAATATTTTCAAGACAAATAGTGTAATGCCCTTAGATGAAAAATAAACATGCGGAGATGTATAGGCAAAATTAATAGAAATATTTCAAATCTAATCTGTTTTAATAATAAAACAAAAATCCATACATTCCAATACCGATAATTGATGTCTAATAAATTGAAATAGATATTTAGCAGAACAATAAACATTGCTTTTACGCAAATCAAAAATTATTCAATAAAGTACAAAACAAGTAAACTTCCTATTTTACAGATTTCTCAACATTGTTAAAATATTACTTTCAGTAAACATGAATCATTTCTAATTACACAAAATATTGATATTGAAAAACTTAAATTCACTTCAAATGATATATATATATATATATATATATATATATATATATATATATATATATATATATATATATATATATATATATATATATATATATATATATATATATATTTATATATATATATATATATATATATATATATATATATATATATATATATATATATATATATATATATATATGAAATGGCATTTTTCATTTCTTTCTTTACTTATTTTTTACCCTACTATGTTTTCATCCTCTCTATATGTTTAAATCATCGAGTATTTCCTATAAATTTTGTGAAATGATAATTAAATAGTAATCAATTATATAATACAAATACTAAAATTAAGATTTGCTGAGGATTTTTATTATATATAATAATATACTTTTTCCCCTTTACGTGCTTTTTTAAAACAAATGCATTACTTTAATCTATATATTTAATTTTAACGAATTTTTTTAAGCACAGTTGAAGCACTTTTCGTGACATGAAATTTTTTATTAAGCTATTATTTGATTTTGCACTTTTGTTCTGGTATATCTTATCGCAAATTATGCATTATCAGGTGCCTGGCAATAAGGAGCTGTTTAAAGATCAAGGTAATCATTGATAACTTACTAGTTTTTATTGAGGTTTTCCTGAAAGAGTATTTAAAAAAAGGAGTTTTAAGAACAATTATGTAAGATAGTAAAAATCTTTAATTAGTGAATTTAGAAAACAAACGTAAAGTAAAACTACACTTAACAATAAATATTATTCATTCGTTAGAAATCTGAGTTATTTTGTTCTGTTTATATCAGAAAACAAATGAATGAGAAATAAGATAAAATATTTTCACTATACGTATCAGCTTAATTTGTGGCTTTTTGAAATCATCCTCTACATGAAAATTTCCCATTGTGAAATGCGAATAAATAAACAGAAATAAAATTTCCGACTTATTACTTTTGGTGTTATACTGTAACAAATGTCCATCATTATATTCAATTCACAGGCGCGGGCTGCTTATTTACCTATTCGTAATTGAATTCCACAAAAGATTTAACCAGAACTCGCTTGTCTTCCATTGCGGATTCAATGACATAGTTATTATGTTCACCCAGCCAACTGTTAATCATTACTATTTCCTTATAATTTGAGACTGATAAATTATTATTGACGATGTTATTCGAAGTTAGCAATTACGATTTGAGTCCTTGCCACACAGTAAGTGATTTATCGTATTTTAGATACATGCCGCTTTATAATGGAGAGAAATGCTCATTTTGTGCCAAGAAATATTCCTGAGGAGTAAATAATAAATATTAACCACACAAGAATGAGTATAAATCTCCGGATTAAGCAAGCTTTGGAAAACAGAAATGTGTTAAGTGTCAATTCATCTGAAATGCAAATTGAAAATTGTAACAATAACATTAAATAAATCTAACAAATGTTAAAGATATCATATTTTGTAAATAACGGAAATAAAAAGGCAATATAGAAAATGGGCGTAATATCAGTTTAAAAGGAATTTGCTACAATGCATTCTGATTTACAGTCACGATAAATATTTCGTACCCAATTTAAATTACTTTTAAAGAAAATTTAAATTATTTCTTTAAATGCTGCTTTTACAATCGTTGTAAATATTTTAAAACTAATGCTACGATTGCATAGAAATTCTTCATTTAACACTTTTCGTGTGGGCAAAGTATTTTACGTTTTTTTTCTTGCAGTCTGTTACTGAAGAGTGGGTCTCGTAAAAATACGTATTTAGTAGATTTGTGGTGGTTATCCGCTAACCACCACAAATCTGCTAAATACGTATAACTATATATATATATATATATATATATATATATATATATATATATATATATATATATATATATATATATATATATATATATATATATATATTATATATATATATATATATATATATATATATATAATATATATATGTGTGACATTATATGCGTTTTGTTTGCTTTGCTATGCAACGCTTTGCATTTTTTCTTTCTACAAGTTATGATTGTCGAGTTACTCGGTCTTTTGTTGCGTTATTTCGTCTCCATTCGAATTCCTTGCTCCAGAACGTACAAGTCGTGTTTTGTCAATTTGAAGCTTGGTTTTTTATTGTTGAATACAAAATTGATAAAACGAGCCATTGTGACAAAGATAGTGATGAAGAAATATGCGCTGACAGATTATAGGACTTTAATTTTAAAAATCGTTTATTTTTGTGATTTCATAAAAATATTGTGATTTTTTTGTTAAATAATCATATAGTGTACATTAAAGTGTAAAATAATAAAATTTTCTTCCATAAAAACAAATAAGTTTTCGATTTACTGCGATTTTTCTGAATAACTAAATTTTCGCGCGATTCACGAAAAAGCCCCCGCTGCAAGCGTAAGTTGGCGATGAAATATACCCGCATGCCAAGTGTTAAGAGGCCGTGTTCAACAAATCTCGCATTATGATTTTAATTTTCAAAGATATTTTTAACATTCACTAGTCTTATGTTAGAAATATTTTAAATTCCAGATATTACAAATTTAAACTCATTTCGTTCGGTTTTAATTAATTTAAATTATTATAAATCAATTATAAAATTTTGATACATAATTCGAAAGTAAAAAGAGATGTAAACTTCTGGAAATTGAAACTTGAAATCATGACTGCGTTAACGAATAAAATTAAAAACAAATTATTTGAATTCCAAGGTTTTATTATGTGTTAAAGTTAATATAAGTGATGCTATCAAACCTAAATTGTTTAGAATTATTTAATAAATGCCTATAAGAGATCCGGAGCAAATCGCTCCAGTCAAGGATTGTTGTGATCTCAGCTATATTATTAAATGAAATTATATAATACTAAAAATACAACATTAGTGTTACATATATTCACAGACCGATTTAAATGTGCAACTGGTTATTGTTTGTGTTATTTTCTTCACTTATGACTGATATTAGCTTGAAAATTTGAAATCTATTTAAAAGTAAAGAAAGCAAACATCCAGTTTTAAGTGTTTTTTACATGAGTTGTTGAATGCATTTTATAAAGGTATGTGAGGGTTGGAAACTTTCAAAAAGCTTTTGTTTTTACTGTCATTTTAGTTATAACAGGAAGGAATCTGTTTCTACAAAAATATTCATTCAATGCATTGTAGAGAGAATTTCCATTTATAAAAAATTGTATATATTTATAACCATTTTTGTATGTCACTTAGAATAGTAAATAAATACTAAGTATTGTCATTTGATTATCGTTCATAAGATGTAGTCTATTAGAATATTAAATTTAAATTAAGAGCCATTGTTAGATTCCTTGTTTGTTTCGGAATATTTCTAACTGGAACCGATATTGTTCATTTGGTGTTTATGGTTGCGCCATGAAACATGTTAAGTCTATTTTTTCACTGCTTTTTAAATGCCTATGGATTTTTTAAAAGTTTCTAACACTTGGATTCAGCGACATAATCTACTCATTATTTTTTCTTGTTTAAACCAGCGTCATTAAATTGTCTCATGATAAAATTTTATCTTTCACGCATATGACTCCAAAAAATATACTTATTAATACAGTAATTAAAACTGTTTAGCAATATATTTATTACACCATTTTAATAATAAAAATTCTTTGTTTCCCAAAATAATTAAAGCTTAAAAAGCAAAATTATTCTACAGTGATTTGGGAATCATCCCGTAAAAAGGACTATAACAGTTTTTTTCATATATTTCACATTTATAACGTTTGCAGATAATATTAAAAATGCTTGAAGTTTCCAAGAAATGTTATCTGCGATCATTTATAGATAAAGAAACCGAACAAGCATTGCTAAGCTAACCAATAATAATTTTTAAAAGCTATTTTACTTTACTTAATATTAGCAAAACTTTACAAATAATGCACAAGATGTACATTATTTTATCTAAGTAAATATTCGGAGATAAACTACAGGTTTAAACGGGGTCGAGATAAGTAACGACAACAATTATAAAATTTCAAGTGTGTTCCCACAGTAATTTGCTTCCTCGTCACGGGATGATTAATGCCTATATTTTGACAGATAATGTGTTAATATTAATTGGCATGCAAATGTAGCTTAAATATCAGAAATTACAAATATATAATTTTCATTGATTATACTATTGAAACATGGTATATCTATTACTTTTGAAGAAAATATATGTAGATTTCATACATCTTAGCAAATTATGAGTTGTTACTTTCAACACTAGGGTTATGCCACAGATTAGAATTACATAAAAATTTACATAAAATTTAATTTTTTAAGTAGAATTATATTTTTCTTAATTATATATTTTTTTCTTAAATTTACTAATTTCTCTCTTTGTAACTGTGTATTTCTGTGATGCAGAATTTTTCTAGACTTGGTTAAAGCTGACATAGCTAAAAAGTTGTATTCAAGACACTTTTAAATAAGTTTCTTTTAAAATCAATGTAACATTTTTTTTTATGAAATACGCAGTTTAAATGTTAAACTTTAGTATTTAAAAGCTATATTATTTTATATTTTAAATTGAACCAGAGTTGTATTTAACCAAAAGTTTTTCGCCATGATGTTAATATATTGAAATTAATTTTATCAAAAATTCTTAAACTCCTAAATCTTTTTTTATGAGAAATATTTTTCTGTATAATACTGAGAAAATTTAGATTTAAGGTTTAGATATTAAGATACTTTAAATATTTGTTTTTATTTTATGAAAATACATTGAATAGTTTAAAAAAATACATGAGACATGTTAAATCTATATTTATATTATTTTTTAAATGTTATAAAACGTCTAAATCTCACAGCATCCAAAATAATAAACGCATTTAAAGGAAAAACTCATTTCAGTATGGGGATTATCAAACTTCTAACATTTTTACTCATTTTTTTCCATACTAATTACTTATGTTAAGTACTTTTGTCCTTATTTCAAATCTATTTCCATGAATATAATAAAATTTTAGATGAATTAATATTAATATAATTTGCTTTTGCAATGAGGAATTATGTATAAATGACCTAAATAATAATATATACTTATCATAAAGAATATAAATAATTTTAGATAAACAATTATTTTGATAAATATAGCTGCACATAAAAATCGTACTTTAGGAATCAATACTTTATTATTTTAAAGGCTTGTTATATGTTTTCAATATATACTAAATATTGCACATATTCATAAAAATAGATATGTAATGTACTTGTTTACATAACTTTTAAAAACCTTTATTACATTATTTTATTTTTAATTTGTTATAATAAGTTTTGGATTTACTATACTCTATACAGAAATCTAGTTTAATACTTACAGATCTGAGCTATGCCTTTTTGTTCAGTGAGAGTTTGGGCCTTTCTTTATTAATACTTTCTTTATTAATATTAATAATTCTTTATTAAAGCTAAATACCTTATTATTTTTATTAGAAATTTCAAATCAATTTCCAAACAAGTTCAGGATTATTTACTTTGAATTAATATTTAATAAAATATTATTGAAAATAAAAGAAATTTGGAAATTGAAAAGAAATATCTACATAAATAATAAAAAATATATTTTACATAAAATTTTAAATAAATTTCAATAACTTTTTAAGTGCCCTAAAATATCTAAAATTAACCTTAAATAGGGGATAGTCTTACATTAAATTCGCATTTTATTCTTAATTTCTCTTTTGTTTTATTTGCGTATGCAAACATTACGAAATTTGAATGGTTTCACTTTATGCCACTTCTTACTGTGTTTCATCCGAAGACATACAGCAGCATTCAAACTGACAACCAATACGTCATGATAGCAACCACAACAGCTTCATAGCTGCTGCTGACTTAAGAGACGCCCATCATGTTGAGGAGATTATTATGTGGTCCAACTAAGCAAAGAGCAATCTTTACAGAGGTAAGCTCAAGACTACCAGGAAGAACGCTAGAGAAAGGTTACTCAGGTACTCCGGGTGCTTGAAACCTGTACACACCTAATGAAGGAGTTCCCCTGAGAGGTATGTATTTATTTAAACAAAATGTTTGTAGATATTAAACGACCATATATAAATAAATTATGTAGATGAGAATGTTTAAAATTGACCTTGAGAAAACCTCCTCTGTAATCCTCGTATAAGTCAATCCAAGTGACACGTCACAGTCATAATATTAACAATATCATGTTCTGTTCGTAAATATTGAAAATAAGGATGTCATTGTTTCAGTTAAACGGCAATACAATTAGTAATTATAGACAGTTCTTGGTATGAAACTCTTTTTCATTTAGATATAAATTCGATATCAAATTCATATTCAAATAAATCAACTAATCTCTTTACTTATTTATTTATTATTTAGTAAATAAGATCATTTCAAGCATCTTATTTATTTGTCAATGTGACAATGAATTTAGAAGTATTACCGACGAAATCAATATTCATTCTTATGTGTAATAATAGTAAGTATATCTAAAAGCTTCCAATGCTCTTTTAAAAGTTGCTACCATTAAAATGCTAAATGAATATCAAAACAACTGCATATATGTTTATTTTCGTAATTAAATTCTCCTACGCGGCATTACAATGATAAGTTGAAAAGGGTTTCTCAGCCGTAAAGAACATTAATGAGCTATTAAGTGCATAATAACTGCTCGGAATTGCTACTGCTCTTTTTGCAGACTATTAAGTCATTTAATTTATTATTTTGCACTATGCCATCTGTAAAGGATGCGGATAATAACTTAAACTTGATTCTGTAAGCTGACTTTGATGGTCGATTTGTCTGACGTTTATTTTGTTGTTGATTGCTAATTAGATATATTTGTAAGTTGTATATAAGTACTCAATTTCTTCATTCCAAATATAGTACATTAGTTTAGTCTAAATATGATATTTTACATATTGAGTATAATACATTATATGTTAGTAAGGATATTTAAGAAACACTATGAGTTCGGATATACCCAAATACCTGAACGCAAAACACCTAAAGTGAACAATTATTGTTTTTGGATTATTGCACATATTTAACTCTTTCTCATTTTCTACAACCTTTATAATACCAGTTTCGGACCAAACAATGATATTTTTAAATTTTGATCTAGAAGTAATACCTGGCGAATTTTTTTTTCATAATTCGTTGACAATTTGATTCATATAAAATAGAATTTGAGTTATAGCCTTTTTTACAACTGCATATATTAACATTAACTTTTACTTTTGGAATTTAACATTATACTGCACAAGCATAAATTTTTATAAGTAAATTTTTCTAAAAGTATAATTTAAAAATGCATCTGAAGCCGTGCATCATTCGAGCAGGTACATTTATAAATATTACGCTGAGAGATTACCAAAGTATGGATATGGGACATATAAATGCAGATAATTTTCAAAAGGTTCAGCAGAAATAAATGTTTAACTGTCGTAATAGTTATATAAAAATCTATATTCAAAGTTTTATTGAGTTAGGGACTACTTCTAAATAATTTTATCTTTCTTTATCAAAACTAAATCTAAAAAGATTTCAAATAAAATATCAAATGTTAAAAATTCCTTTTATGTTTTAATATGTTTCAAGTATATTTACACGATAAAACACAAAACTCCAACGAACAACTTAAAAACAATACGTGGTAATGTAAATATAAAGTTATCAAAATCTTTAATTTTTTGAACTAAAATCTATGAATGTTTGAGAATGTATTGTTATATCCTTTTTAATTATAGCTAACGAGGGTGTTATGAAATAATAGAAAATAAGAACGTCAATATTGATTTTTTTAGTATGAATGTTAAACTTTAGACTTTTCTTACAATTATTTATTAGTATTTACGATTTAAAATGACTTTCTCACTCTAACATGCCCCAACGTTTAAAAAGGAGATAAAAATATTCTTTTTAATTTAGTGAACAGTGCGTTGTATTAATAAAAAAGTCTCTATTAATTAAAAAAGAGAACAAAAATATCTTTAAAAAATATTTAAAAATTATTCTTAACAAACATTTATTTATTATGAAGTATTCTATTACTACATATAATATAAACTGGCGATATTAAAAAGGCTATTTTCTTCTACATTTAATATATTTTTGATAATTAAAATTGAGAAAATATTTTACCTACTTAAAATCCATTACCAACTTAACAAAATCAAAAGAAAAGTCTTATAAAAACTGTAAGAACTCTACACAGGTTGTGTAAAAAAGGAATAATATTTTTGTCGCTTTAGGTGGTTTCGAAATACTGGAATCTCAGCTTCAGAGATCTCATGTTGTCAGTTTCATATATGCTGTTCAACAGTTTGTATCACCGTTTAAAATAAAACCTGAGCTTGCATATGTTAATATCTTAAATATACACCATTTTACCGAAAATTGTTATAGTATTAAAATGGCTTTTGGATTTGTAAATTCGCCAGTGGCTATTTTAGCAGCTATACTGAAAATTCTCGGGAGTGAAACGCTATAAAAAGCCAATGCTTTGATAAAGAACAGGATTCTTATCTAGGAGCAGAAACAATAGGTAAATTGTGTAATATATTTACTCTTCTAGTCGGTGAAGTGAATAAATGATTGAAAAATGCATATATTAATAAGAAAGCTCTACCCACCATCATTACTGAGAATTTGCAGGAAAGGGAAATCTATGTCAAACAAGTTTAAGAAATTTTGACAAAGAACTAAAGTCAAAAATATTTACTTCCCTACAAAGATATCTTTCAGAGAATTCAAATATTTTCTCAGATTTACAAGGGGACGAATATCTACCCATGAGTCAGCCCTCTCAACAAACTGGTCTAAGTCAAAACAGATCGATATCCTATGCTATAACTATCAACATTTTTGATTTCATAAGTGTGATCCTCTACGAATTTGTAATTAAAGGATATGACGTCATGGTACTTTGAGACTAGGCCACCAATTACCACCAATTGAATCCGTCATCATGAAAATACATCTTACCGTACCTATTTTGTGATTATCAACCCCCCACCATTTAAATGGCATCGGAAGGGACCATACTGTGTCGTTCTGGAATTTCCTGTTATTGCGACTTAAAACAATCTTCATAGTAATCTCCATGAAAACATTGGAGATATGTAAAAAGATTCGACTAGCATCTTATAGAAAGTTCCACAAATTTTCTTCCTGGGCATTTTACAGGCATAGAAATAAATACTTAGTAGATGTGTATTGCTACTTAAGAGGCGTATTTAAATATTTATATATTTTTTGTATCAATATATTTAATACATTTGTTCAACGAATTTTGTCACTTTACTTATAAACAAACAATAAAAAATAGAAGAGGTTGCATATTAAAGATTAAAAAAAGATAGTGAATTCAATGTGTTTTAGAGGAGAATACGCTTAAAATTTTCAATTAGTTTTAGGTAAAAGGCTATGATCTAACAATAGCTATTATTTGATTAGTTAAAATTTAATTTGTGAGTGATTATACTCCTGTAAAACATTATGTACTAAAAGTATATAAAATTGCTTTATAAAAGAAAACTCGAATATAAATTATTGCAGGTATCAATTATTGAATAATTAATTTATAAATTTGATCTAAATAAAACAATTCTTATTGGAAATAAAACATGTTAACCCAATATAAAAATTATCCAGGTAAATTAGCAATATTGTTTAACGAATTTGCTCACTTTACTTATATGTAAACAATAAAAAATACGAGAGGTTGCATATTAAAAATTTAAAAAAAAGATATTGAAATCAATGAACAAAGATTTTTCTGAAAAAAATGTGTTTAAACATTTAAATTAGTTTTACGAAAAAGTCTGTGATGTAACAATACCTATTATTTGATTAGTTAAAAATTAATTTGCAATTGATTATACTTCTGTAAAACAATACGTACTAAAACATATAAAATTGTTTTATAAGAGAAAACTGGACTATAAATTATAGCAGGTATCCATTATTGAATAATTAATTTATAAGTTTGATCTAAATAAAAGAATTATTATTTGAAATAAAACATGCTAACAAAATATAAAAAATATCCAGGTAAATTAGCAATATTGTTTAACGAATTTGGTCACTTTACTTATATGCAAACAATAAAAAATATGGAAGCTGCATATTAAAGATTAAACGACGATAGTGATATCAATGAAATTAGATGTTTTAGAGGAAAATGCGTTTAAACATTTAAATTAGTTTTACGTAAAAGGCTGTGATCTAACGACAAGTATGATTTGATTAGTTAAAAATTACTTTGTGAGTGATTATACTTCTGTATAACATTATGTACTAAAAGTATATAAAATTGTTTTATAAAAGAAAACTTGAATACAAATTATTGCAGGAATCAATTATTGAATAATTAATTTATAAAATTGAACTAAATAAAACAATTCTTATTTGAAATAAAACATGTTAACCCAATATAAAAAATATCCACTTAAATTAGCAATATTGTTTAACGAATTTGGTCACTTTACTTATATGCAAACAATTAAAAATACGAGAGGTTGCATATTAAAGATTAAAAAAAAAAGATATTGAAATCAATGAATTTAGATGTTTTAGAGGAAAATACACTTAAAAATTTCTATTAGTTTTACGTAAAAGGCTGTGATCTAACAATAGCTCTTATTTAATTACTTAAAAATTACTTTGATTATACTTGTGTAAAACATTATATACTAAAAGTATATAAAATTGTTTTATAAATAAAACTCTAATATAAATTATTGCAGAGATCAATTATTGAATAATTAATTTATAAATTTGAAGTAAATAAAACAATTTTTATTTCAAATAAAACACGTTAACCCAATGTAAAAAATATCCAGGTAAATTAGCAATATTGTATTTAAAATTATCAAAAATAAGAGATAATTGAATCAAATAAAATTTTAAGTGGTATTTTAGCATAATATGAAGAGTTTTTTTTAAATAATAAATTTTAAATTCATGCAGGATCTAAAAAATATAACCCCTACCCCAAATTAAAAAAAAAGAATCTCTTTACTAAAATAATGTAATCTCACATATGAACCCATTTCATAACTCTACGGCTAAAAATGGAAGCTGGTTTAATTTAACTCTCCTGGAAATTTAACGAAAAATTAAAAATTAATCAAAACATAATTAATGAGAGTATACTTAAGTTGATCTATAACTTTCCGAAGAGTATTCAAAAGAAACCTAGTATTCATAATTAATTTACGGGATCCAATCTAGGAATAAAAAAGTTTATGCGCTCGACTTTGGCTTTATTTTATCGTAGTATTATTTTTTTGAACTAGAACTTATTTTGTATGTGAGCACATTTAGTTACAACATGATAAATGGAGCATATTTAAAGATTCGTACAGAGAAGAAAAATGAAAGATGGAGGTTACTGCGGGGGTTAACACAATCTATTTATTAATTTCTTAAGGCGAAAGACTATGTGGTACTGCAGTTTTAATATTATATTCAAGATGATGCTTGGAAGATGACTGATATATGTTTCGTAATTTGGTTGCGGATAGGAAAAAAAGATTAATTGATTTTGAATATCCGCCCCAAACAAAATAATAAATTTTGTAAATTGGAACAGTCTTCAGGGAGATTTAATTTGAAACTACTAAATTTCGTAAGAGAAATTGGGAGGAATAGATCAAAGTATTGGATTTTACACAACTAATGAAATTTTGAAGCAATATATTAATTTCAAACTTAATACATCTATGGATTGAAATATTGCTAATAATTTAATGTTTTAACGGAAATCTAAATAAATAATGCATGCAACAATCAGATACTTTTGGTTACTAAACTATTAACAGGAAATATACTGTATTTTTGTGTTGAAAGTCTCTTTCATTATACTAATGATTTCTTGAGAGAATTTTAAGAATTATGTTTTGTCCTTTAATTATATAGTACATAACGTGAGATAACATTTTGTCAAACGAATATAAGTAAGTGCTATTGCTTGTATCCATGTTGACAGGTACAGAGGCAATTTTTTGTACATTAGTACAAAGTTATTCCCATTAAGAACTCCCTAGTATTCTTCGAACTATAGCCGAATGGTTGGAGTATTCATCTTTGGTACCGAAGTACGTGGGTTTGAATCTCACCATGCATGGATGTTCGTAGCCATTTGGAATATGCTTTTAACAGCAGGTGCCGGTCTCATTCCTGGAACCTGCAAAAATGTATAGCATAGTGCTCAAAATTAAACCAAACCTTAGAATTGTATTTGCGGTTTAGGCTACAGTTGTTTTGGTCCGCAGGGATTAAAAAACCCAATGAAAAATATCACAATTACAGAATTTATATATTACTTTTACTAAATGATTTTATCCTCTATTTACATATAATAAACTCTGTTATAGTTACTATACCCTATATAATAATAGCCTAAGTTATCTGTCCGTTTGTAAAAGAATTTATGAAGTGTTGGACTTGGAATGGATAGTGACATCCATATTGGATACTTAATGAGTTAGGGTTAGCAAAATTCAAAGCAAATAAAATTTAAAATGAATAACTTTTAGTCAGCATAATTGTAAAATTGAGCAATATTTATTAAATATATAAGGGAAAATTCCCCATAAGGTCGTTTCAATAGTTGGGGACAGAGCATGATTATTTTGATCGTCTTTCGTATCTTATGTTTGAAACACAGTCTTTTAGCAGTGAACCGGAATGATTTGTAATCAGGATCTTCAATCTCAATGATTTCTTTCAACCAATCAATGTTTATTGAACTATCGGTGGCAACAACAGCCCCATTACT
>CM063504.1:46192185-46207185 GCA_032207245.1 Pardosa pseudoannulata | reverse complement strand
ATATTTTAGAAAATTTTATTCAAAATACGTTTTTTTTAACTTTTATTTTTTACAGGGTAACATACAAATCTGTTTGATATCGCCTAGGATTTTACAGAAAGAGCATCATGCACGTACACACATCTTTATATATAAAATACTTCTGTGCGTGTGTTTGTTATAAAATTCATCCTAAACGGCTGGACTGATTTTGATGAAATTTCGCGAATGTAATTAAGTTTATTCGAGAATGGCTTAGATTTACAATTTAATCCAATTGAAATTGTTTTTTTTTAATCAAAAATCCAGAATTGCACGCTCATTGAGATTTTTGTAATGTCGCTTATATTACTTCACTTCCAACGTATCTGTGACTTAGTGGTTATCACAACGGGCTTTAACACGAGAAGTCCCAAGATGGAATCCCCGTACAGGCGATGAAGGAATTTTAATGTAATCCAACTAGGTTTGTGATGACTGTAAACGTGGTGGCGTCAAGTATTTTTGAAAGATTTTTTTTCTTACTTTTCCATCAAAACGGTCCAATTCATAATTTATCTACAAACATTTACCAGTTTTTAGATTTACTGCGTTAAAAGAAAACAACATCCGTTGGATGGTCTAGTATCTATATATGTATCTCTATATAAATATCTGTCTTAGTGTATGTATAAAATGTACGAATTTTACACTCGTTGCTTCGCTAAAAAATAGCCCGTATTAATTTTAATTTCCCTGACTTACTGGGCAATGTCGCTCCATTAAAATAACACCAAAGTCCGTGGTAGAACTGTAACTATATTTTAGAGTTAAAAAAAGAATATCTATATCAGACGAGAGATCAGCATGGAATGATGACAAAACACACTTCTAGTACAAATTTCGCCCCAAAGCAAGAGATCACACGGAGATAGTCCCATTAGACGAGCAGCACAGACAGCGATATCAAGAGTCAGAAACGGACTTAAACATTTTAAAAGAGAACAATTTTTCTTGTGACAGCTGGAAAATATGGCGAGTGGACACAAAATTAGCATTTATTCTAGAATTAGATTTGGGAGATTCGTAAAAAGAATTCTAGTCAGCTAATATTCCATTAAATGAGATTTTATACTGCTAAGAAAACAGATTTGAAACAAAAAGATAGGGAAAGGGAGAAATTTAGAAAGATATTTTAGTGTAATAATTTTGTTTTATTACATGTACAGATTTAAATAGACAAACTTATATGTATATTACAACTGATATGGATGTCTATGCTTTTATATTTAATAATATCGTATAAGCTATACATGAAAAAATATAAAAATTCCAGATATATCAGAAATATTAATAAAGAAACCACTTTGAGTCCAGCTCTTGGTCATTAAAATTGTGTATTCCAGCAGATTATTATATTTATTTAAAATTTTGCAGCATTTTCTTAGATTATATTAAATATCTCTATGCATGGATTTACTTAGAGATTTTGGTCATGAAACCTGGGTTTTCCAAATGAAGTTTATATTTAATCAAAAAAATGAAACATTTTCTTAGATAACATTGAATGTCTACCATAAAACTTTTAGTAACAAACAGAAGATTAGTAAATTTCAAATTTATATTATGTTGTATATTTTAGACCAAACGCAATTATTAAAACAAAAGATGATAAAAGTAAGTAACTGTAGCAGAGAGTTACACTTCTACAACGCAAACGAGAGAATGACCTAAAGGCCCCATTCGACTCCATTGGTTACGAGGGGTTGCTTACCTCTGAGTAGCCATCTTCGTCCCAGGCAACACTGTCCAACAGACTTGTATTCGAGAGATCTGTGGGTCCCCTCAAAGAAAGAGCAAGGAAGAAGCAGTATGCTGCTTAAAATAGTCTGCTTCAGTTCTATCACCATTTTCTTTTTTAAGACCATACTGCCATGTTGAGCAGATTGTCGATCTAGTTTGGCATGATGGCATAATTAGCACTGCTATAGCTTATTCTCACATTCTTTTAGAAATAAATAAATTAACCGGAGGAATTTGTAAGAGTCGCGTCTGTCTCTGTCGGCGGTCGGTCGAACTTTTATTCTTTTGAACAATTGAAAACGGCAGTATTGTACCAGTAAAGGTCTTTTTTGACGCACGAACGATTAGAGGTGTCAAGTGTCCATTTTTGTCAAAGCACCTACAGAGAAAAGAAATTGCGTTTTATGTTACCGCGTCGGCTCGGCGCCAAAGGGCATTTCGGCTACTCCAAGAACAAAGGTCAACGAGGGGGGGTCGATCTCCCCTAACGAAACCGAGGTTTCCTGTTTGGAATAGAAGAAACGAGATGGGACTCTCGGCTGAACTTTGAGATGAGCAGCTTGTCTAGAGTAATCTCTTCTCTGGACGATTTTACTTATACACGTTAATATTTCTTTAAAATGCTTTTTGTTAAATAAATGAAAGTTGTTAAGTTTGAAATCATCTACGACTGATTATTTCGCCTCCATACCTGCTCCTTATACGAGACCCATGCGAAATCATATCCAAATGACTAGGGTATGACTTACCATCGGAAGTAGAAGCCACGCAAACCGCTCGGCGAGATTACATAATTAGTTCTCATTGAAATTTGTAATTTCTCACAGGGACTCCAAATATACGTAAAGATGGCCTAAACGCTCAGTCAGTCTTCACCTCAACAATAAATGGAACGATTTGAAAAAAATTTTAAATATCATTCAATTTTCATATCCAGCTTTAGTATTTTTTTCTTTGTATGTGTAAACATTTCGCTAGAACATCGTAATAATTAAAATGTTTTACAGCTATATTTAAAATAAAGCATAATTAAAAAGATGTATCTGAGTATATTCGGTAAATTATGAGTGATTTGTGGACATGCTTGGAAGATTTATTCTTGCATTTATACATAATTTACAGAGTAAGTACATAAATAATTCTGTAAAGTGAAATGAATTTAACAGTAGTTTGCACAATTTATGGCACTGTTTCAGTTGCTAATTCTCCATTTACTGCAACTTGATTAAACAAAACTTAAAAGGTTTAAATAATTTTGTTTCCAATAGTGGTGAGTGCAACTTTGTTAGCATTAATTATAATTGCATTGTAAAATTTACTGTTATAAATTATATACAAGAGTTAATTTTAAAAACTGTATTTGCTAAATAACCAACTCTCTTAAAAAACCAATGTATACTTAAAAATGTGTCAAAAATGAAAATAATAATCCTTTATAGACTGTATAACTATATTAAGGCTTTTCTTAAGAATAATGATTACTAACTATTTTGATCTGTCCCATACTAATCATAGAACACATTATTATTTAGAAAATCCAAACAAATGTTAAACTTAAATTAAAACTTGTAAAAAATTGAAGTGGAAATCGTCAGAAAATTTTTACACAAGAAAATATGCATAAATAAAAAGCCAAAATTAAAATATTTAATTACTGAAAGCAGTTAAAGATTTAATTTGCCGCTTGACATACAAATAAAATGAATTTTGATGCATCTGTAAAATACTACTAAACTTTACTCAATTGCATATTTATGTATAAGAATTCTGAAATTTTGATTCCTATATAACACTTAATGAGTTTCATATATAGTGTCAATTAAGTAATAATACTTAAGTAACATTTATTTGGAATTTGGGTAAATACTAAGCAAGATTTAACACCTCTTTGTTGAAATGCTTGGATGCGAGGATGAATGTTGTCAGGTGAATTTATTAAAAGTACCACGGTAGTTTTTTTGTGTTTGCATGTGTGTTGGACTTTGAAATTTCAGTTTTTTATAATATGACTACACTTGTTTCAACAGTCCCCCCTATCCAACATTATCTCCCTTAAAAGCAAAAATATGGTATGTTTAATGAATTTATATGAAAGTTACATCCTTGTTACTTCTTTCCAGTTAGAAGCCTTTACATTAAAATAAAATGGAATCTGATTCATGCAAAAATTGCTACTTAAATGGGATCCACTGAAACGTACAAGCTTAAACACAACAATTTATTTTGAACTTTAACATTTAATCATGTTGGTAAATGATGTCAATGGACAATAATGAACTAAAATTATCCGTCGTTGACGTCAAAGTATAAAAAGAAGCATAAAATGATTGAGTTCTACCAGATTTCAATGTATACTATAGAAAAAAAATGAAAATAATAATATAAGCATCCCACCAAAACAAGATATCAAAGTTGTGAGTGGTTAGTTGATGCCTTACTATTAAGAATTCTAGGGGTGTGATATCAAAAAGAAATGATACTCTCATTTCGTTATTTTTCAGGGCCGATCCCACCAAAGTCGTTTAACGCTATCCGCGATTAATCTCGGTTTAAACGGAGAATTGCGTTCCCCCATTGGTTGGCTTCAGGGTTAATAGTGGATAATCATAGTTAGACGTTAAACGACTTTGGTGATATCGGTCCTTAGCCAAAGAAAAGTGAGTTAGATTTTGAAAAGTAACATCTATTTTTAAAGTCATTCTTGAAAAACTTGAATAACCCACTAGGACATTGATCATTGCTCAAAAGTAAGAAAAAACTATATATAAATACATAAAATAAAATTAAATAACTGGTAGAGCTTAAACCACGTCTCCGGAGTCACCTCTTGATTGGCGATTAAGAATCCTGATTAGCTAACTCATAGACATATAAATTGAGATCCACGGATTTTTCGAGGCAGAAGTCTACGATGAAAAAAACTACTGCTAAATCAGTTTCAATCTCTTTACATCTTATATACATATATACATATTAATGTATCAAAATGACGAATCGTAAAATAAATATCCTAAGATTTCTTTTCTTCCCTTCTCATATTTTAATACACAGTTTCCCCGTCATACAATTTCAGACAAAGAATTTTTTTTTCCAATCAATGGCAATGTCGTAGTATTTGATATCATGACATATTGGTTTAAAGGTGACAATGTGATTGTTTATATTTTTTGCTCTTTATATGTACATATATACATATATACATATATACATATATACATACCACATACATATAAAGATAGATTGATAGATATAGATATAAATATATGAACAAAAAGTGAAAAAAATTCTAAGAAATACTTTTCAGAAGATTATTGATTTTAGATTTTTGTTTGTAGTTCACTCTTAAGTATTCATTTCCCCTTCAAATCAGGAATATAGACCTTAAACTTTTGCTGACTGAAAGTAACATTTACATAAAATAAAATCTTTACACGCACGAATTAGCTCTACGTTCCTAAAGAACACCATAACTATCATTATTACAGCTAAAACATTTTTCTAAAATGAAAAATAGTAAATTTATTTTAAATGTTTACAGCAATAGTCATTCTACCCT
The DNA here is from genome assembly GCA_032207245.1 of Pardosa pseudoannulata. Classification (NCBI taxonomy): domain Eukaryota; kingdom Metazoa; phylum Arthropoda; class Arachnida; order Araneae; family Lycosidae; genus Pardosa; species Pardosa pseudoannulata. The sequence goes on along the minus strand of CM063504.1, from coordinate 46,201,868 downwards.
GAGTTTAACGACGAAGATGGAAAAGCGGTGGTTGGTGCTTGAAAACTTCTCTTTTTCTTTGAAGATAAATTTTTAATGCCGCAAATCTTTGCTATCACGAAGAAAAATCTTGAATGGCCTTCCTCATTCAAAGCTTGCCTTCGTTATAGCATAAGTAATTTTCGTTATTAGGATAAGAGCTTTGTCATAAATGCGACTTATCTACCCAATAACGATTTGAAAGAAGTCACGTTCGCTCTTTAACACGGCAGATATTAAATACCGTCAAGGTATCTAGTTTGCTGAGCTTTCAGCTACACTGGAGATTCATCTGGACTGAGAAGCAGACCTTATAAAGAATGATAATATGATGTTTAAATGCACTACCATAGAGTATCATAAATTCCTGCATTGATCTGAGTTAGTAAAAAAATATTTTACTGAACAAATAAAACGATCAATGCTAAATTATTAATTTGATAAAATAATTTTCAAAGTTAAATAGCTTAAAATACCTTATTGGTTTGTTTAAACGAATAAATATTTTATTTAATTTGAAGATACTTTATTAATTTATTGACTGTTTTAAATGTGAATATTTTGATCTGTGTTTGTAAAAAATATTGTACAGAACAATAAAGAAAATAAAAATATTTAAAGAAAATATTTAAAGAAAACTTATGCTAAAGTATTCACATTTGATAAATTTACTTCCGAGATTACATAGCTATAAATATTTTAATGTTTCGTTTAACTAATAAATATATTTAAACTAATAAATATGTTTTATTTCTTAATTTATAACTGTTTTAAATGTGAATATTTTGATCTGTGTTAGGAAAATATATTGTACAGAACAATAAAGAAAATAAAAAATATTTAAAGAAAATATTTGAAGAAAACTTCCAATGGTAAAGTATTCACATTTGATAAATTTTCTTTCAAGATTACATAGATTAAAATACTTTAATATTTCGTTTAAACTAATAAATATATTTTGTTTAATTTCAAAATGCTTTATTAATTTATTAACTGTTTTAAATATGAATATTTGTATCTGAGTTAGTAAAACAATATTGTACAGCATAAAGAAGACTTCCAATGCTAAAGTAGTCACAGTTGATAAATTTACTTTCAAGATTATGTAGCTTAAAATATTTTAATGTTTCGTTTAAACTAATATATTTCATTCAATTTAAAACTAATTTATTAATTTATTAACTTGTTTAAATGTGAATATTTTGATCTGTGTTAGTAAAAAATAATGTACAGCATTAAAGATTACTTCTAATACTAAAGTATTCACATTTGATAAATTTATTTTCAAGATTACATAGCTTAAAATATTTTAATGTTTCGTTTAAACTAATAAATATATTTTATTTAATTTCAAACTAATTTATTAATTTATTAACTGATTTAAATATGAATATTTTGATCTGAGTTAGTAAAACAATATTGTACAGCATTATGAAAACTTTCAATGCTAAAGTATTTACATTTGATAAATTTACTTTCAAGATTACATAGCTTAAATTATTTTAATGCTTCGTTTCAACTAATAAATATACTTTATTTTATTTCAGACTATTTTATTAATTTATTAACTTGTTTAAATGTGACTATTTTGATCTATGTTAGTAAAAATTATTGTACAGCATAAAGAAAACTTCCAATGGTAAAGTATTCACATTTTATAAATTTATTTTCAAGATTACGTAGCTTAAATTATTTTAATGTTTATTTTAAACTATTATATTTTATTTCATTCCAAGCTAATTTATTAATTTATTTACTGTTATAAATGTAAATATTTTGATCTGTGTTAGTAAAAAATATTGTAAAGTATAAAGAAACCTTCCAATGCTATAGTATTCACATTTGATAAATTTACTTACAAAATTAAGTAGCTTAAAATATTTTAATGTTTCGTTTGAACAGATAAATATATTTTATTTAATTTCAATCTACGTTATAAATTTATTGACTGTTTTAAATGTAAATATTTTGATCTGAGTTAGTAAAAAATATTTTACAGCATAAAGAAAACTTCCAATGCTAAAGTATTCACATTTGATAAATTTACTTGCAAGCTTACATAGCTTAAAATATTTTAAGGTTTCGTTTAAACTAATATATTTTATTTAATTTCGAACAAATTTAATATTTTATTAACTGTTTTAAGTGCGAATATTTTGATCTGTGTTCGTAAAACAATATTGTACAGCATAAAGAAAACTTCCAATGCTAAAATATTCATATTTTATAATAAATTTACTTTCAAGATTACATAGCGTAAAATATTTTAATGTTTCGTTTAAACTAATAAATATATTTTATTTAATTTCAAAATACTTTATTAATCTATTAAAATATGAATATTTTCATCTAAATTAGTAAAACAATATTGTACAACATAAATAAAACTTCTAATGCTAAAGTATTCATTTGATAAATTTATTTTCAGGAATATGTAGTTTGAAATGTCTTAATGTTCGTTTAAACGAATAAATATATTTTATTTGATTCCAAGCTACCTTATTAACTTATTAACTGTTTGAAATATAAATATTTTATTTATATTTATACATATATGTTAGCTTCACTTAGTAAAATTGATATACAATGGAAATACATTCGAAAGAATATAAATAACATAATACCTGTTCTAACATTTCAGCTGTTTAGTATCGTAATGTCATACAGTTGTAAGAGATTTCATCTACAACATAGACCCATTTAATTACCAGGATCAGGATGAAATAAAATATAATTTTGAGCTATTAAAATGCAATATCATAACGTTTCCAAGTTTATGTATTAACTTGGAATATGAGGATATAATTTTGTGTCTATTCAAATAAACATTTCAAAGCTAATGTAATCATTTCTTAGTTCAAATTTATATTATTTAATTCTTCTATTTGATACTTTATATGTATTTTTTTAGATTTATTAGAATATCAATGTTATTAACAATATTTCATTAACTACTATATTACATTTTATTCTAGAAATGTACTCTATTTTTTAAAATTTGTAGATTTATTTTATCTTTTGTTTGTGACAAACTAACTTATAACACTGAGACTTATATTGCTGATATACATGGCTATTCTCATATATTGGGAATTTAAAATATTTTCAGATATTTTAGAAAATATTTTAGTAGAAACTTATATAAAAAAGCAAGGAAATATAAATAAAATAACAAAAATGCATTTGGAATGCTTCAATAAAGATCTCTATATTAAATAATTCTAGCAAACAAAGGGAAATAACTTATAAATCTTATTTAGGATTTAATTTATAAATTTTCGTTCAATAGCTAAACTTGCATTTAGCATAAATTTTAATGTAGTTAATCAATTATACTCAGTATGATATGTATCATTCGTATAATCATATATTAGGATTTTATTTAAATTTATGAAACACCATTCCTTCGTATTAATAAAAATACTTAAAATTTTAATATTTATTAATATTGTATGTTTTCACCTTCCAGTTAAAAAAATTTATTTAGAATGAAAATATGTAAGAAGTTAAATATAATTTTCAATAATTAAGCCTAAATATGAATCATATATATCTGTTTTTTGGGATAAAATTAATCGTTTTTTTATGATTATATTTTTGTTATTTCTAACAAAATATATTATAAATAATTGAAAGTTTTCATTAACTTCAAAACAAAAGTTGAATTTACGCTTTTGGTAGCGCTTATAAATCTTTACTTCCCTTATAATTCTATCCGAAATTCTAAAATTAATAATAAATAAAAAATATATTTATATATAAAATTATATAGATTTATGCATTATGCTTTAAGAGTAAATTCAGTTTTGTTTTTAATCAAAATTATCCTAAAGTAGAATTATATAAATATATTTTATTAATTAATACATTTGCAAAGCATTTATGAAATTTCATGAAAATTCATCTTTATTTAGTTTTATTTTAAATATCTATAAATCTAGATTTTTCATTAGAGGTCTCCGCCTATAAGGTTATTGTCAATGACTGAAAACTTACTTTAGCGTTAGAAACAAAATTATTTTTGAGTATTTTCTTATAAATATTTTACTAGAAATATTCACTTTGATTACATATTCATTGTACATGCACATTCATTAGTAAAATTTTAAGACAAAGTATTATTTTGTTTCATACCTAAAATTAATTGGTAGTATCAAAAAAATATGCGTAATTATTTCTGGTTTCCAATTTGGTCTCAGTTTTCGTCTCAGATTACCCAAAGGAAGTTACGAACAAATGTACAATTATTTTTATTTAACTAAATAATGAAAAAGATGAAATAAAAATAATTAAATATTGATTATACAACATATAATTTAGTTCATTCTAGTCTTATTCCAAATAAGCAAATTTATCAAAGAATTGTTTTATTTAAGATGTCTCTCGGATTTTACATTTTTAATTAATTGCAACACATTTGTAAATGATTTTAAATATGAAATTAATTTCAGTTTCATTTCATTTTTCTAATCGCATATCAACATTCCTTGTATAATCTGAGTTACCTAGAGCAGTATAGTATGTGTCATTAACGTTCTGTTTTACAATATGGGCACTCTTCTCAAAATTGCAATCTCTACTGTTTTCTAAGATGAAAAGTAATTAAAGGTAAATCTATTTTGAAGTTTACTTATTAAGATGCATCTTTTACTCTTTAAAATATATGAATATAATGAAGGTTTGAAAGCTTATACAATTTGACTTTATAATAGCTTTTAGTGTAAATTTCTTATATTGATTGTATTTAATGTATTTAAGTTAGACCACATATTTCTACTAAAACAAATAACTAAGAACCAAAGCAAATCAAAGGGAAGATAAATATGTAAGTAGACATATATGTAAGATCTTTAATAGTCGTATATCTTGATCGCACACTTCAACAAGATTTAAAAATACTTGAAATGTTTTTCACTGTTGTTCTGTGTATAACTGAATGTATTAGGTAATTTGAAGCCAAACAAATTAGTAACAAATATATGTAATGCATTCGTGGATGACCTGTTGCAAGTGTATATGTTGTATAGCAGTAAAATAAATATACTATTTTTTTTGGTCATTGTGTTTGTAATAGAATTCCTCTTGATCTGATGTTGATGAAATATTTTTATGTAATTAATTTGATTAGAGATTGGTTTGGATTCACAAGTTGATCAGATAGAAAATTATTCATTAAAAATACAGAATTGTACGTTTATTGAGATTTCTTGAAACCTTTTACTATGGACGTATGTGTGGCGCAGTGGTCAGCTTAACGGACTTCAGTACGAGAAGTTCCAGCATAGAATCTAAATACAGGCAATGTGGGAATTGCAATTTAATCAAATGTTGTTTCTGATGATTGTACGTGTGGTGGTATCATATATTTTTAAAATACTTTTTCTTTGCTTTTCCACCAAAATTGTCCAATTTATAATTTATTTAAAACATTTTACAATTTTTCAATTTACTAAGTCAAAACATAACAACGTCTCTCGGGTAATCTAGTATAATTGTATAATTATATCCTTAATATAAATAAAATATTCATATCTGAAGTGTTACTTGTAACGTCTTCCTGAAACCTTTTACTAGGTTATCTCCGAGCAGGAGAAGGGTTTTCTCCAAGACATTAAGGAACTAGGGAGTATATACTAAAATATTTGAAACAGTAAAGTGTTTGTAAGCTATGCTAAAAGCAATATGACTAATGCCTAGTAAAATCAAAAGACCTTGAGCACTAGTACTTTTTATATGCATTTCTTAAAATTTTGGTTCATTTAAAGAACATTAATCTGCAAATATCTTTAGAATATAATCAACTTTTGCATTTCTCCCATTCATGTTCATAAAAGCGTACGTAGTATTAATAAAATGTAGTGGTTTTAACCATAAAAAAATTCTGTAAGTTTTGTTGTCATGTAAAATTATTCAGAAAATTAAAATAAGATTAAAAAATAAATTAGAAATATTGATACAGTATGTATCCTTTTAGTTAAATTTTAACATACGAATATCAGAATAATTCATAAATGCAATTTTTGATAACATAAAGAAGCAACATTTTTTAAAGAGCTTGAGCATTATATGTCACATTTATTAAAATAATTTACAGTCAAAAGTAAATTAATCGATGTCCAGAAGAAATGCGAAATATAAAATATTTCTGTTTCGTTATGTGAATGCTATTTCATTGATTCTGTCACTATTGACAAATGGTTGTATAGAATAAATAAAGCTTTCTCACCATATTTATATATTTTTATTTTTTTTATAAATATCAGAATGAAGGAAATGTTCCCTTCAAATCCATGTATTCAATATGGACTTTCATATTATTTACATTGTGAGAGAAATCATATTTCATAAATTTCATTTTGCATGATTTGATAGGAAATGGAATGTAATAAAGAGAATTATCTGTATGCTTAAAACACATAACAATATTTTTAGCTATTAGCAGATTTAGATTAAAGAAATTTATTTTTCAGTATATATATATATTTATGTAGTTAATATGTTTTATTACTTGACAATTATCTATCATTTTATTTAGTTACAATGTTTAATAAATTATCTTAAATTTCATATCATTCATCACAGTAATGTTAATTTCAGGCTTTAACAAAAAGAAATGCAACACGACTAAGAAATAATGAACTGGAGATTCCATTTCGAAGAATGGACGATTAATGGTTCATAAAGATGCAACCATAAAGATGAAAAAAAAAAACGAAAATATTTCTTTCACGCGTACATAGGGAAAACTCATGTAACTATTTTTTAAATTTTTTATTTAATATCAGAGAAACAGTCCCTCTGAAATGCCTATTCAGCTTCGAATGTTCTTGGAGTGTTACATATATTAATTTTAAACTCATTTATAGTATTGTAAAGAGAGATTAATCCAGATATTTTATTGTAATATATATATATATATATATATATATATATATATATATATTATATATATATTTATATCTGTAATAATATCAATATCTAAGCCCTAAAGCCTATTCCAAAATTATCCCCTTTTCCCCATTCATTATTCTATATCTTAATTTCTTCTCTTTATATTAACCATATTTCCCAGCTTTCCAATTTGAACGAGGAAGATTTCATTCCTTCAGTCGAACCCCGAAATTCTTTCTATGATTCCCAAAACAGAAAATGATATTGCTGGCATTTTATAATGAGGATGCAATAACTCTCCCAGGAAAATGTGTAGCTCTCAGCAATAACAGTCATCTGGAACGCCACACTTTAGCAGATGGCTCTGATCAAAAGTTACTCCTAACAAGCAATTAAAACAGTTGTCTCTGCATTTTCCCACGACAGTAAACCACACACGGGTTTTTGTGGTCTCTCGCAGAAGGTTGGCATTAAGAGAGAGCGTTCTGACACCTTTGGATTTTGTGCTATTTTTATCGGATGAAATAAAAGTTATGTTCGGCCACAACGAATAATATGCTTCTTCCTAACATATTTATTTCGAACATGGTTAGCGGGACTCTTGGCAACCCAGCATATCCAGTCTGCGGAGAATAATAGGGGCAATTTTTAAAAGAAGTATTCAAGTGTAAGGTTGGGGTAGTTAGTCCCCCTTGGCCGATTACACACACACACACACACACACACACACAATATATATATATATATATATATATATATATATATAATATATATATATATATATATATATATATATATATATTATATATGTATATATAAATGTGTGTAACGCTATATAAGGAAATTTTTATCACTTTCGGATTAATATTGGAACATTATATATCTTTTTAGTTAACTTTTAACATATAAGAAAAATTAACAAATGCACTTTTTCGATAACACGAAGCAACATTATTAGCATGAGCATGAGCATTACATGTCACTTTTATTAAAAGACTTTACAAATAAAATAATCGAGGTTATGAATAAATGCGAAATATAAAATATGTGTGTACCATTATGTGAATGCTACTTCAACGATTCTGTCACTATTGACAAATGATTATATAGAATAAATAAAGTTTTCTCACCATATTTATATATATATTTTTTGTAAATATCAGAATGAAGGAAATGTTCCCTTCAAATCCATGTATTCAATATGGACTTTCATATTATTTACATTGTGAGAGAAATCATATTTCATAAATTTCATTTTGCATGATTTGATAGGAAATGGAATGTAATAAAGAGAATTATCTGTATGCTTAAAACACATAACAATATTTTTAGCTATTAGCAGATTTAGATTAAAGAAATTTATTTATTTATTATCGATATAAATGTAGTATAATATGCTTTATTACTGGACAATGGTCTTCCATTTTGTTTAGTTACAATGTTTAATTATTTCTTCGCTATAGACTTAGATTCTTATAAAGGATATACATGGTTTATCCAATTTTGCTTGATTTGTCTCCATAATCCGGTTCAACAATACTTCTCAAAGATAAATGCTGGTAAAATATTATCAATATATAAACTGCAGCCAATCATTACTGATTTTGAATTATTTAAATATCGTCTACATTATTTTCATATGCTTTATTACTGAAGTTAGATATTACATAAATAATTTTATTTTATATTTGGCTTTAATAATAGATTAGGTACATATGTAAAAATTTTAAATTTAATCATCGATTTTTTTTTTGTTGCAATGAAAAATTGTGTCACCTTTTTTAACAACACATTCTTTTCATAAAAGAGTAGGAGTCTATTTCACGGGCTAATAAATATCTAGCGTTTAAGTTATATATCTTTGAAAATTAAAAAGTTTCTTCGTTTTTATGTTTGTTTTTTGTACATAACCACATCGTTTGCAATCGAATCGCTGAATTTTGGTTATCATTCATATATACTGCCAAATAGTCACTGTCAATATTAAAACCACTGCTGTTTATCCTCTCATGTAATATGACAAGATAAATTAAAGTTGGCAAATAACATGCGGTCAGTAAAGATAAACAAATTATTGAGCTTGTACCAGATAATTCTCAGCCAGAAACAAACTATTTTTTTGCCTGACTCATAGGGTACTTTACGATTCTGGAAAATTAAAAATTTTATTGATCCCGTGATATTATCGGCTGTAAGCTAGTTATACATGTATATATATATATATATATATATTATATATATATATATATTTATATATATATATATATATATATATATATATATATATATATATATATATATATATATATATATATATATATATATATATACCAGGTGGCCATAATTAAACTGACAATGCTCACAGTGTTCTGTAACGCAATCTATTTGCGAGAATGACGCCACATTTTATAGGAAGATTAAACAAGACGGGGAACAAAAGATTCCGCGAAAAACAAATTAATTTTAAAAGTCACCGTTAGGGGAATATTTGGCGGTATGTTATAGGGAATAGAGTGTTAACGAATGGAAATTAATACGGAATAAAATTAACTTTTATTATGCATATTTTATGATTTAGTTCAATTGCAATATGGCAACACTTTTAAAAAAGCGTAAAATCTATATACACACCGAAAAATTCTCGTGATCTGCAATATAACGTACACTGAGCAGAATAAGAAGTTCTTTATTCAAATTTTACGTTACATTCATTGGGACAGTGCTAGCTTCTTGGGTTTTAAAAGGCAATGTGTTACGTTTCGTATCAATCGGAT
>CM063504.1:46164685-46182185 GCA_032207245.1 Pardosa pseudoannulata | reverse complement strand
GATAAGTTATAAAGTTGAAATGAAGTATTAATAAACAACATGTTTATGAAGAAAATGGTAGAAAAACATCATTATACTATAGAAAAGGTATAATTAACTGTAAATATGTTGGAGATGAATAACCATTATGATAAAATTGTTAACAAATAAAGAGTTATTTAAAGCAACTGTCTATGTTTACCAGACAATAAAATGAGTCCCCTTATATAAACAAGTTTTATGTTTAGCACTTCTTAATAAAATAATATAAAAATATTTGAATTTGAGTACGATGTTTTAAATTTAAAATAATTGCTGGAATACAAGAAAATAACTTTACTCAGTATTCAGTTCAAATTTTTTGATAAAAATATATTTTTATGAAAGAACCCAACGCCTAAGAAGGAAAACTATTAATAGAGCTTAATATTTATAGTTGTTTAAAATAAGCCTATGTTCCGTGCAAGTAATAAAGGTATTTGTTGAGAAAATAGTAGTGAGAATCAACGGTGTTTATTTTAATAGAAAAACAAAAACTAAAGAAAAGCTGTAAATACGTAAAAAGATCATTATTATATTATAGTTAGGATATTTTGATTTCAAAACACTTTGTAATACCATTCTTTGAATGGTTTCAATTCAGCTTTCATAACTGTAATGCAAGTATACTATGATTTAAATAAAAGCATGTATAAAAGGTTTTTTTTTCAATCTTTGTTTTGAAAATCGCATCATTTGTAGCACAATATTTTTATGTAGCATTACACTATTCATTAATCATTTTATACTTTATTATCGAAATGCAGGAAAAGGCATGCAGTTCTGATAACGGATAGCTTACAATATAATGTTCCAACAACAGTGTGTAGTTAGTTATTAACAACAACTTAAAGTTATATCATAAAGTTTATAAAAAGTATAAGAGACTACGATTGATAATGGTTATAAATCTTCTATGGATTTAATGTTTTCGTGTTAATGTAAGCAGTGATGCATAAAATTCCAATATTTATTTAAGCAGGATGTTCATCATTTAACATTACTCTACACGCATCCTCATTTGTAAATATAACAATGCTAGTACATGTATTCGTAAATACAATATTTGTATATTCGTAGATAAGTATTCTTAGATAAAATGAATGTCCCAGTTAACATTACTTCGTGCACAGATTTTTATTCTTTTGGGATCTTTATTTGATAATAATCAAGTGTATTTTGCTTCATTTAAGAGAAGACAAGGTTGATTATCAAATAAAACTATGCTAAGATCTAAACGCTTTGTGATATTTTTCAGTACATTTTTTAGTAATAACCAACCAATTTCAGTGAACTAAAATTAAACTGGAATCAAATTGATCTAAAGTGAAAACAGTAACTAGTTATTTACTTTTTATTAAAAAACTCCTTTTCCGAAATTATTATTTATAAATTAGAGAAGTAGTTATAAATGAGAAAATTACTTTTCCATAACCTAGAGCTCGAACAGATTTATGTGGATACAGATTTATCTACAGTTCTTCTACATTTTGCATTTCCAAAAATGTTTTATATCCCTAGCATTTATATTTATGAGAAATTATAACATAAACAAACGGCATAATTTTGTTTACTCCCTAAAGTATATAAACACAACCACACACAGTATGTATATAGGGTATATATGTACACATCTAAAGCACTTTCTGCGGAGCTATCGTTTGATACATGTTCTCGAAACAGTACTAGTAGTACGTATAGTACTTATAAGAATTTGAGTACGACTACTCACCTAAATTCCATATCAATACCGCCTGCATTTTAATTTTATGTTTTTCTTTTCCTGTGTTTTTAAGGTAAAACATTTTAAGTAACTCAGTCTATTAATTTTGAACACTGTGGAACTCTTTACGGATTATTTGTCAAAAAATATATCCATTTCTATGCAATACTAGTCATATAGATAGTAACATTCCTTTAAACTAAAAAAAACTTGCAAATAATTGTGATTTAATTAAGAGTTTTGGAAAAAATACTGTTTGTTTGGATTTTGTATCGAAAAAGTATTTAATAAAGTTTAATTATAACACCCACAGTTCTGTTAAAAAAGTCATCGTTCAAAGGAAACATGCAAAAAGTTTACTATCATGGAAAAATGAATATAAAAACTTAACCGTAAGAAGGATTGAAGTAAAGATAGACACATTTCTAGTTTATTTCTAAATACATGTAAATATTATTATGGAAATTTTAACATTAATTTTCACAACACCGGTGTTGTATGTAATGATGTAACTAGAGCTTACTCGAATAAATCAGCTTTTTATTGCGTGAAATGCCTATTAATAATAAAATTTCTATGTGAATATCGAAGTTAAAATTTTAATTTACTTTTCAGCTTGCAGTACTAAGTTCTAGTCTCAGTATGTTTGTCATTTTTGACCAAGAAATGAAGTAGGGTCGAGAGTCTCATGCGTCAACTTTTGAATCCCTTAGATATAAAATTCCTGCTTACATCTGGTCATGGTCTGTTTTATTAATACATATTAACTAACTATCCTGAATTAATATAATACCATTTAAATGACCAAAGAATAACAAAGGTTTGCAGCCCATTAATAATTTAATTACATGTGTTTTAAAGAATTAAATTATCAAATTACTTAATACCTTGATGTGTCGAGTGTATCTCCGATTACCGATTGCATCAAATTCAACTAATCCCGAGTGTCCCTTGAGGCCAACATTTACCTTTTTCAGCTATAAAATTCCGGGTTCTATACGATCTTGGCCTGTTCTGTTTTCGCATATGGAATTTCTATCCTGAAGAAAAAAAAAATATACAAGTATACTGCAGAATCACATGTCTTCAGCAGTTTATAAAATATAGAAATTTTAATGACTGAAGAAAGGTTATTTTGGCACTCTACGTTCATATTTTTGCTTTCAAATACACTATACCAAATCTAATGTTTTACTCAAAAACCATTTTTGTATTATTGTAAACCATTTGGATCAGTTTTTCTTCATATTTACTTAAAATTCAGTGTAACAATATTATGTTTACATGTACGATTTTTTTACTCAATACTTCAATAATTTCATTTGAAATATAAATTAATAATAAATATAAATGATTCTATTTAAGATTAAAACCAGATTGAAGTTTAAAATAATTAAAAATGTACTATTATCATTAAATGATAATAGTCCATTTTTAACCTTAGTAGTCGAGTCCTTTTCATGACGATGGTTTTCACCTGCCGATCATTTCTCCACCTTTAGTAATGATGGGAAAATGTATACACAGATATAATTTTCTCTAGATCCAGAGAAGCTGTTTAGAATGCAGTTATTTAGTCCATACTCGATAAAAGCTTTTTCCTCTAATAATTCTGTTAAATTATTTTCTTCTGATGAACCACATTCAGAATTAAAGTCATCATCTCATAAAAGTTATCACCTAAAATAGACTCTTCCACAGTTAAAAATTTCTTTAAGCTAAAATATTATAACTAAAAAATATATGCAAGGTAAGACCAAGGTACAATAAGGCTACGTAGGTTTGGCAGGAGCATATCCCAGACGACTAACTTTTCGTGGCATGATCTAAACCAGGGATGGGCAAACTACTGCCCCTGGGCTAAATCCGGCCCTCCGGAAGGTTTTATCCGGCCCATGGATAGAATTTTAAGCTACCGGTCCGCTTTATTTACATATTGCTTCCTACGAATTTCTTTCTAACATTAACTGTTGCTTACATTATTACATTATAAGTTCAAAGTTAATAACTGTGGTAAAAATCTAATTAATCTTTATTTACATATTTCTTCCTACGAATTTCTTTCTAACATTAACTGTTGCTTACATTATTACATTATAAGTTCAAAATTAATAACTGTGGTAAAAATCTAATTAATCTTTGTTAATATATTTCTTTCTACGAATTTCTTTCTAACATTAACTGTTTCTTACATTATTACCTTACAAGTTCAAAATTAATAACTGTGGTAAAAATCTAATCAATCTTTATTTACATATTTCTTTCTACGAATTTCTTTCTAACATGAACTGTTGCTTACATTATTACCTTATAAGTTCAAAATTAATAATTGTTTTAAAAATCTAATTAATCTTTTTTACATATTTCTTCCTGAGAATTTCTTTCTAACATTAATTGTTCCTTATATTATTGCATTACAAGTTCAAAATTTATAACTGTGGTAAAAATCTAATTACTGATATATCTATTTATGTAGTAAGAGTAAATATATATAAAGAGGTTAAGAAAGTGTTTATAAATTGTATTATTTTAAAATTTCATTAAAGTTATTTTTAAGTTATATTAAAATTCATTTTCATTTTACTTCTTATTTTCATTAAATTAAACAGTATGCAAAAATATTAAAGGGGGAAAATGCAAAGAAATAGGAGAAATATGACTTGGATACAGTTTTTTCGTGCTGTATTAATCCTATTATTAACTATAATAATAAGAAATCTTTAATGGGATTTTTTAGACATTTTTTTCTCATTTTTGCAAAGAACATCTTATTTAATTTTTAAGAATCAGTCGTTTAGAAGCAAATAAAAAGGTAAAAAAAATCCCTAACCACCTCCAAAAAATTAATATTTTTAATTTCAAAAGTGGAGACGCAAATGGATAACCATCTTAAGAGTTTTTCTCTACTTGACCGTTTTATCTGTTGGAAGGAAAAAACCAATAAATAAAAAAAGAATCAAACCTCTTCCTTCAGCTCCTTTTAACGAGCCATAAAGCGGAACACTTTCCTTCAGTAACTTAAGTGAGCAATAAATTCGGAATCATCATATAATAAAGAATGAGTGCATTAAGAGTGACATACGCCCCTTAATGTTAAAGCATACATATTTTCTTGTTTTTACTTGTTTATGGGCTGCATTAGTGCCACCTACCAAAATACGAACCGGTTACGCTTAACTGTTGTAGGTCGTCAGATCTTGGCAATGCAGTGGAACTTTGTAGGGTTTATCTCTGTTTAACCTCCTTTACATGTTTCTGTAGTTTGCACGTGATCTTTGACAAATTTGCTTTTTAGATTTTTATTGCCAAGGTAATAGAATGTGTTCATTGGGATTATCATAAGAAATAGTAAATAATAATATGTAGTAATAACATTAACGTTTTAAATAAAATAAAAATAAAAGTATGTAAAACAAAGAAGAAATATAAACCTTGAAATACAGTTTTTAGTGCTATAAATTTTTGATGCAATATGATTTCATTCTTTATTTCCACTCTTAATATGAACACCTGATTTAGTTTTTTAAGAATGAGACATTTATAACCAAATAAACAGTCATAAAATTAAATTTCCCAACGATGCCAAAAATAAATATTCTTGATTTCAAAAGTGAAAAAGCAAATATGTATCCATTTTCAATGCATTTTTACTTCTTCTTTTCTGTTTTATTTTGCGGAAAGGAAAAACCAATAAATAAAAATCTTCTTTTCCTTTTAACGAGTCATAAAATGGACCGTTTTCCTGCAGTAACTTATGTGAACAATAAATTTCTAGTCATCATATTATAAAGAATCAGTGTGATAAAAGTGATATACGTCCCTTAATGTTAAATTCTAAGTAATTTCTTGTTTTTACTTGTTTAGGTGTTACATTAGTTCCTTCCACCCAGATACAATTAGGTATATATTGAAAGTTTGCAGTCCGTATATTCTTGAAAAAGTAGTGCACATTTCTATTAAGTTATTTATGTCTGTGGAACCTCAGATACATATTTTTATAGTTTGTATTAACTCTTCAACACATTTTTATTGTAGACTGTGGATATCTGATGAAAAAATTATGCAACAAAAGCATCAATTATTGCATCATAAAGGAATTAATGACTTCCTGTGCAGAATGAGAATGATTAATTTATTTTGTAAATGTTATAAAAAATCTATCTATAGCAGCACTTATAATATCTCTTTCACAAATACAAAAATATACATATATTATTGACTATGTCGTTCTTATGCTAAACTGCCTTTACAAGTTGGGTAACGAATACGAATGGCATAGTACCTGGTACAAGTGTGAATAATAGTTACAGGTCAACAAATTAGGCAATATAAAGGGTACAATAAAGAAAAATAAATGAATAAAATCATATGTGTATTTAGATGTTTCTTTATAATTTTGTGCTCACTTTGTTTCAAATGACATTAAAACTTTCAAATAAGTCAATTAAAACATTTTCTTTTTATATACAAGAAATCGGTATCTGAAAACTTTCTCTCCTCCTGGATGTATATACCTCCTGGATATACTGTAAAACGTATTAGCATATCCTACAACATCAGAGATTTAATACGAATTGGATGGTTTTAAGCGAATACTGTACAATACAGCTCGCACGCAGAGTTCTCTTTTGTACTGTGCTACTTTGATAAAGTAGTGATATCTGAATTTCTCCTTTACTATTTCACTCATTTTTAATTACAGTTCTTTTATAAAATTGGTATTTATTGCACATTGCTCGTTCAGGATTGCAAGAGATTTCATTTGTTAAATTTGCCTGCCATGTTCTGTATAACAGTTTATTTTCTACATTTTAAATTTCACCCTGTTTCATAATTAGCCTACAAATTCAAATTTTATTTCATTTTAAAAACACTGCATAACTTTGGATGCCTCTGAAAGATGATACTGAATGAATTACTTGTCGAAGTTATTTTAGCCACAAATTATTGTTTTTTAGAAATTTAGGAAATATTACCAGTAAAATTAAATAAATTTTATAAGATCGTGTTTTGTACGGTCGTTGTTTTTCTCTTTAGGATTAGCAGCGAGCTATTGCTAAATAATGAAAAAAAATTCAGTATGCTTATATATCATCTTTATTTGATTGTATAACTTCCAGATATTTTTTATTTAAATTAGTATTGTAGTTTCTGAAAATTTCATACATTCTATATTATATCGCAACATCAAGGAGGAAAACTTTAGCCTACGCTATGAATTTACACTCTCTAGTTTAAAAGTAATTGGAAAGTATGTTACTGAAGCATATAAGATTGTTATGATATCCAAATTATTTCGAAGTTGTAAATCAAGCATTTTTAAAATTTACGTTTTTTTCTCTTTTGGGGGTTAAAACAATTATTTTAATTCCTAAATATCATACATGTACTTGCAACACATTCACTTACTATGCATTTTAGAAAAAAATAAAGGATCAAGACAAATATTTCATTATAAATAGAATACTCAACTATTCTAAATGTCTTAAGACGTCTCAGGTATGTTAAGCTATGTTACTACTTTTTGACTTTCCATAACTTCTTTTATTTCACACTAAAAGGTTTAAAATATTTTTGTAAATTTCTGTTAAATAAACATCTATATATCTCTCCAATAAAGAATCTTTAAATACTTATAAAATTACTAAAAATAATTTAAATATATATATATATATATATATATATATATATATATATATATATATATATATATATATATATATATATATATTTTAATTTAGTTTTTCTTTGTTAAAACTGTTCTCTCTTGCACGCATATTTACAAGAGATATTTTGCACATGTTAAAATTTAAGTATTAATGTAAAACTTACTTCTAAAATAGAATCTAATTAAAACATTGTTTTTAATCTAATTAAATCTTATTAAGTATATTTTATATTTTAAAAATATATATATATATTTTTAATTTTAACCTTTTTGTGAGTCATTTTGACAAGTACATACCTCTCTAAAAATATTACTCTCATAACAATAACTTTTGTTCATTTACATGATTATTCTATTCAAATGATGAAAATTTTATGTAAAAGTATTAAATAGGTTTTAAGAAATCTTTACGCAAAATAAAAAATTTTCATTGTGAGTAAAATCAACTGTCAACTGCCACTGTCAAGCGCTTAAGCAAGTCAAGCCAATTCAAGCTGACAGAACTAATTCATCTGTCAAGCAAAATCCACTAAATCACAGAAGAGTCCTCTAAATCACAAAAATCACTAGAGTGAAATTTATATATTTAATCATGTCTTATAAACTAAACAGAACTTTTGACGCTTTTTAATTGCTTAGAACATTTCAATCTATAAGATATAGTTATTTGAAAAATTAAAAAATTTGAAGGTTTAAGGGTCCTAAGACCCCTTAATTTCTGAAGAAATTACGTTTGCTGCATGATTCGTCTCCAAAACTTGCCTTCCGTATGATTAGTTTTGAATTTGTTGTATATCCCATGTATAAAACATTTTTGCTCAACTTCCTATCTCCATAGAACACCTCCATATCTACAACACTGACGCTAAAAATGTAGAAATAACATATATTAGATCATTTGTATTTAAAGGTAAATAATAAACGTCTCAGCATATTCGACTATACTACATTCCAAAACTTTAATATTTTCATTTTTAAATTAATTTTCAAAAATTCTTGTAAGTGAGGCTGTGCTTGATAGAAATATAGCTATATTTTATGTAGTTTATAGTTACAATGTTTTATGTGTTTGTTTATAGTTGAAAACTATTATTTAGGATGTAATTATTTGGAGAAAGAAGAGAACACCAATACAGGTCAACAAAGTTTATATTTGTTTACATAATATTGATATTCTCTTTATTTCTCAGCACTTCGTAATCTACAACTAAATAATATTCAATGTATACCATTCGAATAAGTAAAAATAAAATGACTACCTGAAATCTATATTTTTCCTAAATTTCTACTAATTAACGACTTTGGATAAGAATTACTCAATTTACCCCAATACATTAATATGCAATAAACATGGAAATACGTGTGTAGTTAACCATATTTTTATTATCATCATTTGTTTGATTCTCCAAAAACGTTTTAGAGTAAAATTAATCAAATTGAAGTTAAGTCAAAAAGATCTAATGCATAGTTTAAAAGATAAAAAGTCTTTCTAAAAATCGAATTTTCAGAAAAACAAAAGAACAATTGTCTATAATTTATTGAACATAAATGAGAATTAATCTTAATGAAACTTCGAAATTATTTAAATTTACCTGTGGAGAGTTATATTTAAAGGTAAAACGATCTGCGTGGAGAAGAAACCTATAGAGATTATGCTTAAAATATATGTTCATGTGGGTCAAACTGACATACTTGGTGTTGGGAAAGGAGCAAGGTTTTGTGCAATTATTGAACTAAGCTCTGAGTAAAACTATAAAAAAGAGCAAATGATGGAACAAATACGGCACTAAACATATTTCTGAAAGAGAAAGTTGTCAAAATACTGGAATCTAGTTGATCTCATACCAAAGTAGTTCGAATTATACATGTTCTTATTGTCTGATCTCGAGATTCTAGCACAGGTTTTTAAAAAGTCACATGTTATCCAACGACCATGGCAAGGGTGAACAAAAATAAAGATGTTCTGCAACACAGATGTTTGGCAATAACTGCGAATCATCAGAATCATACTTGTGCCACAGAACTTTGTTCAGCTTTCACAGTCGACATAGCAGCACGAATTTTGAGGCAAACTGTTTATAGTAGAATTAATTGTGTTTCAATAAGACAAACAAGTTTTTTTCCTCAAGCATGTATGTAAACTAGATTATTTAAGCTAAAATTTGAATATCAGCATTGTTATTTAGCACAGTGGTACAAAGTCATGTTCAAAGATGACCTTGTGTTTAGTCTGAACAAGGATTTTCAAAACATACTAGAGGCAAAGTTGCCTCTATTATGTTTTGAAGGCCAAGATGCTTGCAGGTATTATGTTGAATGTCAAATAAACTTACTCTATAACATTTTGAACCTGAATCTGTCACTGCTACCAGTACTTAAATCTTATTACTTTTTCCCTGGTACGTTTTTCCTGTATCCATATGATATGGAACTTTCTATTCAGTATGCAGTCGTAGTGAATGACTTCTTTAAACGTGAAGATAGGCAGACCATGTAGTGGCCCGATTACTCCTATTTCTGTTGAACACATGTGAGAAATGTATAAAAAACAAATAGCAGCTGTACCCACTATTATTTCATAATTTAAAGCATAACCTTTAAATACCTTCTTCAAGGTCTCTATTAAACATATTAATTTTACTGATACTTAATATTAATTTTACTGATTTTGGGTCTGTGGACTTTGAATTATTTACTCTTCAACATAGTTATTTTCTCTTATTTTACAACATTCATTCCTTTTATTTATTTATTTTTTATTTTTTTAAGACGAACGCTGGCCGATTTGTTAGGGAGCTCATCGTCGGTATCAGAGTTCGTGGATTCGAATCCCATTATGGCATGGATGTTCGTAGCCTTTCGGAATCTGCTTTAAGCAGTAGGTCTCGGTCTCATTATCCCCAGTGTGCAAAAAGTAGATCGTAGTACTCCAAATGAAAACCAAACCTTTAAACACTTTCATTCCTTGACTCATTAATAACTATGGATAACATTATTGTTTCAAATAATCATAAAAGTATATTATCTACAATTCTACACACTAGTATTATTTTTTAATATTTGGATCTTCAAATTAATATTTCTTACTTATAAAAACAAAGTTTTTAGTTTCAAGGGAGATAGATAAAACCTGGAAGTTTAAATATAAGAGATTGCCAATAAAAACATCGATGTTTGTTGATTTCTCTGACTGTTTACAGTGACTTTTTAATCAACAAGCTCAACTTCTTTTGATTGGAAAGCTGCCATTATAGAGATTGTAACGATAAAGCTAGCTGTATGTTATAGATATTAAAAGTGCACATAAAATGTTGCATTCATCAAAAGTAACTGTAAAAGAAAGTGTCATATTGTAGAATGTAAATATTCTTTGAATGCTCTGAAAAATGTTCCGTTTCAATGATAAAACAGAAAGAAACAGAAAATTCTGGAAAGAATTCAAAATCCTTTGAATAAATCTTTGTTTATTGATTTTACAGATTTTTTTCTGTTGTGTGTATTTAAATAATCTTATTCATTTTAGAAAAACACGAATATTGAGGTGTGAAATAAGAGACTCAAGGAAAGATCCATGTTGCTATATGTGTTTGCAACGTATCAAGAGTTGTATTTAAAAGCATGTAAAAAGAAAAACAAATTTGTTTAAAATTGCATTTTAGCCCACAGAAAAGTATTGATAATTCAGAAGATGAACATAAATAAAATATTTCCTTACTTTTTAATAAAACTCTTTATCAACTGGCATTTTTAAGAATTACATATAGTGCGTAATATAAATTTTGTTAAAAATTATGCAGTGGATATTTATCGAAATACTATTGTTATAATGAGTATTTTTCACAATTGAAATGAAAAAAATCAGAGATAGTCTTACATTCAAGGTATCAGAAAACATTTTACATTAGACATATTTATTGTATGTGATGCATAACACTTAACGTGGAAGTAAGGAAACGCATTGTGCATAACCGGTGCAAACTAAAGGTTTGAAATTTAGTACAGGAATTTTTCGCGATATCATGCAAAACTTATGAAGCTTTCTGCTTATAATTTTCAATTATCTTTTTCACTCAATTAATGTTAATTAGTTGCCTTTTGGATACAACCTACTTTTGTACACATTTCTTAACTCATTTTAACACATTGTTTGCGGGCACATTTTGAAGCGAAATTCTACCGGGAACGGCCGTTTTTCTTGTAAATTCAGTTATTCAGTTAAATATCAATAGATCGAATATTATTTAATTTTTAACCATCTTTTCGTATTTTATAATTGAAAAATATAAACAAATATATAAATAGAAATATATAAAAAACAACTATAATTTTTGTAAACAAAAATATATTTTTCAGTGGATACATTTATAATTGTATCGTAAATATGAAATATCAAATAGAAATAGTAGTATATAGTTTGAATTTTTTCGAATTATGTTATCTATCAATATTTTTACATTATAAAAAATGAAAAGTGCAATCATAAAAGAAATAACGTAAAAACTAGTTATTATATGTCTAACTTATTCCAGAATCTATGTAGTAGACAAGAACATTCGGATTTTTTTTTCCTCTATATACCGTTATTTTTGTATCCACAAACAAACCATGTTGTTACACTACGTGATCTGTGTTCAAGTATCAAACGTCAAAAACCGTACCAGTACTTGTCCCACATACAGTGTGTTAAAATTTGCTTTCAGAATCCGAATGATATCTTTAGTGGCATATCAATTTTCCCTTTTTAATTTATATTTCTTATATTTTATATTTATATACATTATTACCTATTTTTATAGTTATAATTATTTTAATCATTTACTATGAAATTTTGATTCTGTGTCTCTACAATGCCTTAATTTTAAGGCTTAATTTAATTCCAATTCCTTTCAAGACTTTTAAAATTTGAAGCTTTTTTCTCCTGATTTATTCACAGTTCCACTTACATTTTTGAAATGTATTAATTTTATATTGCCTGTCAGTCACCAAAGGCAGCGATTTCTGAAATGAAATGTTGCGGGTTTGGGGCTCGAGCAGGTCTAAGATCCGCCGTGTTCGTTAACGGTGACTGGGTCACGTAAAATATGTTCGGGGTCACAATGTCCTCCAAGTTCTCATACGATACCTCTGAGGGAGGCAGGCCAAGCCTGGGGGTCTTCTGATTGGTCCATGCTTCTAAATTACAAGGACCCATCGGGACTAATGTTAGTAGCATCCGTAGGATTACTTCAGTTATATGTGCTCTCCTGATGGTGCTAAATTTGTAACATCTTTGCAGCCTTTTATTGGCATAAAGATATATGTATCTGCATTGTGAACTGTATTGAAAAAAAAACATATTGCCTGTCATATACATTTCTTTGATTTTATCAAAATCTAAACAGCATAGAATTATAAAATATTAGAAACGAATCATGATCTTGTATGGCCTAGCTGCCAGCCGCCCACCAGATGAATCCGTTGGAGGGAGTTTTAATTCAGGCCCGATTTCCAGCAGTCCCAACCGCTTCCAATATTGCAATACCCTCGGTCTTCTTTAGATGCTTCTTTAGGTCTTCTTTAGAGCAACCCTAACAACAGTAAAATAAAACTTGTACAAACGAATAGGCTTTAGAATAACAGTTAGCCTTCATAGTTGATAGGTCCTAACAAGCCTAGTACACAATGCCTTGACCGCTTTGAATAAATTACAGTTCTCCAAAGTAGAAACAACATATGTAAAATCCAATTAACCGTTTGGCCAAACAAGGTATACTTGTTAGTAAACGGTTTAGGTGTTTCAGTAAAATATTTCTATAAAAGGAAATACAGAAATTTAGATAGGTGTTTAGTAAATTCGGGTACAATTTTTTCACTAAAAATAAAAATAAACATTACCTTTTTTTTAAACTTAACTATTAACCATACACTTTTTGACCTATTTTAGCATATTTTATAGATTTTTCAATTGAAAAAAAACCAGCTTTACTGTAAAAGCATTTAAAATCCATAAATGAATTATTGATATAAACTTAATTCAAATTGTAACTAAATAGATAATTTTTTTTCTATTATATTTTAAAATGATAAACTATAAAGGCAATCATAGCAATAAATCAATGTAATATCAGTAATTAATTTGTATTTAAAAATCTGTAATGCATATTTACTTCCATTCGCAAGCAAAGCTTCAACAAACACCAATTTATATTTTACATCATATGCTTCAAATATAAATATATCCTAAAATTTAAATGATTGTATAAAAATAAGCAGAAATGAATACATTTAATAATGTTAAAAAAATTAAAAAAATAAATATTGAACTTTTAATACTCTTGTAATGCTCTTTAAATAAACTATGGTTTCGTTGCATGAATTTAATTATTTAAGGTTCATGACCACTTAACCCTCCGAGTGGAACACACCGATTAAAAAAAAACTCTCCAAAAATACGCTAAAGGTTTATTGTGTCAATGGCCAAAGAGTTCTATGATTTTTTTACTTCACCCTTTGTCGACTAGAATGGAATACGGGAAAACCCCCTCTTTCCTGTCCCTTTACTTCCGGTTATAAATAGATATATAAATAGATATTATAGATTGATAATTTTTAAAACACATAAAGCTCGTTAAGTTTCGAAGATCATCTCATAAGAAATAATGGATTCTAAAAGTACAAATAAAAATATTCTTTAAAAAAATATTTATATTTTTTTACGAAAGCTATCCAAGATATTAAAGTGGTACAATTAGAGATACATCTGTTACTGCAACGGAAATATTTCGAAATATAGATTTACAAAGCCATGAAAAGCTATTAGCGTCGTTGTGCCTCAGGAAGTAGGGGTGCATCCCTCAATAAATGTCAGTTCAAGAGCGATGCAGTTTCTAAACAATCGACCTGACTCTCCTACCTCAAACACTGGCAGAAATGTACATTACATCCATTTTCGGAACGTTTTTGGAGGTCGAAAATTGTGCGGGACAACCGCTTTGAAGACATGATAGGTTTGGCGGAATTGTACGTGCGAACCGCTTAGAGGGTTAATTTGGAATATTTTAATAGCTGATATATGCTGAATCTCTAATACACTGAATCTTTATAAAATTTAATGTATTGTTATAAACTGGTTATATTTTGCAAAAAGTTCATTTCAGTAGAATAGTCCCTTGGTCAAAGTAAGCTCGATTGAGCAGCAGGATACTGGATTTAAAGCAAAGGGATGTGCTCGTTTTTAACGAGTACCTCAAGAGTGAAAGTATGACTTATTCTCAATTGGGTCCTCGTAATTTAGAAGCAGGGAGCCATAAACTTGGCCTGACACCCCCAGAGATATTGATTGACAACTTGGAGGTAATGTGACCATGAACATATTTTTCGTGTCCCAGTCACCTTTAACGATCACGGTTTATCTTAATCCGGCTCTGTCACCGAACCCGCAACCCTCCAGTTACGAGAGCATTACCTTTGCTGGCTGAGCTACCGTGGCTCTGTTGAATTGTATGCATAATAGACACATGTTACAGTATTTTTCTAAGATCATTAACAAAAACGAATAAAGTATTATCCATAACTTTTACATTTTTATTCTTGAAAAATACAAGTGAGTAGAATTCTTTTCTATTATCTTTTACTATTTGGTAAGTGTGTAATAAATAGATATATACGTAGTATAAAAATGATTTAAAACTCCACCTTACATATATAGGATGTGTTCTATGGAAAAAAAATGAGAAAATGTTTTGATATTTTTAATTACATTGTCTATGGCGATAAGCATTTTGATTCAAGAAAGAGGAATACCCAGTAATGGAAAACAAATTCTGCCCTGAATGATTAATGGTAAAACCACCAAAGAGTTTACTTAAAAATAAAGTGTCAGCAGGAAGTATGAGACCTCGAATAATCCTCATACAAGATTCTAATTATTAGGACAAAAGCATTTTGAATCAAGGAGGAGGAATACCCAGTAATGGAAAACAAATTCTGCCCTGAAAGAATAATGGTAAAAGACCCAAAGAGTTTAATTATAAATAACGTGGCAGCAGGAAGTGGGAGACTCCGAATAATCCTTATACTAGATTTTATTAATTAGGACAACAGCATTTTGCCTCAAGAAGGAGAAATACCCAGTAATGGAAAACAAATTCTGTCCTGAATGAATAATGGTAAAACCCCCAAAGAGTATACTTATAAATAAAGTGTCAGCAGGAAGTATGAGACCCCGAATTATCCTTATACTAGATTCTATTAATTAGCACAAAATATTTTATTTCAAGAAGGAGGAATATCCAGTAATGGAAAACAAATTCTGCCCTGAATGAATAATGGTTAAACTACCAAAGAGTTTACTTATAAATAAAGTGTCAGCAGGATGGATGAGACCCCGAATTATCCTTATACTAGATTCTATTAATTAGGACAAAAGCATTTTGCCTCAAAAAGGAGGAATACCCAGTAATAGAAAACAAATTCTGCCCTGAATGAATAATGGTTAAACTACCAAAGAGTTTACTTATAAATAAAGTGTTAGCAGGAAGTATAAGACACCGAATTATCCTTATACTAGATTCTATTAATTAGGACAAAAGCATTTTGCCTCCAGAAGGAGGAATACCCAGTAATAGAAAACAAATTCTGCCCTGAATGAATAATGGTTAAACTACCAAAGAGTTTACTTATAAATAAAGTGTTAGCAGGTAGTATGAGACCTCGAATAATCCTTATAATAGATTGAATTAATTAAGACAAAAGCATTTTTTTCTTGTTTGGCGCAGTTTGTCCCTAGAGGATTTAGCGCCATTAAACTTCAATCAACCAACCAACCAAAAGCATTTTGCCTCCAGAAGGAGGAATACCCAGAATAGAAAACAAATTCTGCCCTGAATGAATATTGGTAAAACCGCCAAAGAGTTTACTTATAAATAAAATGCCAGCAGGAAGTATGAGACTCTGAATAATCCTTATACTAGATTCTATTAATTAGGACAAACATTTTTTAAAATTAATATTATAATGACTATTTTAATAAGAATAATTCGAATACATATGTTATAAAATGTTTATGAAATGTAGAGTTCACAGATTACACGCCTATTTAAAAATACATGTCTTCAGAAAAAAAAGAATAAAAATTTGGGGAAATGTATCCTTGAGTAGTAGGAAATTCATTCATATAGAATACTAGATAGAAGTGTTGCTGATCTGAATATACTGCTATATAATAAATAAAAGTTTATATATCTATTAAAAAATCAGAGATTATGAAATTGAAATAAATTATAATTTTGCATATTTTGAAAAGCATAATGTTTAAAACATTTTTTATTTAAATGGTTAATGAAAGATAGTATGATACACATAGCCGTGCTAATTATTTTTAAGTAATAAAATGTTTTCATCGAAACAGAAATAAAATATGTTGTGCATCAATTCTATAATATATTAAACAGAATAATAAAGTTAACTCGAAAATTATAGAAAAAAAATATTAATGTGTATCTAAATTTGCATTCATATTAGTTGTCGCGAAATTAATTTAAAAAATAATGTATTTCAACGTTTTTTTTTCTATTCCTACGAACTTAATTGTTTCTAAAAATGATGAACAATTTAGTTGTGTTAAAATACTCAATTACTTTATTTTTTCTAAATTATAGAAATATCTGTCGTAAATTTTACTAAAATACTATAATTAATTTTTAAGTGTTGAAAAATCATAGTTGACTTTACACAATAAACTAAACTTATTTTTACGGTTTAAGAGTCAGTTAGCATTTATGCATGTTTAAATGCTTTGTATTTTTTAATGTATTGAATAATGGGAAAGAAATAAACTTGAGTTGATTGAATACGTCACGAGTGAAACAAAATTCTTTCTAAAGGAGAATATTTACATTGAGCACTGCTTTCGCATTATTCTGGAGAAATCGCAAATAAATAAAAAAGAAAAGAATGCGGTCGCGTTTTTCAATAGTTTTAGATTTTCTTTAGTTCACGTTTTTTTTTATTTTATTCTTTAAAGTTCATTTCTTTTCTGGCAACTAAGACTGTGTTTTCTTTTGAACGATCTCGCATTCGAAAGTGCTAAAGTAGGAAAGGAAATCGATTTC
>CM063504.1:46149685-46154685 GCA_032207245.1 Pardosa pseudoannulata | reverse complement strand
ATTAAAATCTAGAGTCTTTAACATAATATGTTATAAAATATTTAAATTATAATATATACATATCACATAGGATACCACATTTAATAACATTTTGCATAATTTAGCAATTGTTTTATAAAATAAATGGGAGAAGTTAATAACATTTGATAATATATTTTATTCTCCCATCAACATAAGATATAAATAATATATATTCAGTGATGTGCTCTTTTATCGTATTACTAAAATTAATCTCATTATTATTTTAATTGCATTACTATAACCCTGAAACTATGACTTATTTTAAATTTTCCGTTGTATTTTATCCAAGTTATACTTTTTATTTTATACATTTTAAAGTTCATAAAAAACTCATAGGAAGAATATAATATATTTCAATATACGGAAAATTTAACATTCACATACCCGACCATTTTGTATTACACCATTGGCATTACAAGTCTATATTTCTATATTAAAATAGCACACTCCTTGCAAACAATATATATGATTTCTTGTAGATACAGGAAGCATATTTTGTTTTATCTTGATTTGATATTTTAAACATATGCCAATAAAGAAATTATCATTACAACTGCATATTTTAGTATTCAACTTGCAATATTTCTTTTTATTTAAACTTATTTTTATAAGATATTAAATAAGATATGAACAATTATTATATTTTGCCTTTTGAAAATATAAATTTAAATAAAACGTTAAATATTTACCTTAAATGAAAAAAAAATTCACTTAAGAATAAAACGACTATTTAATAATAATTAATTGAATGTATTATTAAATAGCCATCTAATTCATATAAATAGTCTTATAATTTATTTACAGCAAATAAAAAATATATATCCAAACACATCAGTGACTCACTACAATTAAATAATACAATTCTTAGTTAATTTAACAACTGCAATAAATATTTATTTTATTTTAATTTTTAAATGTTTAACATTCTTATGAGATTTTAACAGTTGTAAAATTTAAAAAAATAGATTGGGTTAAACTGTTAGGTACAGAATAAGATTCTTATTTATTTTTATTCTGAACAGAAATTTAAACTTTAGTGTATATACTTATATAAATACATATGTACATATGTATATATATTTATATAAACTACAAATTTTCCTTGTGGAAAAAAGAAATTCCCAATTTTCTTTATCGTACATTTTAATAAATATTTTTAAATACATTATTTGATAAGAGAAAGAAAAAAAAGACTCTTACGAATTACATCTTTGTTAAGTAGTTGTAAACAATTTATGCATACACGAGCAGATACTTTTTTATATGATAAATAAAAAAAGGTATTTAATGAGCTATTATGTTTGAAATGCACTATGTAACATAAAAAACAATAGGATTCAAAGTGCTATAAATAATTTACTAACACAAAACAAATAATATAGTTTGTTTATAATAAGACAAAAAAATTAAGTTTTATCCTTTGTTGTTTCGATTGTTTTTTTTAATATAAATATCAAATAAAATAACCATTTTTTAAATGTTTTAGAATATATTGCTTTGTTCCTTTTCTGCACTAATAAATAATAGCTAAATTTTTATACACAAATGTACAAAATGGTAGTTTTCAAGATAAAAAAGTAATCACGAAAAATTATCCTGTAAATACCATTTGAGTAAAAAACTTATCAGATTTTTTTCCTTCTAACAATACTTATATCAGTATATAATTATTAAATGAGTGAAACGCTTAATTATCTTTAGGAGGTACTTCTCAATATAACATTGTTTATGAGTAAAAAGTGTAATACATCTTAGTGCTATTGTCTTAAATCAATCGAGTATTTATATCAATTATATAATTATTTTAAATATATAATTCTCTTAAATAAATATACTGATTCTAAAGTAACAAAAGTATTTAATATAATGGTTGCAACTAACTTATCTTTAACTGTAGCAAAGCCTTTAACAACACGATTTCTGGTTTTTCAATATTTCCTGTTCTACAAAATTATTGTTTCTCGTGATACAATATCACTCTTCACTCCTATCAACATTTCTACATTAGTGAAAACCATTGGAAACATGAAAGAATGTATGAAGTACTTCACAAGCACTATCTTCAAAATCCACCTATATTTGATAACTCTATTACTCTAACATTTACACATTTTTAATTTTAACTTTTTTGCATATGTATTCTAGATAACCAATTTCCAGTTAATTCCAAAAGTGAGATAATCTAGATTCTACTTTAAAGGGATTTAGTACTCTTTTCCTGCTTAAGGATCAACCCAATATTCAACTATTTTTATCGTTAATTAAATATATATATATATATATATATATATATATATATATATATATATATATATATATATATATATATATACATATACATATATATATATATATTATATATATATATATATATATATATATATATATATATATATATATATATATATATATATATATATATATATATATATATATATATATATATATATATATATATATATATATATATATATATATATATATATATATATATATATATATATATATATATATATATATATATATATATATATTATATATATATATATATATATATATATATATATATATATATATTGAAAAATTATAGTTATACTAATAATAAAGTAATTTTGAATTATTAAATTATGTAGCATCTAAAAATATTAATATTTATCTCTAAAATTAAATTTTCAGTTATTTATAAATTTGTATATAAAAGATTTTACTTTAAAGGGATTTAGTACTCTCTACCTGCTGAAGGATCAACCTTATATTCAAATATTTTTATCGTTAAGTAAATATATATGTTTTGAAAAAATTATAGTTATACTAACAATTAAACAATTTTTAATCTTTAAATTATGTAGCATCTAAAAATATTAAGATTTATCTCTAAAACCAAATTTACAACTATTTATAATTTTGTATTTAACAGGATAATATTCAATATTTTTAACGAAACTTTTTTCTGAGTAAAAAAAGAAATAATATAATGTACCTTTAAAATGATATAAGAACTTATTTTGCTCATAATAGTTTTAATTGTTCTTAAGTTTTTAGATTAGTTGAAAATTAAAAACACAAAATTTCTTTTTAACACATACTCAATTTGTAGTTATTAAGTTTAAAATCATATTTTCTTCCTTTCTTTGAACAAGAAATTCATACTTTTATTAAAAAAAATGTCTGATGCCTGTGTAGTCTAGTAATTATAAAAATGGTCCATTGAAACGTTTGTAAATTTTACTGATACTTTTGTTTATGAATAATATTATATCTAACATACAATAAATCTTCAGTTTCATATTTTTTTTTATTCATAGAAAGGTGAATATTAACTAAATAAAAAGACTTAATTTTTAAACAGTATGCGGTACCAGATTCCATAAATCCATTACTACATTATGCTTAACACTGTACCGAGGATATGTCGAAAATAACTAAATCTGCAAAGCTCGAAAAAGTAATAATTTCTTTTTTTTTTACAAGGATTCCAGTTGAAATTTTTAGTAATTTTAAAATGCTATATATTTTGTGAAATTTAGATGATAATATATGTAAGGTTATTTTAGCACCGTTTAATTATTTGCACAGAAACAATTTTATATAATTGTTTTAAATTAACAACCAGAATCTTAGGAAATATTTCAAAAAAAGTTTGGACTGAGATAAATTTATTGCAAGTTTTTTATTCTTATATATTAAACGTTTATATTTCTAAACTAAAAACTGAAAGTTTAATTAATTGCTTCTAATATTTCTTAAGTGGTGGCATAAATAAATAACTCTTATAATTTATAGAATAAATTTAATTTTTTAAAACTTCTTTTTAGAGGGTCTTATTTTATGCTTAAATATATATAAAAAAGTTTAAAATAAGGAAGATTAGTGTTTCATATTTTCTCATATATCTTTTAGTTAGTATAAAACTAAACTTTGCGATTTATACATTCATTATCCGTAAATTATAATAAATATATTGTAAATTTTGCTCTTAATAAATTTTTGGAACATTTTATTAAAACTTATGAGACCAATAAGACTTCAAGAGATATTTTTATTTTAATAGCTTTAATGATGTAATTTTTAATGAAATCTCTATTATTATCGTTGATCATATTCTTATTTCGTCAGATTATATGGTAGATTGATTCATAATTTCTTAAAATATAATTGAGAAAAGCAAGTTATTAAATAATCATCGTTGTATATTTCTACCCTGATTGATTGTCAGCAAAATACATAACTTTAATTCATGATAGTTAAACGTACTTCATCCCCTATTTTGAAAACTGAATAATGTTACTTTAAATGTAAAAAATGTAAATTTACATGAAATGTTAAAATGTAGATGAGAATATATGTAAGTTTATTTTAGCACTGTTTAATTATAGGTACAGCAAGAATTTTATATACTTGCTTTAAATTAATAACCGGAATTTTAAGAAAAATTTCAAAAAAAAGTTTAGAATAAGATAAATGTATTGCATGTTTTTTATTCTTATATATTAACTATTTACTTTTTCTGATATAAAAACTTAAAATATAATTAATATGATTCTAAAATATCTGACGTAGTAGCATAAATAACTCTTATAATTTATGGATTATATTTTATTTCTTAAAACATCTTTTTATAGGGCCATATATTATGCTTTAAGTAAATAAAAAAAGTTTAATGTGAGGAAGATTAGTAATCCATATTTCCCATATATCCTTTAAATTAATATAACACTAAACTTCAAAATTTATGTATTCATTAGCTGTAAGTTATAATAAAAATATTCTACATTTTACTCTTAATAAATTTTTCTTACATTTTATTAAAACTTACAGTATTTTTATTGTACTTTTATAAAACTTATTATA
This sequence comes from Pardosa pseudoannulata, assembly GCA_032207245.1. Lineage (NCBI taxonomy): Eukaryota > Metazoa > Arthropoda > Arachnida > Araneae > Lycosidae > Pardosa > Pardosa pseudoannulata. The sequence goes on along the minus strand of CM063504.1, from coordinate 46,149,813 downwards.
TAACGTTTTATTAAAATTGTTTATCATATTAAAACTTTCAATGAAAGCTATATTATTTTCGTTGATAACATTTTGATTTTATCTGATTATAAGGCGTATTGATAAATAACTTCCTAAAATATAATTTA
>CM063504.1:46097185-46144685 GCA_032207245.1 Pardosa pseudoannulata | reverse complement strand
ACATTTTTAGTGGGCTTCTGGATAAATGAATTAGTTTAAGTGCATTGCCTATTAATAAAGGGAGTATTTAGTTACACAGATAGACAACTTTTAATTTCTGCATAGACTGTAAGTTAAATTTAGCTACAGAATATATATTTCAATCTATTACTGTTTGATATTGTTTGTTTCAAACCTATTGATTCTTTTTGCCTTATACTTCACAGTGTAGATAGTTAATTGTTTGCAGATATATTACAAATTTCTAGACATTGATCACTAATGTCTTCGTACTAAAACTAGAGTGATGTTTTAAGTATTTCTTCAAGTTGTAAATTGTTTCGTTCCCAACAAAGGCTAAAAAAGTATTACGGGACTCTACAATTTTGGAAAGCTCTTTACAGAAATTATACTTATCAGTAGTTAAATTTGCAGTAAATTTTTGTTTTGTTCCGATGTGGTGTATTATCCTTTTTTCCCATGTAATTGGAAAACCATTATTAATGGGACAACTGTATGAGCAGTTTGCCTTATACTTCACAGTGTAGAGAGATAATTGTTTGCAGATTAATTACAAATTTCTAGACACTGATTACTAATGTCTTAGTCCTAAAACTAGTATGATTTTTTAAGTATTTCTTCAAGTTGTAAATTGTTTCGTCCAAAACAAAGGCTAAAAAGAATTACGTGATTGTACAATTTTGGAAAGATCTTTACAGAAATTATACTTAGCTATAGTTAAATTAGCAGTAAATTTTCGTTTTAGTCATATGTGTGTATTTTCCTTTTTTCCCATGTAATTGGAAAACCATTAGGAATCTGACAGGTTTGTAGTCTTGTTTTGTGTCCTGTAGAAATTTTACTATCTCCCTATTACTTGGTAAATTCTGTAACTCTTACACTTTTAAAGCAATCAACTTGTATGACAATCACCTTACAACGAGCATTTCTAACTTGCAGCTTAAGGCTTACAGACCTTTACTCCGTAACTATATCCAGGTTCCAGGAACTAAGTGTAAATGAGATCTTGTCTGTAGCACATCCTTGGATTATTTCTTACTATTAATCAGTTGGCTCTGCCTATCTCCGAGAACCTCATCTTAGCTTTTTTCTGAGGATTCCTGGTTTTTTATCCTAATAAGTGAAGTGTGCCCGATCTCTTAGAGATCGATGCTGTGTCCGGATGTTTATTACTTAAGCTTTAACGTAAACAAAACAGTTCAAATAAATTTTATCATAGCAGTGTTTTACGACTAAATCTGTTATAAACTATTTATTAATTGAATGCGTCGAAGATAAGTGCAGTTCTCTTTTGTATAGTATGGATTTCAATGAAACATGGAAACAGACTGGTAAGTCAAAAAAAAATACAAGACAAATTTTTTACCATACGAAGAAAATTAATCTTTTTTAATTCTAAATAAAATGTGTTACTGTCTAAAAAGTTCAAAACCTTCCGACCATTAGGTTCATTCTCATGTTTAACATGAGTTTGCAAATGATTCCAATGTAACACTGAACTTTGTTTGTAATATTCATTTCTCTAGCACTAATTTTTGCATGTTATATATATATATATATATATATATATATATATATATATATATATATATATATATATATATATATATATATATATATATATATATATATATATATATATATATATATATTAACTACATGCTAACTTCTCTCAGAAATTTCTAATCGCTAATTTCATTAGTAATGTCTGATTTGCTTGAATATTACATTCACAAATTTTAATTGTTCTTCACAAAGCTGACAAATGAATCAACAAACATTTTATGAAACGCTGACTTAAACTTGAATTAAATGATAAAAAATGTTTTACATATCACATAATAAATTAAATTATTCTTAACTGTTAACGCTTGAAAATATATGTGAATTAACATACTTTTATATTCGAATACATGGAAACTATAATAAAACTGAATGTATAATTACTGATACCACAGATAGTCTCATTTTAGTGAACATATTTCATTAAATTAAGGCATTTCTAAATTATTACAATTTGTTCTCATATAGCAAGGAATACATCTTTTAATTTCTGTAGAATTTCTGCAGTTTCTTGGAGTATAATATTTTGTTTTCTGATTATAATTTATCAGATTTTAGTTGTTGGGAATACTAAAATTCCGTTTAATCAAAGTGGTATAAACTGCAAAATAATAATGCACTATGAAGAAATTCTCCATTGATACTGATAGCCATTAATTTATTGATACCTCTCAAAGAATACCGTTTTGGTATGTCACATTTCTGCATCACAGTGGAAAATCATCTCAACTTCAACCAGTTTTACAACGGGGAATTTTGCTCCTAAATCTTATACTCCCTCTCACTTGCCGACTTCGCAGCTAGAAGACAAATAGTTTAAATTATTGAAAATTAATGTGGGATAGGAAGGCGTTTTCAGCCCCTTTAGGCTAGAAATCGCAGGTTGATATTTTTACCCTGCATACTGATTGATCATTAAGCCCTACTTGCCCCTAATTCGTTTACTATAAACAGCTTAATTAAACTTCAATATCTCTTGTAGTAATAAATATATTTATTCAAAAGGTATCATAGTATTTCTGAATAAAATTATAGTGCACAATTTCTAAATTTGAACATAAAATTTGGTGAAATTGGATTACAAATTTTGAATATAGTGAGCAAAACAAAATATTCATCTCTCAAATAATCATTTTTAATTTTTCTGAATTTAATCTAAAGAAAGTCTTAACATAACTTAACCCTTCAATGATCGTTTAATTTTTAAGCATTTCTGTAATTGAGACCAAAACCTAGCCAATAAAAATTCAAACTTATCGAAATCTTTCAGGCTGTTTCGATATTTGTTTCTCAGTAGATTTTGAAGATTATGTATTTATCTATACTTACATATGCTACAAGAATTAATAATTCTTAAAATTAAGAAATCTAAATAGCTTAAAATTTCCATTCATGAAGAGATAACATCGATGACCCTTTAAAACACAAAAAACAAAAGATAATGAGGAGAACTAAGTAATGTTTTGTGTGTGTTACAGGACTGAAGGAAACGTTTCGATAAAGTACGCTATTATCATTACAGATGCTAGCAGTAGAGGATGGAAAATGTGCATTAGCACTTGTCTGATGAGGATCAGGTTGATGAACGTATTTCATGTTTTTATCAAAATGATTCGTCTTTCTTATTATTCTGTTGTGTAAATGAGTATTACTGCTTTATTATCTGTACTAATCCTTTTTGTTTATTTCAGTAGTATTAACTAGTAACTTATGCAATTAACAGTAATTTTAATGCATTTCTATAGATTTAAATAGTTTAATTCAGTAGTTTTAACCATATATATATATAAATATATATATATATATATATATTATATATATATGTATGTATATATATGTATGTATATACATGTATATTTATATATATATATGCATGTACATATATATATATATATATATATGTATATATATATATATACATATACATATACATATACATATATATATATATATATATATATATATATATATATATATATATATATATATATATATATATGTATATATATATATATATATATATAATATATATATATATATATATATATATATATATATATATATATATATATATATATATATATATATATATATATATATATATATATATATATATATATATATATATATATATATATATACGTGTGTGTGTGTGTACCATATTTTTAATCTCTCCCTTTGATATAGTAAAGCAGAAGTGCATTGCTTTTCTTTTCCTAGTCCCTTTTAAAATGTTAGGCATAATTCAATCATTTCATCATCTCTGTGTCGAAATACTTTGAGAACTTTATGTTAAGTTCTCTGAATGCAGACAAAATATGACCAGTTGACACGTTTCGTGAAATCAAAAAATTCAGTAATTTTGTGTAATTCCTATAAAACATAAACTTTTTATATTTTAAAATTAAACTCTGCTGTTATGTTGGTGTATCTTAGCCTTGGGGTAGAATTCCCAAAAAAAAATTCTTTTTCTAAAAATTCAATGTTAATTCAAGCGATATTTTCTACTGATTGAACTTTGAAAGTAGTAAAAAAACAAATATTTCTCAAAGAATGAAGTTTCTATATTTTAATGGTGACTAAACAGTTATGTCAAAGAAAAAATTACCTCATGTATGGAGCTTAGTGTGTGGGAAGCAAGTTGAAATAAAAATTGATACCGTTTCTAAATTTAAATTCACTGATAATAGGACTTGAAAAAAATGTAATTTGTATTAAATTTTAACCTGATAATTACAATATAAAATATATTATGCTTTAAAAACTAAATGAAAAAATGAAGATCTAGCTGAAATGATAGTTTGTAGCAGATTATTTACTTTTTTAAATGATTGTGAGCATTAAATTTCGTAACTGTAATTGATACACAATAAAAGTAGCCACGACAATTTTTTATATCTTCATAACCGTTCATATAAAAATTTGTATGTGTTAAATTATTTATTTAAGATTAATTGTTAAATATTTTCTTCACATCGAAACATCAAGCATGGCGTCGGTCAGTTGGCAGGCATAGACTAACAAAAGAATGTTATTCATAAGCAACCCTACCTTAAGACGTTCTCTATTAGTTCTTACATATCAGGCACTTTTGTATAGAGTTATTAGTGATTAATATGCCTGCATAATAGATTACTAAGCCTTTTTGCCTTTGAAAACTTTAATTATTAATTTTATGTCTTCAAACCTGACATATAAACATATTTAAAAACGCATGTTAAATTTATAAGGGGAACATAAAATAAAGTATTTTGTCATGGTTTGAATATTTCTGTTTAGACATAATAATAACAGTAGATTGATATATAACATCCTCGAATTTTCTTTTCAAATAGAAAATTTTAATTTTGGCGTTGATTATTAGATTTTATGATTATTAGAATTAACTCCAACATTAAAATATAATTTTGTATCTTTTGCACATACGTGTTTTTAAATAGTTTTAACATACAAAATATTTTTAAAAATTTCGAAATAGATTAGGAGGATTCTACTCATTTTGATCAATGTGTTTTTTTAGTTTGCAGAAAAAAGAATAGTACTGCAAGAAGATATATATATATATATATATATATATATATATATATATTATATATATTATATATATATATTATATATATATATATATATATATATATATATATATATATATATATATATATATATATATTTATATATATATATGTATATATATATATATATATATATATATATATATATATATATATATATATATATATATATATATACATATATATATGTATATATATATATATATATGTATATATATATATATATTTATATATATATAATATATATATATTATATATATATTATATATATATATATATATATATATATATATATATATATATATATATATATATATATATATAATATTATATATATATATATATATATATATATATATATATTATATATATTATATATATATATATATATATATATATATATATATATATATATATATATATATATATATATATATATATATATATATATATATATAAATCATCATTTCTTCAAATAAACTAAAATTGTATGCTAAGCATAAATTTGCATTCGGAATCATTCTTATTTTATTAGCATTTTCTATAAGGATTTAATCCCCATTGATTTTTCCAGCCAGGCAAAATTGGGCTGAAAATCCAATATTTTATTTCCATTGAATTATAAAATTTAACTAAGGATATACAAGAAGAGTTTTTTAAATGCATCGTTCAACAACTAATATATTTATTATTAGAATATACAATGCGTAATATTATTGATAAAATATGGAAGCAGTTCTTAAAAATAAAATGTTTTCTATTTTAGGAAATTTAAAATACTCTTTTATACATTCTCTCTATTAAATTTCTTTCAATTGCATTCACTATTTTTTTATCATTTAAAATGAATATTATTTAAAATGGCTAGGTTTCTACCACCTATTATGAATATTTCTTTTAAGCAACAGAATAAGCTATTTTGTAGAAAAAATAAAATACTTTACAATTACTATTATCTTTTCTTAATAATTTTCAAAACTGCTTAATATATCAACTAACTTTTAAGTTCTAAACGGTTCCCTATGTTTAAGGTACATGTTTTAAAGTACTTCATGCGATAAAAAGATGCCCATTGATATTTGGAAATTCTTTGAAACAATAAATAATAACTTTCAAGATAAAATTATTTAATTTTTAAAATTTATATACTTATGTTTTGACAATATATCACCCTTTTCTGGAATTAGATGGCAAAAAGATAGTTAATAGATATCCTGTTATCTATAAAGATGTTTTGATAACATCCTGCATATTTTAGAAATGGAGATAACTGTGTTGATTAATCTATATGCAATTGAACTGATAAGATTTATTTAATGCATAAATCTGAAAAATATGAAATGCTTTTATTTAACTGAATTTTATATGTTAAATTTTGTACAGTAAAATTTACATACATATTTTAAATATTATAATATTTATATATTGTTATTTTGGGTCTAGATCATAAATATTTATCATAGAACTAAATATGCTTTAACCCTTTGTCGGATATTTTCCCATATTACCCATACAAAAATGTATTTTTTAATTGATTACAATTAATTTATGTGTCTTTTTTTATTGTAAAAACTAAATTATTTCTCTTAGTAAGCAGTCTTTTTACTGGGCATAAAAGGAGGAGGGATCTATAAGTGATATCCCGTTCAAAAATTTCTAATTTATCGTATAATAAGCACAATTTTTAAATTAGAATCTATTTTATGATATTATATTTAGAATATGTCCTCATTTCATGTATACAAAACAAATATCTGTACGAAAAAAATATTAAATATACACAATATATTTTGAGAAAATGTCTTTTCACCTTTACCATGAACATGCCTTTGAAATTCTTCTTGTGTCTCTTCGAAAACATTTCGGAATCATTTAATTTTTATTTTGTTGTTATCGTTATAATGTAAATACCTTGGTTATAAATATTAAAAATATATTGAACAGTTCTAATAGATATATCAACATGTGTGATACATTAAAAAATCACCTTATTAATACTTTCCCATCATACCACTCACTATAGTATATTTTACCTACTCTTGTGATTTTAAATGCAGAAAATAATAGTAAAATGCGACAAAATGTGCTGTAGCTTCAGATCAATTTCTGTCTTCTTGGGAAGACAGGCAAATATACTGACACGAAAATACTCAACGTATGTCTACGACACCAATCAAGAATTGGTTAATAGTCGAAGTAAGATAATAGTTAAAGTGTAGAACATATTTTACCAACATATAAAATAATTTATTAAACTGTAGATGTGAAAAAAGTATAAAAGTTACTACTATTAATTAATATTTTAATAATATTATGGTTTTGAAAACAAAATTTATTTGCATATTAATTCATGACAAAAAATGGAGAGCAGTTTTTATCTATTAATCGTAATCTCACTTTACTTATCTGAACCAGTAAATAAAACTCACCCTTTAAAAGTGTCGCATATACATACAAATTTTCTAAAATCTATCTTAAAAAATGTTACCTATGTGTTTTTTTTTCTTTTTATATTCAAATTAAATATTGGCATGTACAGTAAAATTATTTCATACGGTGTGATTTCGATACTCAAATACATTAATAAATATATTTTTAATGTCGCTGATAATATTAGTGTATCGATCTACAGTCACAAATACGGTTTTCGTAAAAAAAAAATTATATCAACTTATTATTGAGACCAACCAATATTATTGATTTCGAAACACAAGTAACTTCACTATAGTAAATCTATATGAAAAACCATCTGGCCACTTGTAAAATATTTTAAAAATACTGTAAAACCGAATGTTATGTGTGTTTGAAAGTTACTAAAATTACTGATATGTACCGCTGTTGCTAAAATTATTTAGAAAGATATAATGCAGAGTTATGTTTAAATCTTAAATGTAAATATTAAAGTTATCCTGAAGAATACAGTGGAGAGAGAAGAAATTAAGAAAATTTTATTATATAAACATAACTCACAATATATGTAAATTTCTGATAACTCTAGTGGTGTAATAATGAGTGTTTTAAATACAGCAATTATAACTTTTTTATTCCATAACCGCCCCTACACACACAGATATATATATTGAGTATGTCTATGTGTGTTTTAGAGAGTGTATATTTGTGTGAATTTAGATGTAATTCCATTTAGAACAAGATATTTCTGAATTCGATTGAGAAAGAATTAAATGAATGCTATATGTTCTTCAAGAATACATCCTAGTGTGTCCATGCATATCTTTCAATAATGATCTAATGCTGTATTTTATTTATCGAAACAGGTACATTTTTTAAAAATGTTTAAGCATAGGTATGAAAGAAAGATTTTATGAAGCGAAAATAAATTATTAACTGACAGGGATGATAAATAGAAAACTTAGACTCGACGGAAACTTTTGACATTTTGTCAACATTAGTTATCTTTATACTGGTACTGTTACTTCCTCCCTGCATTTTACATGCACAAAAATAGAAAAATATCTTTTTTAAGCAATATTTCTTAAATAGGGAGAAAGATCCAATGCAGAACAGTTTTACAACATATACAAAGAAATGTAAACTTGTAATTATACAAGTTCATCTAAAGTTATTAATATAATGACAAACTTTAAATTGTCCACTTTAAAAAATGCATAACTAAAATTAAAAAAAATGTGCAATAATAAATTAAAAAATGATCAAGCAGAAAATAAAATGAATGACTTTTTCCTTTTTATGAGCAATCAATTGTTAACTACACTAGGAAGAAATATCATAATGAAAGAAATCTCAATAATGTATTATGTCAAGTTGCATTCGTTTAAAAATACTTAGTAGCAACGTATTTGACTTTTTCGGGAAAATAAAAATATTTTCCTTATCGAAACCAGTTGGGGTTAATTCTAACTGTATAAAGGATCTACTAAATACATATACCAGTAAATTTCCCTTATATTATTTTTCAATCAGAACACAAATCGAAATATTTACAACATATACCTTATTGGTATATGTTGTAAATATTTCTATGCACTTTTAATAATACAAGTTCATATAAAGTTGTTAATATAATGGTGACCTTTAAATTGTCCACTTTAAAGAAAATGTATACCTTAAATAAAAAGAAATTTGTAATAATAAATTTTAAAAAATATTAAGCAGAAAATAAAACAAATGATTTCTTTTATTTTTATGAGCAGTCAGTTGTTAACATCACTAGGTAGAAATATCATAACGAAAGAAATCTGAATAATATATTATGTCATGTTGCATTCGTAAGCAAATACTTAGTAGCAAAATAACTGTTTTTTTTTCGGGAAAATAAAACATTTGTTCCTTATAAAAACCAGTTGGGGCTTATTCAAGACTTCTGAATGTATAAAGGATCTACTAAATGAATCTACCAGTAAATTTCCCTTATATTACCTTTCAATCAGAACACAAATCGAAATATTTACAACATATACCAATAAAATGCAAACTTTTAATGATACAAGTTCATCTAAAGTCGTTAATATAGTATCTACTAAATGAATCTACCAGTAAATTATCCCAATCAGTTGTTAACCTCACTAGATAGAAATATCATAATGAAAGTAATCTGAATAATATATTATGTTAAGTTGCATTCGTATACAAACACTTACTAGCAACATATTTGGCTTTTTCCGGAAAATAAAACAATTGTTCCTTATTGAAACCAGTTGGGGCTAATTCAAGACCTCTGACTGTATAAAGGATCTACTAAATGAATCTACCAGTAAATTTCCCTTATATTACCTTTCAATCTAAAAACATTCCACATAAAATCACCAAATAGAAATAAACTTCCTAGATTTTCAGTATCTGCCTGATAAATCACCCCAATACATGCATTTCTCTGAATATTTTTCTCAGAAACAGATACTTTTAGTTTATTCGAGAACCAGAGACTGAGCGCACGCATAGACACTTTTGCATTTTTATATAGCGTGTGTAGTCAGAGCAGAGATGCTGTGAAAAATACATTGTTATTTAATTAAAATTATTAAATACGAATATATGATTTAAATTTGTAACTTGTTTGACTCTTATGTTTGTGCTTTCGGAATGTTGATAAATAAAGGTCTATAGTCCAAACACTTTCCAAAATTCCTATTTTAAATAACACGAGATGAATTTTTGGTAATGTAAATTTTTTCTTCATCATCAAAACCAATTTTGTTGGAATTGGGCTGAGAAAAATTTAGTGTCACACGACATGAGCTCCAAGCCTCAGAGCCTTGCACTTCTCTCGTGTAACTGATGGCAGCGCTCGTCCTCGCAGGTTAATATTATTGGAACTTTACCCTATAATGGATTAAAGGTCTAATTTTCGATTAATTTCATTTTTGTATTTGTTAAAGAAAGTTGCTAATTTCTGTAAAATCAACTTACATACTCAGCTGAAGACCATATGTTTAATTTTTGTTATACTGTTTGTTTAACTTTTGTTCTTCTCTATAGTTTTACAATGTTACATAAATTGATCTATAATCAACACAACCCACTAAATTTAAGCTTTAAGAAATAAACTATTGAATAATGTTTATAAATATTTCATAAAGATTATGATTAAAAAGTAAAAACACAATCTTATAGAATTTGTTTTTACTTTTTATTTTCAAATTTAAAAGTAGAAAGTTTTAAATGGGAAATTTTGTTAATGTTAATTTGAAAGTTAAAATACCGCAAATAAAATGTTGTACTTGTTCGAGGTAAGACGTAATACTTTGTTAGTCGGGATTGTGTAGTAATCTCTACTGCAAGTTATTTTAAATAATTATACAAGATTCGAGTTTATCTAAGGATAAAAGCATTAACACATCTAAAGATTACGAGAAAATTGCCAGAATCATGAGATTAGAAACCAAATGGTTATGACTAATAATGTTTCAGATATAATCTCTATTCCTTATGTTTAATTGAAAAGTCATGACTGAATAATTTTAAATTGGTAGGACCAAAAAAATGTTTTTAATATGTGTATAAAATCTATAAAAAAGGAGTTTTTTTTCCAAACAGAACCTATAAATTTCATTATATTGAGACTCTTGTACTTTTTTATGAAGTTAAATAAAGTAGAAAGAAATGTATACTATTTTAAAGGATGTTAAATATGTGTAAAATAAGAAAATAGAAAAATTTAATCACAAATAATATAATAAAATATCTCTTCACAGCTCAATTAATTTTCTTTAAATATAATTCTATATGAGTTCTGGTAATTTATGTCTCAAAAATAATATCGTATGATAGTCTTAAAATGTTACATAAATTGATCTATAATCTCAACAACCAACTAAATTTAAAGTTTAAGAAATGAACTATTGAATAATGTTTATAACACGTCATTAAGAATCTTTATAGATTTTGTCTTTATTTTTCATCTTCAGATTTAAACTAGAGAGTTATAAATAGGAAATTTTGTAATTTAAAACACCACAAATAAATTTTTATACCTCCTCGATGTAATACATAATACTGTGTTAGTCAGGATTGTGTCCTAATCTTTACTAAAAGTTATTTTAAATGATGATACAGTCCTAGACCAGAGTTTCCCTAAAAATAAAAGCATTGATACGTCTAAAGTTTACGAGAAAAAGTCAGAATCAGGAAGTTAGATGCCAAATGGTTATGCCTAATGATGTTTCAAATACAATCTTTATTTCTTTTGTATAACTGAAAATTATGACTAAATAATTTTGAATTGATAGAACCACAAAATATTTTTTTTAAATATGTGCATAAAAATCTGTAAAAAAAGAGGATTTTTCCCAAAGAGAACCAGAAAATTTCATTATATTGAGACTCTTGTACTTTTTTATGAAGTTAAATAAAGTAGAAAGAAATGTATAGTATTTTAAAGGATGTTAAATATGTGTAAAATAATAAAATAGAAAAATTTAATCACAAATAATTTAATAAAATATCTCTTTACGGCACGATTAATTTTCTTTAAATCTAATTATTTTTTATAAAAAAAATAGTTGATAAGTATGAAGTAACATACAGAAAAAATAAAAGAGTTGTGCTAACACAGGTTGAAACAGGATATTAAGCTTTAGAAATAAGACGACTAACGCTTTTTTGTATATCTTTGATAACGTTATGACACAAGTACTCTTGTCAGTGATATCGATTTTTACTTTATTTATTGTATAATCTCTTTTATATTAAATACAAAAAATTATTAGAGTAAAAAAAAGTGCATAAAAAAATAATTACAATTATAAGGTTAAAAATTGTATAATTATATTTTGAGTATTATCATGTCTATATTTTGCATAAAAATCATTTTTATATATATATCAAAATTATGTCATTTTGTTGATTGACATTATTTCACTTATTCATTTTCAGTTTATTTTTATTAGTAATTATCATTAAATTTAATATATATATGCGTATTTTATTATATTATTTTTTATTTATTATTTAAGATGCTTATTGTATTTATTTACATAACTTATAATTTAAATTACATTTTAAAAATATTGTCTTATGGCATTCTATTTAATAATATTTCTAGATAAAGATAATTACGTAAGGCAAAACTAAGTAAAATGTAAGTCTTAACACTTATGTATTAATCAAAAATTGAGTTTGAATAATTATCTACTTTTTAAATATTGACATGATTAATTGAAAAATCTTTAACGTGAACATTTTTACATAGTAACAATGTATAAAATATGCTTGTGAACTTCACTGCTATTACATATGAAATTCTGTTATCTCATATCATAACAATTATTTTACAGAATATGAGTAGCCATGCATTTTTTTTTTAAATTAACCTAGTACAAAACGAATCTTTTATGCTAAGAAAACATTTTAGAAATTAAAGATCTAAGTTCTGGGTATCACGGCAAGTCCTGCTAAACTCTGCACAGTCAAATTCGTTGTTTCGAATAAATAAAAATGCCCTAAGATCTGTATCTTTATGACCCATAGTTTTAGGGGAAATTTCAAGAGAAAATGAATGACTTCATATCCGGTTTACGAAAAAAATCAGAATTATTAGAAGCATGAACATCAGTACTTGCATAAATTTAAATAGGAAGATGTTCCAAATGTCCCCCGCATACATGGAGTCATGAATACGCACGTCGTAGAATGGTTGATGAGCAACTTAATACATATCTGAAGTAACTGGATCTCGATAAACCAATTTCTTTAGATGGCACCATAGGAAGAAATCTAAAGGACACAAATCTGGAGATTTTGGTGACCAAGAAACAAAATCCATGATCCCAATCCAGTGGTCTGCATATTCGATATCAAGCCAATGACGCACAAGAGTGCTGACTTGAGTATGAGCTTCATCATGCTGGAACCACATGACACGTATTGCTGCTAAGGGCATGTTATCTAGGACATCGCTTAACACATCTCGGAGAAATATCAAGTACGAAAGGTCCGTGAGTCGTTCAGGCAGCAGAATGGTCCAATTATCGGTTTCATAGCATGCCGGCCCACACATTTACAGACCAAATGTCCTGATGTCTCTGAGAGTGGAGTGCATGAAGATTGGAGATGGACTATGTATGACTGTAGTGGGCATTAAAGACTCCATTATGTGTGAATCTTGCATCTTCCGTCCACAAGATAAGTGCAATGAAATTATTATCGGCTTCATGAAATACCTAGCGCTGTTTTATAAAATATTATATTTTCAAGTGGTTAGGTAAGTTTTTTGTTAGACTGTGTATGGTATGATGACCAAAGACATAATTTTTTTTTCGGAACTGTATCCCACATCAATGTTTTTAACATATATACAAGTAGATACCCTTGTACCCTTATACATAGTAGATATGCTTCAGTCATAGAGCAACGCCCTACCCATTCGGTCATTGTTGGGCCACATTACATCATAGAAAATAAAATGGAATAACATTAGAAACTGCTGAAACTGCAGTTGATCGTGATTTCGAATCACACTTTGGAATGAATGCTCGGAATTCTTCGGAATCATTACATCATAGAAAAAAAATTGAAATAACATTAGAAACTGCAGTTGATCGTGGGTTCGAATTTCACTGGGGAATGGATGTTCGTAAACATTCGGAATTGGCTTTAATCTGTAAGTTCCGGTCTCATTAGTCTTCTTGTTGCAAAAATGTAAACCGTAGTGACCCAAACCAAGCAGAATATGCATAAATGTGCTTGAAATATCTTAAACTTATATAATTATAGTAGCATGAGTTTTTGACATTGGAAACATTTTTTACAAATTCATCAAATTTATTGTGATTCATGAAACGATTATAAGAAATGTAGAGTAAACTGAAGTTTATATTTCTGTAAATAGATATATTATTTTTCATAGAGTAAGCAATTTTTTAAGAAAGTAACAAAGAAAATATCTACTTCTTCAATTTTGAAAAAGAATAGTGCTCTTAAGTTTTAAAAAATAAAATGCTTTGACTTTACATTTGCAAATTTCAGTTTTATAACTTCAGTGCATTATAATATTATGCCTTAAAGCCATGTCAAGTGAATGCAGAAACACATGCGAAATGTATTATGAAACCTCTGAAAATGTCATTTCTGTGTTGGTTTCTGGAGATTAAAGGGGAAAATTTATTTCTGCAATCCTTAAAATTGACCGCTAACAGCATCCTTTGTAGCTGAAAATCTAATTATCTCTTTGAATTAAATTTTAAGTTATTCATTCAAAAGTATACTTTGAAATTATCAGGTGTACTTAATTATCAGCCGTTACTAATATAATTAAAATAGGGAGAGTTTCCTACTTTGTAAATAATCTTTCCTTTAAATATATCAATATATTGTGTCAAGTGAAACCTGGGAACCAATTTTGTTTAATGATTGAAAAGAATTTTAATTAAAAATGATTATATATTTAATTATTTATTCTCCTTGATATCTAAGATTAATATTAAAAATGTTTACATATATTGTAATAGCATAAAACATATTTAGAGAAACATTTTTTTATGTCCAAAATATTAAAAAATATATTCATTATATCTGTCTATGAGGATATATTATTCTTTATGTGATTGAAAATACTGCTTCATGAGTAAAGTGTATAGTTTTTGGCTTCGCTTCAAATCATGCTTTTTGTACATAAAAGTGATTACGACCATATATCAGCATCTATGCCTTTGTAAGAAAAACTAATTAAATTTCATTCAGTGTATATGATTTCGCATAACCATTGAAAAAATTGTTGAGATTAACTTTACTTTAATTTTAATGTTCAAAAGTTGTGCAGTTTATTTGAATTTATTCAAATAAATACTATATTGTTGAGATAAAAAATTGAAAAAAATATTAATACATTTCTTAAAAAAGTATAAATAATTTGCTATTTTATAAATTAAAATCAAATATTGACCAATAAAAATATATGACCACGTATTTTAACACATAAAAAATTTATCCTTTACGATATCGTAGATATTTGGAATAAAAATTTGTTTTCATAAATTTTTAATTATGTTTCGTGATTTTAGTATCAGGGTTGGAATATGAATTTTAATTTATTTATTTTGTATCATTAATTGTGAGTAAATCCTTATAATTTAAATACTGAAAACAGTTAAAATTACAATTAACATTGTCCTATAATACGTAATTATAACTAATATTGTCCTATAATGCTTAAATATAACACCATCTCAGTAATTTACATTTTGCAAATCATATATACGCATTTGACATATCCACCTAATATATATATATATATATATATATATATATATATATATATATATATATATATATATATATATATATATATATATATATATATATATATATATATATATATATATATATATATATATATATATATATATATATATATATATATATATATATATATATATATATATATATATATATTTACAGATGATATGTATTTCTTATTCGTTTTCTCATTTCATATTCTTATGGTCTTTTGGGTGTACGGGAACGTTGAGGCCTGTTCAAATAAATTTTTAACCGCGTATGGAAGTCTTAAACCTTCCACACCCAATCCTTCTTACTTACTACCCATTTTTGCATTATCGGGCTTATTGGAGTTATAAAATTATGATACTGATTATGGTTCTTATTATGATTATGGTTTATTATTAAATTTATCTACCTCTATGTAAGTGCTGCATGTAGCACATTACATGGTAAGTAATTTTAAATATCATTCTTTACTATCTAATATTTATCATTTTATTATCTATCTATCTATCTATCTATCTATCTATATATATATATCTATCTATCTATCTATCTATATATATATATATATATATATATATATATATATATATATATATATATATATATATATGGGAGTGTACGTGTTTCCTCATAGGTGAGTTTAAATACATACAGAATTTATATAGATATAGATACAGATATAAAAGTGTGTATGTGCGTACATATTAGTGCTTTTATATATACTTACACATATACAGTTTCACAGTGTATGTATTATACATCAGAAAAAGGGGTCCTATGACCTTATTGTAGCAAAAATGAGACATTGACATAAATTTATATGACTTGTTATCATTTTTGGTGTCATATATAGTACTCTATTAATTTTCAGTTATCAAGAGAGTTAATGAATGCGATAAGGTGCTATAAAGGTGCAGCATTGTTTCTATGTAATGAATACTTTGTTAATTTGTTATATTTTAGTCCCAGATGTTCTCATCTGCTCACAGCGACTATGTCCAGTTATATAATCTTTAATTATTAAAATTCAAAATTTGTATTTTTTAATATTGTTTAAATTTTTATAACCAATAAAATCATGATTGAACTATTCGTTATATAGTTTATTATTATAAATTATCGTATTTTATTCATTTGCCGTGGAATGAGGCCAATTTTGGGAATAACAGCTTTAATAGATTTTATTATATATTTTTTAATTTCCTATTTCACGCATTGACAAAGAATCATTTTTTATGTAAGAAAACCTAGTAATATTTGAAAATTTTTTTAAAAATATTTCCAAATAGTTAATGATTACTAGCTATGTTCAATAGCTCCTTGCATTGAGACTGGCCTCTCTCTTTTTAAGATAAACCATTTATTTATTTATTTTTGCCAAATTGTACATATGAAGGTCAAGTGAAAGGTTGAATCGTGAAAATAAAAGTATATCCATGATCACATTTTTTTATGCCTCATGAAATAAAAATTTATTATTCCTAAAAGTCTGCTTCAAAAATATACGCAAATGAAAAAAAAAGCTGTTCATACGTTGTTTGATCAAAAATGAAAAAATAATTATCTGCATACAATTCTTATTATCACGATATTGCACCAAGTTTAGTCCAATGTTTTCTAAAATTACTAGTAAAGAACATATAATTAAACGGAATCTCAAAAACTAATTTATGTTGCATGGATTATTCGATATAAATTATACATATAACCTAAATTTATCATATTTTATTTACCTAAAGTAAAAAAAACAATATTGATAAACATTTATTTAAAAATAAAGTTGGTACTGATAGTCGTCAAGGAGTAAATGTGAGTTGTATTTCCACAAGCTTATATGAAAGTTCTGTTAAATCAAAACTCAATCCTTTGCAATATTCAGTCATATTTTATCAATTTGAAAATTTCGCTTTCAAAATGAAGTCTATTTTACAAAGTTTTAAGCCATAAAAATCCAATTCTTTTACTAATCAAGGCATTCAACTATGAAAGAGAAATAGTAACTAAAAATTAACTTTTATTGCAATTTTAATTGTACCCAATGTTAAAATTTCTTTAGTCTTTTACACCCTTATTTTACATTTGTAATTAATAATATTATGCTTGAATAATTTAATATATTAATTCAGTTGTATATCAAGATATTTTCAGTAATTTTATTTAATGATACCATTGCTCATATATTTTATTAGTATTTTACACTCTTATTTTACAACTTTAATTAATAATATTATACTTGAATAACTTAATGTATGAATTCAGTTGTGGTTCAAGATATTTTCAGTAATTTTATTCACTGATATCATTGCTAATATTTTTCTTTCATGGAAGTGTTTATTCTTAACACAAACACATACACACACATACATATATATATATATATATATATATATATATATATATATATATATGTATATATATATATATATATATATATATATATATATATATATATATATATAATATCAATATCTAAGCCCTAAAGTCTATCCAAAATTATCCCTTTTCCCCATTCATTAATTCTAAATTTTAATTTCTCATCTTTATATTAACCATATTCCCCAGCCATCCAATTTAAACGATGATGTTTGCATTCCTTCAGCATAGCCCCGAAATTCTTTCTATGATTCCCAAAACAAAAAATGATATAGCTGGCATTTTAATTAGGAAGTTATAACTCACTCAGGAAAAATATTTAATGATCAGCTATAATAGTCATCTGGAACGCCAAACTTTGGCAGATGACTCTAGTCAAAGGTTATTCTCTATAAGTAATTAAAACACTTTCTTCAGCATTTTCCCACACACGGGGTTTAGCCGTCTCTCGCAGAAAGTAGGCGTTAGAGAGAGAGCGTTCTGACACCGTCCGGTTCAGACGTCTCTGGATTTTGTGCAATTTTGATCGGATGAATAAAGATTATGTTCGGCCACAATGACTATGCGTTTCTTTCCAACAGACGATTAGCGGACTCTTGGCAGCCCAGCATGCCCGGGCTGAGGAAAATAATAGGGGCAATTTCAAAAGTAGTTTTCAAGTGTAAGTTCGGGGTGGTTAGTCCCTGGAAGATTACATATATATACACATTTATACATATATATATATATATATATATATATATATATATGTGTGTGTGTGTGTGTGTGTGTGTGTGTGTGTGTGAGCGTGTAATAGAGTGTATGCCCATAAATTTATGAAATCTAAGTGTATATTACATTCAGTTCCATTCTGTCGCAATCACCAGAAAAATATTAGAAAAGGTTTAAACTAGTAAGAAATCTTTTCAATGAGTAAATTCTTTTCGGTACAAAAAGTGTAATGGTTTATTAGTCAAACATGCTGTACTACATTCAGTGAGAAATATTTGCTTTTACAGAATGGAGAGCATTTCAAGGTATTAAAATTTGAAAAATACTGAAGATTAATTCTACTACTTAATAATACAAAACATGCTAGGAACGATATATGTCAATTTAATCCCTTAGTATCTAAAAACATGTTGTTTATACATCATTGTTATTGCATAGCTATTTGGAATGCATGAAATAACAGATAGTTGTTTTTAAACAAAATAGGATTCCACGTTCAACACAATATATTCTATATTTTTACTGACCTATTCAACTCTGCTTTTTATATTTTTACACATATAACATTTGTTATTGAAATTTTAATAATCCAGTCTCAAAAGTCTAGCATTATTCTTTGCACTATTTGAAAGAAAATGGTAAGAAATAACAAATAGTTGTTTTTAATCAAAATAGGAGGCTATTATCAACACAATGTACTCTATATTTTTACTGACCTATTCATCTCTGCCTAATTTTATATTTTTATACATATAACATTTTTTATTGAAATTTTATTAACCCAGTCTCAAACGTCTTGCATTATTCTTTGTATTATTTAAAAAATGGTATGAAATAACAGATAGTTGTTTTTAAACAAAATGGGAGGCTATTCGCAACACAATGTATTCTATATTTTTACTGACCTATTCAGTTCTGCTTAATTTTATATTTTTACACATATAACATTTATTATTGAAATTTTAATAACTCAGTCTCAAACGTCTAGCATTATTCTTTGTATTATTTAAAATAATATGGTATGAAATTACAGATAGTTTTTTTTAAACAAAATATGAGGTTATTCTCAACAAATGCATTCTATATTTTTACTGCTCTATTCAGCTCTGCTTAATTTTATATTTTTACACATATAACATTTGTTATTGAAATTTTAATAACTCAGTCTCAAACGTCTAGCATTATTCTTTGTATTATTTAAAAGAATATAGTAGATTAGATAAATATGTTAGGATTTACAATACTCACTCTTTGTTCACATTACACCACATATGTTCATCTAAAATTATGTTACATAAGACTCAGTCGTTCTAACTCTCAGTCTCTAAGTCTTTAAGAGTCAGTGGTTTCTGTGAAGAACTTGGGAAAAATTGTTTTTCTTAAATTTTCTTTCCCTTACATATTAATTGATGAACTTTTCCAAACATGGATGTAAATCTGATAGTAATTTAACTTTTTAGATATTTAATGCATGTATATTATATTTCAATAATATTTAATAATTTATTTAAAATTTTTGCTTATATGGAATATGTTTTATACAATAGTATAAAATTATATAATCCCCCCTGATAATCACGTATTTACTTGAAATTCTTAAAATTCTTTGTACTTTAGCTTTTATTTAAAAGTAAAATGGTTCTCTAAATAAAATGTGGTTTGTAAATAATCGCACTGAAATGCAAATCTCCTTTAGGCTATCAAATCATACATACACTGGAAAGAATCTAAACGTATTTACAAAGGTTTTCTAAGAGCTATTTTATTTCTGTATGTATAGATCATAATGTTTTCTTTCCAAAACAAATGCTACTCTACTTCAAAGAATAAATGCTGACATGTGCGGTCAGGGGAAGCTTTCATGGTTTGTATGTCTGAACAACACTGGAGGAGAAATGATTCATAGTGGTAAAATAATAGGGGCTATCTATTAATAAAGCGATGAGTACTAGGGAAGATATATGCCGATTGCGTCCTTCAGTATTTAATAACATGTTTCAGAAACGCTCGTAGGATGATTATTACATAGCTATTTGGTAAGTAAATTGCTACCAGAATAAAGGGATTTATTTCATACAATCTTGGGTACCGATTCGATTTAAAACATAGTGCATAAATAATTTTATTGAAATATTTGATTTAATAAGATGCATATTGAATATCGCAATAGAGTAATTTATAAAATATATTTATATTTATTGCAGATATAGTATGAAAACGCATTAAAGTTACAATCTTGAAACGTTATTTTTTATTATTAAAAATTATAGATATAGCATGTACGGTATTTAAAAATAGGGAAACATCTGTTAATTTGATTTCAGTAATATTGTGTATTTGTATAGAGATTTTATGCATAGAGATTTAATAGAGAAAAGAAATTTGACTAAAAAGTGGTGATATTTGTTTTAGATATAGTATAAAAACGTTACAATCTTTAAAAGTTATTTTTTTTATTTTTAAAAGATGATGTCTAAACTTGTAAGTTATTTAAAGCAAAAATAGGGATACATCTGCTAGATTGATATCAGTAGTATTGTGTATTTCTACAGACATTTAATTCATTATGTTATACATTAAAATAATGATCGCAGGAATTATCGAAATTACTTTCTATCACATCAATTTTTCTTTAACACGTTGACTGCCAGACATATTTTTGATGGGTTACCCAAGGCGCAGACGTGAACTTTTCATTATGCAATGCATATTATTTTCAGAAGATAAAATGAGCTATAAACTCATGCTTGAAGCAATTTTCGTGGTGTTGGTCACCGGTGACTGCCACGGCGCGGTCCGCAACTGTTAATATTATTCCTTATTTAATACATTCGTGCTTCGATTGCTAAGTGATTACTCTCATTCTTTACCATTCAAAGCAGCTAGGAAGAACTAGAGCAAAAATATTTGACTAAAAAGTGGTGATATTTGTTTCAGATATAGTATAAAAACGCTTTATCGTTACAATCTTTAACATTATTTTTTTTTATTTTTAAAAGATGATGTCTAAACTTGTACGTTATTTAAAACAAAAATAGGGATACCTCTGGTAGATATATCTTAGTAGTATTGTGTATTTTTACAGACATTTAATTCATTATGTTATATAGTAAAATATTAATCGCATTAATTAACAAAATTATTTTCTCTCATGTCAATTTTTCTTTAACACGTTGATTGCCAGGCTTATTTTCGATGTTTACGCAAGGCGAGACGTGAACTTTTCATCAGTGCCTTGCATATTATTTTCAGATGATAAAATGAGCTTTAAACTTATGAAGAAATATTTCTAGTGTGGGTCACCGGTAAATCCCACGGTGTGGTAGACAACTGTTAAGATTATTCTTTTTTTCATACAATCGTGCTTCGATTGCTAAGTGATTATTCTCATTCTTTAGCATTCAAAGCAGCTAGGAAGAACTAGAGCAAAGATATTTGACTAAAAAGTGGTGATATTTATTTCAGATATAGTATAAAAACGCTTTCTCGATACAATCTTCAAACATTATTTTTTTTATTTTTAAAAGATGATGTCTATAACTTGTACGTTATTTAAAACAAAAATAGGGATACCTCTGCTAGATTGATCTCAATAGTATTGTGTATTTTCACATAAATTTAATTCATTATGTTATACATTAAAATATTAATCGCAGGAATTACCAAAATTACTTTCTATCACATGTTTTTCTTTAACACGGTGACTGCCTGGCGTATTTTTGATGGGTTACCCAAGTCAACGACATGAACTTTTCATTATGCGATGCATGTTATTTTCAGAAGATAAAATGAGATATAAACTCTTGCTTGGAGAGTTTTCGTGGTGGGGGTCACTGGTGACCCCCACGGCTCGTTAGGCTATTGTTACGATTGACTTTTTTCTATAGAATCATGCTCCGATTACTAAGTGATTACTCTTACTCTTTAGTATTCAAAGCAGCTAGGAAGAACTAGAGCAAAGGTATTTGACTAAAAAGTGGTGATATTTATTTCAGATATAGTATAAAAACGCTTTATTGTTACAATCTTTAAACTTTATTATTTTTTTATTTTTAAAAGATGATGCCTAAACTTGTACGGTATTTAAAACAAAAATATTGATACATCTGCTAGTTTGATCTCAGTAGTATTGTGTATTTGTATAGAGATATAAATCATTATGTTATACATTAAAATATTAATCGCAGTAGTTAACAAAAATAAATTTCTATCACATCAATTTTTCTTTAACACGTTCACTGCTAGACGTATTTACTATGGGTTACCCAAGGCTCTGACTTTAACTTTTCATTATGCAATGCATATTACTTTCAGAAGATAAAATGAGCTATAAACTCATGCTTGAAGCAATTTTCGTGGCGTTGGTCACCGGTGACTCTCACGGAGCTGTACGCAACTGTTACGATTATTCTTTTTTTTTTCATACATTTGTGCTTCGATTGCTAAATGATTGTTCTCATTCTTTAGCATTCAAAGCAGCTAGGAAGATCTAGAGCAAAGAGTTTGACTGAAAAAGTTGTGATATATTGCTTCGATATCGTTGATTCACCTTTTTTATGCCTTGGTTTGGTTTGGTTTGGAGTGCTACGGTCTACTTTTTGCAACACGAGGGCTAATGAGGCCGGGACCTACAGTTTAACGCCGATTCTGAACGGCTACGAACATCCATGCCTCAGTGGGATTCGAACCCACGAACTCCGGTTCCGAAGGCCAGCACCCTAACCAGTCGGCCATCGTTCGGCTTTTTATGCCTTGAATGTTTGAATCTGACTCATTGCTATATGCACTGATAAAATGTTAGTGTACAAATACTAATAAAATTTTTTTTCTATGTTCTATTTTGCATGAATTTTTTCAAACCGTTATAATAACAATGATATTATTAAAAAATTTATTACTATCCATATTTACTATAACTATGTACTTTTATTATTTGCTGCGTCTCCAGTCACCGGTAGCCCCTATGGTGCTTCAGTCAAGTCGCGTGACAGTCACCGTTAAATCCCATGGCAGTCAACGTGTTAAACATAGCTTTATCTTTAAAACTTTAAGCGGTATAGTTAATGTTTTTTATTAAGTATAACTGTCACAAATAAGGAAATCATTAAAAATATTTAATCTCTAACAACGCTTAAATAAAAATTGTAAAAAATTATATCAATGTTTCGCGAAGATGCTACTACTTTGAAATAATGTCATTTCTTATGTACATGTACGTAAATCATATTTACTACACATAACGTAAGAGGAATTCAGTTCTTAAAGAGCAATTAAATTTTCTACTCTAAATATGCTTCGATTATCATATAGTTAAAATATATTTCCTTATTAATTTACTAAATTTCTAGAATTTACTTACTTCCTTATAAATTTATATGTAAGTATAAGACCTGAAGTATTTTTGATATTCAATTTTTCAAATTTATTTTTCTACATGTCTGTCTGAGGAGAATAGAAATCAGACTCTTTCAATTATATATTTTCTTTAACTGTTCTGCAGACTAAAATAAGTAAGATTTAATAAATTCTCTAATAGATATTCAGTAGAAATAGGTCTATCATTAATGGTTTGAAATTGTAAATAATCTGCAATCGTAGTGTGCAGAATGTAGAAACTGAATGGGGTTTTAAAAGTAAATTTTTCTCCATTATATATTGTGTGAAAATAAACAATATATTTAAAGCTTGTAGGAATTACGAGTCATATGTCAGGTTTCAGTTTAGTATATTTTGGGATTTTAAATATTTAAAATTATGGATAATTACTATTCACATTTTTTCGATTGGTATTTATGAAGTGTAGCTTTGAAAGTAATTATTATGTGCCTTAAATTCTTGCTTTCATTACAGTAAGTTTAATCATTACTTTTCAACCACGGTTCTGTATAACTATAATTCAACATAGAAACGATACAATAATTAACGGTCCCTTCTGAAAAGTTACGTTTCTGGACAATGCAGAATGTTATGTATATTTTACACTTTCATGGTTTTCAAAAGTTTTGACATATCTTCACAAACCAAGAAATTTACATTCGCTGAACGGAACTTTCTATTTCAAATGAATCTCGTTACGAAAATTGGATTCAGAAACCATGGTCAGTTCCTACATTTTAAATGCTACTGCTATAATTAGTAATTTAATGCAGACGGTCAATTATTTAAGAATTAGCAGTCCCTTGCGCATGAAATATATTATTTGAAACTTGTTTGATTAATATATATATTACTACTTCTGAAAACAATATCAAATGGAATTTATTCCCCTTATCACACTCCTAATAATAAAGAAATTATTCTTTTTACAACTATTAATATATCAGTTTATAGTACTGTGAATATATATATATATATGTATGTATGTATATATATGTGTATATACATGTATATGTATATATGTATATATATATATATATATATATATATATATATATATATATATATATATATATATATAATATATATATATATATATATATATATATATATATATATATATATATATATATATATATATATATATATATATATATATATATATATATATATATATATATATATATATATATATATATATATATATATATATATATATATATATATATATATATATATATATATATATATATATATATATATATAGTATATATATATATATATATATATATATATATATATATATATATATATATATATATATATATATATATATATATATATATATATATATATATATATATATATATATATATATATATATATATATATATATATATATATATATATATATATATATATATATATATATATATATATATATATATATATATATATATATATATATATATATATATATATATATATATATATATATATATATATATATATATATATATATATATGTATATATATATATATATATATATATATATATATATATATATATATATATATATATATATATATATATATATATATATATATATATATATATATATATATATATATATATATATA
The DNA here is from genome assembly GCA_032207245.1 of Pardosa pseudoannulata. NCBI lineage: Eukaryota > Metazoa > Arthropoda > Arachnida > Araneae > Lycosidae > Pardosa > Pardosa pseudoannulata. Next base: position 46,118,745 of record CM063504.1, on the reverse strand, counting down.
TATATATATATATATACATATATATATATATACATATATATATACATATATATATACATATATATATACATATATATATATATACATATATATATATACATGTATATATATACATATATATATACATATATACATATATATATATATATATATATATATATATATATATATATATATATATATATACATATATATATATACATATATATATATATATGTATGTGTGTGTATGTTTCTTTGTACTGGAAGGGCATGTTATCCAGTCACGTGAGCGTTAGAAGTGGAATAATTTATGCACCATCTTTACACCAGGAGAGGTTGGTGGAAAATTACGAATTTTTCCCTGATTGATGGGCAGATACAGATTCTATAATTTGAAATATACTTCAAATATCTTTTTTAAATGTTTAAGGGATCCTTTTTAAAATTGTTGAAGCATAATGAAAAGCCGCAAATCGCAAACGTCAAAATAATAAGAAATACGAGGTACATTGGGTGTTTATAGTTTTAAGATTCTGCGTAGATCCAATCAAATTACAGGCAAAAACTGATTAAACACAGCCAATCAAAACACAAAAGGATCAACTAAAGAAAACCTCGTACGCCAAAGAAAGCTATTATTTATATACAACAATAATCGGGTAAGTCTTCAAGTATGAGTGCGATTATATATTTCAACAAAACTTTATATCACGTGATAAATATGATAAAATGTTAGTTTGGTTCTCTTAAAATTATAGTCATCAAGATAAAGATATCAATATAATAAGGGAATTATTGTAGATGAAATAAATATCTCATGATTTAAAATCATTGCAAATGGATATTTACAATAGGTCGTATAAGAGCATCTAAAACGTTAACTCAATTTTACGAAGAGTAGAAAAACAATTCAGTGTGATCATGAAAGCCTAAGATATCTGTAATTTGAAGATATTATAAAAAATAAACAAAGTAATTCATATTTCTTGCATAAGTTATTGTTAACTAAATGAGTCTTATGAATATTTCGGTAAAAAAGTAGACTAATTTACAAAAAATATAAATTATTCTCTAAAATAACTACATATTAAATTATTTTGTATAAAAATCGAAAATGTTTTTACTATATTTGTTCTATTTTATACATTTTACATTCGCTAAAAAAATCTCAGAGCATCCTGCATAAACATCGACATATATATGCATTTGTATTTGCGTTGTTATTCAACAGCATTTTAAATGTAAACAAGGAAAGCTATTTTAAATTCAATTTAAAATTGCATATGCATCCAGTTAAGCTTAACTGAATCTTCAAATATACTACACTATACGTTGTTTGCCGTATTAACTAGAATTTATCGGAGCACTACTTTAAGAAAATTTAGCCTCCGCTTCATTATATTTTATTAATTCTGAGAAATAATTTTCAAAATTTTTAAGCGATCAAAACTTTTAAAAGATACGGTTTAAATTTAATGACAGTGAAGGAACTATAGTCGGAATTTAATTATCTGTTTGAACTGAAATGTAATTAGGAGTACAAAAGCAGCATTGAAAATTACGCTTCTGGTAAAATCTCTTTTTGTTGTTATAATAAATTGAAAATGTAATTGATTTGTTCTGGATACTATTAGGTTATAGAATCTTTTGTAAACTTTTTCAAAAGAATTCATTACAGTCTACATTTTTATGTGGAAAAAATAGATAAATAAATAAGCCATTATATTTAAATTAAAGTGCAACGGTGTGAACACTTAATTTCTATTCTTTAAAAACCTTATTTAAACTTTTTTTTACCAGGTTATCTTTAGAATGAGAGGGGAGGGAGTGTTAATTAGATATGTTAAACCGGAAGATTAAATGAATCTAAATAAAAAAAAAATTTTGTGTTTGCAAATGTTGAAAAAATTTTCAAGAATTGTATAATACTTTGAGTAACAATAACATGGATAAATTTACTCCAGGTAATAATATACTAATTGAAATACCATCACAAGGAAATGAAATTCTTTTAATATCCTATTAACATGCTGTTGTATCTCGAATGGTACAGGTATAGCGTATTTATGATAATGTATATAGTTTTTCTATACCATGTTTTGGATATTTCAGCTCTCATTAGATGATATGTATGAGGCTGTTGTATCTCGAATGCTACAGGTATAAGGTATTTCTGATAATCTATATAGTTTTTCTATAAAATGTTTTGGATATTTCAGCTCTCATTAGATGATATGTATGAGACTGTTGTATCTCGAATGCTACAGGTATAACGTATTTCTGATATTTTATATAGTTTTTCTATACCATGTTTTGGATATTTTAGCTCATATTACATGATATGTATGAGGCTGTTGTATCTCGAATGCGTATTTCTGATAATCTATATAGATTTTTTATACCATTTTTGGGATATCAGCCCTCACTAGATATCAGTCACAGAAGGACAGTGTACGTTGCTCTCCTAAAAAGTAGCAGATGGCTGTTCCTAAACCTAAATCTTTGCGAGTCTTGCATTTTTATTAACAGGAAATCTATTGAAAGAATCTGGCTGCATAAATAAAGTGATTTTAATGGCAGCTTTTAAACTTTCTTCATTTGAGTACATGTATATCTATACATTCTCATCTTTTTCCTCATTTACTCCTCTGAAGAAGTGGGAATTGAATGAGGAGGATTTTTTGAGGTTTAGAGTGTTACCGTCTACTGGTGTGCCGCACTAGGCCTAATGAGACCTGGACCTATTGCTTTAAGCTAATTCCGACTTGTTACAAACACCCATGCCATCACTTCAAACCCGTGAAGTCTGGTTTCAAAGAGCAGCTCTCTACCATTCGGTCATCTTTCAGCATGAGAATGATTTTGATTTGTGCAAAAAGCTGCAAGGGGGCATGGTGTTAATATGTGCTCACTGGCCTGTAATAATTGGTACATACGTATTACATATAAAATGTTTCTTTATATAAAAAGGAAATTTGAGGGATATTACCCATTATTGAAGCTTTTCTTAAATGTACTTGACCAACTACCGAAAAAAGGATAGTCTAGTGCAAGGACGTTTCTCTTAGATACATTTATTTCAACTGTTATTTTCGGAAAATATTGAACTTCACTGCTGGATTCGGGGGTTGAGTAGACTTTAATTAAGACAGCTTCAAAACAATAATTTACTGACAGTCATATAAAAAATACAGTATTAGAAAGGTATCAATCATCAGGTTACGGTAATGCACACTCGTATCATGCTTATAAAATTATAGGTAAATAACTGGATAAGAATGCAATGGGCAATGTATCTCTTTCCGCATAAAACCCAGCGGAAGGACCATAAAAGAAAAGGATATTCCTTTATATATTAATTTAAAGAAAAACAGAAAAGTTTGCTTAAAGGTTTTATTATTGATACATTTTCTTGAAAATTTCAAAATAGCGAAATTAGAAAAAAATAGGAAAATTTACTTGGAAAACTATCAGAAATACGTTTTAACATCTAATTTCAAATAGGAGCTTCCACTGCATAAACTACACTACCTTAAGTTATATCAAAATAAGGCTACAGGTCGTACTTCAAACTCTACTGAAAAATTAAAAGTGAAAAAGGAATTGAAGGTTTTTCCCTGTTAATGTGTTCCAAGTAAATGACCTGATTTGTCTCATATGGATTAATGAGCTTTTGGAAAATATGCTGTTTTAAAGTGACATCAACGAACATTAGATATACCTTAGAAAAATGAAGAAGGAGTGGAACAAAAACAAATTTACTGTTCGTAGAAATACTGTGTTATCTTTGACATTACAGTACACTATTATGATCAACAAAAAGGGTTATCAGATTGATCATATTACAAATTATAACTATATATATATATATATATATATATATATATATATATATATATATATATATAAATTGTATTAAACTAGAATACATTTATCATGAGATATATGAAACCGTTTGATGCCCGATAAAAATTACCAACAGAAACAAAAATAAATACAAACGCAGGTAGAGGAATTGTTCAAATAAGTATTTATAGATTATCCTTTTGCCCATATGAATCCCAGAAACTTTATTATGCAAAAAATGTGAAGGAAAGAAAATAAAGTAATTTATTGATTATAGAAAATCTAATGGAATAGTAAGATAAATTGCAAATCTTGTTAATCGCATACATTTTGTTATTGAGAATTTTCCCAATGTAACTTTTTCCCACATTTTTGTTATCACTTCTGATTAATGACCCATAAAAATTAGAGAAAAATATGCTGAATAACTTGCTGCAACAGCTAATTTTAAACTTTATGAACGGTTACTACTTCCCTTGTATGGAAATATTCCTCACCTGTGTTTCACCGAGCCATAAAATAAAATTTACAGAAATATCAGTTTATTTTTGTATTAAACTACACTGATTACAGAGTAATATTTTAAAATTTATATAGCATTATATAGCATTTATTCATTTACGACATTTGTTCCAATTTTTTGTCAAAAATAACCCTATTAAACAAGAAATCTAAACATTTGTTTGCAGTTTCTTAGTTATAAATTAACATGGGTTATTATACACTTAAAAGCATCAACACCAAAATACTGCAAAGATTTCCCTACCGAAAAACATAAAAGTATTTCAGCGATTTCTTGGCTCCATTAATGTCTAAAAAATTTCATTCAAAATTATTCAAAATTTAAAGTACCAAAAAGTAAACTATTTAAAAGGATGCAAATTGAAATTGGTCACCAGAATGTAAAAGATCTTTACAAAATTTGAAGACTGTTTTATATCAACCAACAATCTTAATGTTCATAACCCACAAAATTTACCTAATCACTCTTGGAATTTCAAGCGATATGCTTTTATATGGTGTTATTATACTTAACACTTCACAAAAAAATTGCTCGTTTTATATTAAATTATCACTTTTATTTCTAACTTTAAAATTCCAAGCGTGACATCTATTTAAAATCAGGAGGAAAATGTATTATGACTATACAGAAGGTATTAAATGATAATGTTTTACAGTACTATATGTTATCGACTGCAGTATCCATATGCAAGTTGATTTCATACTTTAACAATAGATATCATTAAAACATTCAATTTCCTTTATTGTAATAGTTTATATAACTTTAAAAATATATATCCATCTACATATATGTAAGTATGTATATTATATATATATATATATATAAATATAAATATAAATATATATATGTATATGTGTATATATATATATATATATATATATATATATATATATATATATATATATAATATATATATATATATATATATATATATATATATAATATTATATAATATATATATATATATATATATATATATATATATATATATATATATATATATATATATATATATATATATATATATATATATATATATATATATATATATATATATATATATATATATATGTGTATATATATATATGTATATTATTATGTATATTTATATATATTATATGTAACTATATATATATTTTTATATATTTTTATATATTTTATTTTTGAATTTATATTCTATTTTTTTTTATTTTTGTTTTTTTTTTTTTTATCTTTAATTTATTTATTATATCTTTTTTATTTTTTTTTTTTCTTTTTTGATTTTTAATTAGTAAATATGAGTAATTTAAGAACTATCTTTTAGACAAATTGTGTAATTTTTGTGTTTCAATATTTCTTCACGATATTTAATATAATTTTCCATGATATATACTGAAAAATTTAATTCACAGAAAACGAGTTTACTTTTAATAATTTTTTAACTTTATTTTCATGTTCATTATATTCTATAACTCCTAAAAATTAAGTTTATGGTGAAGATTTCTGTTTAGTTTAATTTTTTGTAATGAAGCATTGAACTAAGTTTCATTTAGTTCTTTTATTTTTATTCAAATAAGTTATTTAATAAGATTTTTAACATGTATACTGTATTTAATTATAAAATTAATTAAAAAGCTAATCTCATATTAGTTTGGGTTAATATTCTATTAGAAGTTGAAGTTTCATAAGTGAAGGAGATTTAGAGATTGTGTAATTTTGTGTAAGATACGACTGATGTACGTTCATTTAGTTCTTTTATTTTTTGCTCAAAAAGTGAAATGAGTTGTAGTCTGTTTTAATTATAAAATTAATTAGAAACCTCAAAGCTCATATTAGTTTTGAGGTACATGTATTGAAGAAGTTCGTCTGATTTTTGCAAGCTTCGGTTATTCTAATTTTTATGCTATTTTTGAACACAAGGTCATAAAATTTTAAGTAATCGAATTCTTTTGTAACACATAATCCAGATCAATTCATCTTCATGTTCATCCTGCATTAAGTCCCAATCTTGAATCTCAATCAAGAACAGAAATTTCTTGGTTCGTGAATGTTCTATTAAACTCTCATTATTATAAAGTAGATGTGTAACATTGGATAATATTATGTTACAATGAAGAAAAATAACCTTAAAATTTTCATAAAAAATCTACTTAGTATTTTTACCTTTGAAATACTAGCATTTATAAACACAATGTCATGCACAACCTTACACACGCTGAAACACATATAATCTCTAAAATAATAACTTTGTAACTATATCAAAGACATTTTCGGATGGTCCCACCTCCAAATCTTTATATTTTTGTCAACTATATCAATAAATATAGTTCAAAACAAAGCACATTGCTACACAAGAATTACCTTTTTGACATCTGACACCATTGTCAATGAATTTTTTAAAATGACCCTTTTAACTCGAATTTTCCCCAATTTTCCCCAAAGCCTACGTTTTTTTGGAACCCTCCTACTCTGTCACAATTTGATTATGTTATGCTCATGGGTTTGATTTGGAGGGAGAGAGCGGACTCTTTTAACCTTTAAGTTACTTCTTAAAGGCAATAGAGGTAACGTTAATCCATAAGTATTTGTAACAAGGAGGGAAATTTGCGGAGGGAAATATGATTTTCCTCACATTTTTAAACAATATATCATTTGTTCTTCATTTTCAACATTATGTTATTTATATTATATATATTCTTACTTCCAAACCTCATTTTTCTTTCCAAACCACACTGAAATAAAAAGGATATATATGAACAGTTTTGACTACAAGTGAGAGAAAAAAAGAGAGAATTCCATAAGTCCTCTTAAGAAAGTTTTAAAGAGTCACTGTACGATACCAATGGTCTGAATAATTTGCACACTTTGTGGTTTATGCTGATAAAATGTTTCCAGATACAGTGTCTTGCAAAAAATTCTAATACTCAATTTAAAAACCAAGACGATAATGTTTATTCTCAGGCAATTCCAATTCCACATGAAGTTATTTATCATTGTTGATTCACTAAATGATGGTTGAATTTGTGAAGTACTTTTATTTGGTAACAAAGTCTTCTTCTAATAGCACGAATGATTATAGTGATTACGTTTTAATCAGTTATGATCCAGACCCTTTATTGTAACCCTTGTACAGTAAATCCTAACACTCCAAACCAGTAAATGCCTGAGTAAGAAAAGAAGGTTGTCGATGACCTGAAGTAAATACTCTTCTTCGTCATTTTTGTTGACGTTATTGCTCCCGGTTGTAGCTTAGAGTCTTCAAAGACTTCAGAGTTCATTTGTGACTCTATAATATAGAGTGAGACTAAGTTTTACTGTTGGGAAGAACTGGTGTTAAAGTTGAAGAGGAATTTCGATACCGAAATTGTGTACATACACTTTTTAGAGAACCCAACAGTGGATCTCAAAGAAAATTAACAATGTCTGACATGATATTAATTTAAAAAAATACAATTTAGGGAGGGGAATGTTTTCCTAAATCACAATCTCTGATTCACATATTTATGTATTAAATAATTTCTCCCTAGCCTCTTAGAAGAAATATTAGGTAAAAAATACTATCCCCTCTTCAAATCGAATTCAGTACCATCATAAATTATCAAAAGTAGATTCACACGAGGGGTTAGGGTGTCTGCAGAAATTGTGAAGGATGGAGGAAATGGGGGATCATATTGTAAAAATTCGAAAACTGATATCACTAAAAAAATCCTGAAGTCTCTTGGAAAAATATTAAATGTAATTCTTCTCTATATTAAAAATAAATAGTCGACAATTTTAAAGAACTTATTTATAATTTTCAACTATTGAATTATGTTTTAGATAATTATAAATATTAAAAATGTCCTATAGTCTTTATTTAATACTAGTCTATATACATAGTAATAAATGTTAATCATAATGTGAAGAATATCAATGATATTTTATTAATTAATAAACATATAATCTTCGTAGCTATGAACTGGAATACAACCATATATATGTATATATATATATATATATATATATATATATATATATATATATCTGTGTGTGTGTGTATTAACGTATATATTTATATAATTTTACAATTTTCAATTCAAAATAAATTTTTTAAAGAAAATGACATTTGTATCATTACTTCTTAAATAAGTTTTCATTGAAAGAGATATTTCATGATTTTAAAGAAAATGCCTATTCTAAAAGTAAATGTTGTTTACATTGAAAGCAGTGCTTCGTAAAATTGCACCACATTGCTGAAAAGATACAGTAAGTAGTAAGAAATAGAATGGACATTTTGTGCATAATTTATCAAATATTTTTAATAAATAAACAGTAATACTGGATAATCGGTAGTAAACATTCACAAATGATTTGAGGTATAGAAAAATATATATAGAAGAAGACACCAACATTTTTTTATATATTTTAAGTTATAATTATTAGTCCAATTTATAAATATTTTTGCGAAAGTTTATTGGTATTGTGTTGAAAGCATTCCTATTCTTCAAGCGGACTATTCAAGTAAGACAAACATAATGTAAATCTGTGTGCAATATTAGATATGAAGAAGCATAGACTCTTCTAAAAGTAGCCTCCATGAACCGAAATTATAGCCTATTTCAATATTTCGTGTTGCATAAATGATTGGAGTACATGTTTATTTAAAAGTAATATATTAAGGAATGCTTCGACAAATACAAATTCCAGAAGTGATGCTTTCCCAATACGTTCCATCACTTGTAAGAAAAAAATCATCACTTAGGTTTTCAATCTGATAACTTAAACTTTACGTTTATTATGTTTTTTTTTTCATGCCAGAAGAAGTTCGGTTTTTTACAGTAGATGCTAAAAAAATTTGATAAAGTTTATCAAATTCTATCATGTAAAAAAAGTACTATCATGTAAATAAATATTTTTTCACCTGGTGCATATACTCATCATCGCTGAAAGCAATGCTTTACCATTATTATTTCGGGATTCATTTTTCAATAATTTTCTCAATAATTGTTTCTATAAATTTTTCAATTATATTCCAAAGAATCACTAAATTTAAATATACACGTACTTCTTCCAGGACTTTTCATTGAATATAAATTTAATTTGCATGTGACAAAAAGTGGCAAAAAGAAAAAAACATACTCAGATCGGTATATTCAAGCTATCTTCATGTCAATCTGATACCTTTAGACTACCGCATTGGCAACAGTAGAATTGCATTTCTCCAGCACCCCTTGAATTTCATTTAATAGACCAAAATTTCAAACAGCACAGAGTTTAATTGAATACGTTATTCAGCTGCAATTTCACATTTAAGGAATGAAAACAAGAGGCCTGTAGTAGATGAAAATAGTTATTTACCGTTCGAGGGAACGTATAATTCTTTCAAACTCTTTCAAAGCGCAATTTGCTTATACATATAGTTTACCACTACTACAAAACTCTCATGTGTATTCCTGTTATCAAAAACACGCCCCTGATTATCCTTTTCCTAACTAACATTGCAAGTTCACCTCTGAACTTGAGGTATTTTTCTGCTCCTATCTGGATAACACTGGACAACGTAAAGAGGACTGTAAAAGCCTTTTCTCCATACCAATAACGTTATATTGCAATTTCATGATTGCAATTATATTATACTCATGACGACACATTCCGTAGGTTTAAATACAAATATTAAAAACAAAAAATTAATATATAGTTAACGTAACAGTTATTAACAGAATTTTATTGATATGGAATTGGAAAAGCGAAGATTTTATATTTATTTCTATTTTACCAAATTGCCAAAAGTCTAAGAGCACTCTACATTCTTTCCTTTTCTTCTAAACTACTATAGCAAACCTATACTTTTTTCCCAAAAAACTCTTTCAACTCGTTGTCGTTTTATAATCTTGTGCTGATGGGTCCGTCGTTACATTGTCTTGTGCAAGATGCGTCCTTTCCTGGCTCTGTCCAGATTGACCGGGACTCCAGGCATGGTCCTGAATCGCCTCCTGGCAACCAATCACAACTCTCCAAACTTGGTGAAGTTTAAGTGCAGTTGTTTAATCTAGTAACACCATACGAGTCCTGGAGTTGCAACCCACAATGTGTGAGTGCGGTGACCAAATAAGTTTCGCAAACTGTATGCAAAACACAGCTGCACTCTCACAGATTTTATTAAATTTTTCAAACCATATGCCTACGCTGAATAATTAATTACTGATAGCATGGTCCTCATAATAAGTAGTACATATAGACACAACTCCACATAATCGCACACACACACATATATATATATGTATGTATATATATATATATGTATATATATATATATATATATATATATATATATATATATATATATATGTATATATATGTATGTATGTATATATATATATATATATATATATATATATATATATATATATATATATATATATATATATATATATATATATACATATATATATATATATATATATATATATATATATATATATATATATATATATATATATATATATATATATATATATATATATATATATATATATATATATATATATATATATATATATATATATATATATATATAGTTATATATATATATATATATATATATATATATTATATATATATATATATATATATATATATATATATCTATATATATATATAATATATATATATTATATATATATATATATATATATATATATATATATATATATATATATATATATATATATACTATATATTATTATATATATATATATATATCATATATACTATATATATATTATATATATATATATATATATATATATATATATATATATATATATATATATATATATATATAATATACCTGTACGCACTTTATATTTCAATTCGTTTTCCCAAAAACCATATAATCTAGTTCAATTTAATTTGATGGTTCCATTATTTCGCTTTCTTTTATGAATGTATCCAATTTACGGTCTCCTCGCTTTTGATATATGTATTTGTCTGTAAATTGAAATGGGAAGTGAAGAGATCCCATGTTTCTGTGTTACAGAATCGCACGCACTTGTTTTGTTCCCACATAATCGAAAATGATAGCAACATAAAGATGATTGCCTTCATACATCAATGGGATGCGCCTTGACACACTTATTATCCTGCTCTCTCTTGTTTGCGACTGTTCTAGGACAGGGTAGAAATGTACGTAAAGTATCGGTTCTCTGCAGTAACGGTTCTTTTGTAAAAGTATATTTGATGTGATTATTTAACTTTACTACTCCGTATTCTCTATTTTCCATTCATTGTGTAACTAATAATAATCTTGATTGCATAAATAATGAATTATAATTCATTTAACTTATTTCTACGAAGACTGAGTACCGTGCAATAAATCAACTAACAATTTGCAACACTAACAAGAAGCACAAAGATATATGCCAGAAAATTTCATATCATTTAATGTGGAAAATAGACTGCGAAATGTCTCGAAATAAAACAATCTGAACATTCCTAATTAAATGCTTAAATACACATGTTATTATTCTAGAAATTAAATTTTGATTAATGTTCCAATCAAAAAAAGTTATGTTCTCTTAATTTTGAATTCAAATCAGTTATTCAATTTATAATTTAAACAAATGTGTTTTTAACAAAGAAAGTAATATTTAAATATTTCATTTCTGATTTTGAAATAATTAGAAGATGAATAACCTTAGAAGGAAATTTATTATTTCTTACATTAAGTGAAATTTAAAGTAACTGTGTTGTTAACAAAATAGTATTGTATAAGCTAAATATATAAATACCTTGCAACTGATGCTGTTTTGAATGCATTAAATAATGTTTTTCTTAAACAATAATCTATTAAATATAGTTTAAACTTAACTATTTTTCAAATGTCGAACAATTAATTTGGTTTACACAGTGGGATTACTTTTATAAAGTGCTGTATGCAATTTATTAATTGCTTTCTTCAAATCAATTTATGTCTTAATAAGCAGATTACTATTAAATTTTGGATAAAAAAATACGTGTATTTAATATATTTAAAATTATTAAATAAAAAATAGTTTAAATGTGAGTTTCTAATTTAGACGTAAGATATTCTAAATTTACATCTTTAAACACATATTAGAACTGATTTATGAAGTGGAATAATCGATTATTTTCCAAATAAATATTATATTTGCATTTATCTACATTTACTTTCCCTCTCTCATTCATTTATTCTTTCTTATCTTAGAGATTCACAATCTGTTTACCTCTAATTACCCATGAGGAGGTGGTCAATTATGTCCAAGAGGGCAACATTTTGAAGCGCCCTGATGACTATCCCATTGAAGTTTATAAACATATGATGAATTGTTAGACTAAAAAACGAACCTTAACGCCTTCTTTCAAAGCTATTCACAAAAGACTGTGTCAATTCACGATGGCCTTGCCAAAAGACAATAAAAAGACAAAAAAAACTCATGTCTGATTGTAAGTGAGACTGTCTCAGTTTTGGACCAGTTTTTCTTTCTTCAAATTAATTTATGTCAGATCAATAAGCAGATTAATTTTAAATTTTGGATAAAAAATGCATGTATTTAATATCTTTAAAATAATTAAATAAATATAGTCTAAATGAGAACTTCTAATTTAGACGTGAGATATTCTAAATTTACACCTTTAAACACATATTAGCACTGATTTTTGAAGGAGAGTAATCGATTATTTTCTAAATAAATGTTATATTTACATTTATCGACATTTACTTACCCCTTTCTAATTCATTTATTATTTCTTATCTCAGAGGTTCACAATCTGTTCACAGCAAATGACCCATGAGGAGGTGGTCAAATATGTCCAAGAGGTCAACATTTTCAAACGCCCTGATGACTGTCCCATTGAAGTTTATAAACTTATGATGGATTGTTAAACTAAAAAATCAACCTTCAGGCTTTTATGCAAAGCTATTCACAAAAGACTGTGTCAAATTCACGATGGCCTTGCCAAAAGGTAATCAAAAGACCAAAGAACTCATGTCTGATTATAAGTGAGACGATGTCAGTTTTGGACCAATTTTGCTTTCTTCAAATCAATTTATGTCTTGATAAGCAGATTAATTTTAAATTTTGGATAAAAAATGCATGTATTTGATATCTTTAAAAAATTAATTAAAAAATAATATAAATGTGAGCTTTTAATTTAGAAGTGGTATATTCTAAATTTACATCTTTAAACACATATTAGCAGTGATTTCTGAAGTGGAGTAATCGATTATTTTCTAAATAAATATTATATTTGCATTTATCTACATTTACTTTCCCTCTCTTATACATTTATTCTTTCTTATCTCAGAGGTTCACAATCTGTTCACCGCAAATGAAAGGAAATGCACCCTTTTGTAATCAGATTTTTATTAAGTGTGAGCATCCACTGGAAGACTGGTTATCCGAATTTAAAATGTGCAGAAGGAATTCTCACACCATTCCTTGAAGGTGTCTCTGCATCACTAATTCTATTTCGCCTTTAAAATTTACGCTCAGTTACATCTCGGTGAATCTTTAAGGCTTGTTTGACAATCGCTATAAAATAAAGCATGTCTTTTAATTCTGTATTATTTCATTAAATATTAGAAAAAAACATTTCAACTGAAAATTAGATTTTAGAACGTAATCAAGATAGATTTTTTTAAAACTAATTCTAAGTAGCTAAACACGACATCTGCATCTTATTTTTATTAATGTATATTTTTAAATAGAAGGTGTGTTTTTTTAAATTTGTTTTTCATTTTTAAATGGAAACATCATCTTATTATTTTTTGAATACATTAATTTAAAAGAATAAAACATTTTTAGATATATTAATTAAGGTATTTAACCCTCTGACTGCTCAATTTGTAAACGGAGAAAGATTCAAAAATTGAGTATTTCTTTTTCATATTTTAAATATATATATATTAGTGAATCGAAATAAGCATTTTCTATATCTAAAAAAGAAATTTTATATTGATTTTTATCATGAGAAACGAAGCTGTCAGAAAAACTAATTTCATATGTTATCACACAAAATTCAGTTTTTAATAAATTTCAATTGAATTACAGTTAATTTCTATTTATTACATATTGTCTATAATTCTATTATCTAATATAACTATAGTACTAGTCATATAAATCTATTTATTACATAATTAAACATCTAATACTATATAAAATATATGTTACTGGTTAAATAGTGAAAAGTTGGGATAGGCTCCATAATAAAGAAAGAAAAACACATGCCAGTGAAAATCACGGGATGAGCATATTTTGCTACATTTGAGTTTCCCGTGGAAATCACGAGATGAGCAGTCAGAGGGTTAATCCAGTTATAACTAAAATTAGATGTAAAATAAAATTCTTCTTAATTTTGACCAATTAAGTTTCAAAGGTTTATTTAAGTAAATGTATTAAAATATTTTATAGTAATAAAAAATTTTATTTATTTTTTAAATATCAAAATACACTTTAATTCAATAAATCATGATAATTTTAGTTGCCACCATAAGGTATACCAGATTGTTGCCCTTTAATCAAAACTAAAAATATAATAAACTGAAATATACATTTTTTATAAACAATAGTACAAGGATAACAGGATTTTGACCTATAGTAATATCAATTTGACTCTTCAAAACACATTGTTCCTTTTTGATGCCTTCATATAATGTGATCAACGAATCTCTTAGCAATATTGCCATTCCCTTTCTTGGCATTCTTAAGTTGAGACCTGAAGGAAAGAATTTTTGAGATTTTTCTCTTGGTTTGGCTTGGTTCAGGAGAGCTAAGAATAATGAAACCAATTCCGGATGGCTATGAACATCCTTGCCTACAGAAGTTTTAGAACCAACGGACCTCAGTACCGAAGAGCAGCACACCATCATATGGCTCTTATCTTGAGAAACATATGTAAACTCTTTTAGAGTCGCAGGGAGTTAGTCTACACATTATATGAGTAGATTCAAGACCACATGAAAGGAAATAATGTCAGTTTGTTAGTATGCTTAAATAAAAGTTGAACTTTTGAAACTATTCAAAATTTTCGAAACTATTCAAAAAGTTGGCGTTCCGTGTAAATTCAAATAAATCATACAACACAACGTTTCTGAATTTTCTAATGAGGTAAACATTAGATCTACATGTCACTTCCAACCAGTTAATTTTGTTATTAAGTCAATATTAGTATGCTTAAATAAAAGTTTTGAAACTATTCAAAAAGTTTGCGTTCTGTGTAAATTCAAATAAATCGTACAACACAATATTTCTCAATTTTCTAATGAGGTAAACACTAGATCTACATCTCACTCCCAACCAGTTAATTTTTTGATTAAGTCAATGTTAGTATGCTTAAATAAAAATTTTAAAACTATTCAAAAAGTTAGCGTTCTCTGTAAATTAAAAATAAATCGCACGACACAATATTTCTCAATTTTCTAATGAGGAAAACACTAGATCTACATCTCACTCCCACAAAGTTAATTTTGTTATTAAGTCATGTTCATTGACAAAATACAGATCTATGATTAAATGAGATACACATTTTAGAGAAAATTAAAGGTACTAAAACAATAAAATTATAACATAAAACTAAACTATAAAAGTATTTTAAAGCTTTTTATACCAATGTTGTAATAAAAAGAAGAAAAATAATCAAACTGATGAAAACAATAAAAATGTCTTAAGTACTAATTTCTTCGTCTCAACATGCATACATTCACACATATGTATGCATGGCAAAGTAATATATGTTTTAAAGTTTCATAAAATTTTTATTTAGTTGCATTCAATGTAAATATAGCAAAAATGTGCTTAGGTATATGCATTAATTTTTTTTTCGATTTTATATTATTACATTCCGTATTTCCTAGCTCCTTATTCTCTTAGTATTTTTAACACTCTTAAAGTGACAACAGCAAACTGAAGTTAGAAAAGGACATGACTTTGAATTGTAAATTAGTGATTACAGACACTTTACTAAATTGCTTTTGAGTCACTTTCTATCTAATATTTTTAGAAACAACGCTACAATGAGAATCTAAACTAAGGAAAAATCCTCTATTTTTGTAAAAGTCCAGAGTTTGAGGAATATAGAACAAGGAACGTAACATAATTTCACTTCAATGAAGTTATATTTGAATTTATCAGAGATTTTTATTTCAAGTGTTAAAAAATATTTGTGATACATAATTTGAAATTCCTATCCTCATAATATTTTTTTGCAGATTAAGGTATTCGTGATAAAAAGTAAAATTTAAATCATTCGGGTAGAGATCAATATAGAATTGATTCTACTGTTCTATAGGCATAAGGAAAAACCTCTAAACATATTTTAAAAGGCAGAAATTGTCGTTGTAAAGAACTACCTTTTAATTTAATTTTATTTGATTCCCTTTTACATTAAAAAGTGAAGATTATCACGTTTGAGGTCAACATTTTATAATATAATTTAGGAAAATTCCTTTTTAAGGTAGTGTAAAATTAAGCTAATAAACTTGAAATACGTGGAGATGAAAATACTTAGTTTTTCTTTTTCATTCAATTAATTAAAAATAAATACAAATGTTACAATTATCTTTCGACTAGAGGCAAATTTTTATTTAAAATATGTATGAAAAACCAATATTAATTTGAATAAATCTAGACACATGTCTTTTGAGTCCATCGAATTAGATGATTAGTATTATTTTAAATATAGTTAAGCAACTACTAAACAATTCAAAGTGACAAGAAAATTAATTAAATTTTAAAGATAAGTTTATAAATTATCTCGAAAGGATTGTATTCGAAATACTCCAGCTCAATGTAAATTTATCAGGATTAAAAACATGCAATACACTCTACAACTACCGAAAACATTAAAATTGTTACTATCTTTACTGCATGATGGTCAATAGTCAATAATACAGTTTCTTAGAAATTTAAACATTTTAACAGTAGAACGTCCGTTCCGATTTTAAATATTTTCAAAACAGTCAATGATCTCATATGCGAAAAATCTTATTTTTTGCCCATGAAATTCAGATTTGTAGACTTGTCCTTGTTATCAGAACAAATACATCGAATGTCCATACCTTCTGTCCACACTTTAAATATGTAAACACTTTAAATATGTAACTTTAGTACCCTAAAGTTTACTGCATGCCTGTGGGTAAAACCTATTTCACATCTAGGTTTTGTTTATAACCAGGAAAGAAATTGCACTTCTCACTTAGTTTCCATTTTTCCTTTCAAAATAAAAGTTTTAAATACGTTGAAGCATGATCACATTTTCTGATCCGGACACATGATTTTTTATCTCTGGAATGTCGAATTGGACAAAATCTACGTTTATGTTTAATAATAATTCTTTTTAAGTTAACTGTATGAGCAAAAGGGTGAAATTAAAGAAGATTGAGAAAAGCTGACCTGTTTTGCAAATTTCAAAACGGACAAAATTCAAACATAGTCAATTTCTGTATATCTTTAATCAGGATATTAGCATAATCATTAATTTAATTGATGTTAATGCCCGCATTACCCAGGTTAAGTGTTCCAGAAGAAACACCAAAAGCATGCAGATAACCTAAAGTATTGCGAGGATTATAAGTTCAAGGGAAGTATGTAGAAACAACGGCATTATGATTTAAACCAGAAAAAGAACTTTCACATTATTCCAGATTCATGCAGTCGAACGATGGTGGAGAGCTGCTCTTCGGTACCGGAGTTCACAATTTCGAATACCGCTGCTTTCATAGATTTTCGTAGCCTTTTGGAATCGGCTTTAAACAATAGGCCCCCAATCTCATAGACCTCTTAAGCAAAACAGTACACTTTGAAGCTACTGTACGATGATCATGCTGGTATATATTTAACCTCTAATCAGGCATTATACATAATCAAACTTCATTTTATGTTTTTATGTTGCTACCACATGGATAATATGTAAGATGCTGATAAGCTGTCCCATATAATATGTAGGTTAATAAAAAACATTGGAAACCAAGCCTAACTTTAAGAATTACTTGTATTAAAAGAATTTTTTACAAAAAAAATTGCTAAATATGTTTGTTATTTTTTATATTCAATATTCTTCACTTTGAAATGCTTGCTACATTAGGTATCAGAATGAATTTGCATTTCTTCCTGTTTTTTATTATTGCATATATTTGTAGACCAATAATAAAGACCCCATAATAGCATAATTTCTAATTTAAAATATAACCTCAAAATATCTAACATCATAGCAAATATAATTGTATCACTGAAGCATGATATACTCTGGAACGTACATTTTGAATAATACATTATATATTAAGGACATTAAAGCTTTTTATCAACTGCTAAATAGAAAACTTATGTTATTCACTATCGTATTTGAGTGGAGCAGAAAATCTACAAAGTGCTCCGAGATTATTCTTTTTTGTGTTGACTTAGATGATGGATTACCGTCACACGACTCACCGTCCGCTGTACCGTCAATGATATATAGTGATTGAAATGTTGCTCTTCATGACAAAACTTTCCCTTTTTTTTCACATATCCCACAGAGCTATTTCGTAATGAAAATTCCTCATCCCAATGGGGATTTTCAAAGGGCACTTTTGCTCTTAGGAAATTGGTCATGAAATAAGAAGTTATAAATTTAGAGGAGATATGAAATAAACAAGATTTTATTCTCAAAACAATCATTGATAAATTCGAAAATTCTCATTGATAATATTAAATTAATATTTCTTCCGAGCTGTGTCAAATGTCTGAATGATTAAAATGACCATTCAATCCCAAAATTAGCTTATATTGTTTATAAATGATTTTCTTCAGAGTGTAGTATTCCGAAATAAATATATTTCTATAAGGGTGTAATTATGGAAAGTAAAATATTAATTACTGCTTGAAAATAAGCTTTATTCAAAAGGCATTATTCACGATTCTGTTACACAAAATAAGGTTAATTTTACTTATTACATAACTTACAGACTTTTGCAGAAATTAAACTAATATAATATGGATTGAACATAAATTACAATAGTAGAAACCTGTATAGAATGCAGTGCCTATATAGAAAATATTGTTTTCATACAAATTCACTGATTATACTCTTTAAAACAAAAAATATCATTTTTCAAGTTGCATATAATAAGCCAATTGTTATTTATTTTATTATTTATTTTAGGGCAGTTGGTGATATTCATGTTGTAATTGCCTGTCATTGCACATCAAAACCCTGGAAAACAAGAAATAAAATAGCCTAAATATTTTGAGCAAATAAATGCATCTAACAACATTTAAAATAAATTTTCAATAATCAGAATATGTCTTGCTGTATCTTGACTACAGTTTCATGACACAGTGAATAAATTCGATATGGAATATTTCCACTATTTTTAATTCACTTGAGCCATTTATCCATCTTATTACATTAATACTAAATCGGGTTACACAACCAAAAAATGGCTGTTTTGAGATGCTGGGCTTTTATTTTCATTGAAATAATACCCAAGTAGACACTGTTTATGGATTTTCTCATAATTAGTATTTTTGCATTTGTCCGGTTAGCAAATATTAATCCAATATTTATGAAGAATTAATAATACGTATTCAAAAATTATATAACACTGTATACATGTATCTCTTTATATATATATATATATATATATATATATATATATATATATATATATATATATATATATATATATATATATATATATATATATATATATATATATATATATATATATATATATATATAAATATATATATAATATATATATATATATATACAATATATATATATATATATAGATATTATATATATTTATAATATATAAATATATATATATATATATGTATATTTATATATATATATATATATATATATATATAATATATATATATATATTATATATATATATATATATATATATATAATTAATATATATATATATAATATATATTTATAATATATATATAATATATATATACTATATATATATATATACATATTTACATATATAAAATTTTTCGATGCCAATCTTTAACTGCTGATATGAAATTGGGTTTAAAAACGAAATTATACCTATTTTAAAATGATGCATTTTTTAATTTTATCGTATTAATATCCTAATAGACACAGGTTATATATTTTCTCAAAATTTTAATTAATTTTCTCAAAATTCGAACTACTTTTCCCAAAATAAACGCATTTTTTTATATTTATCAGTTTAATGAATGTTTGGCTCCGCTTTAAAAATATTTTAAACTGGGGTCTTGGGAGTAAAACTTTATAACTTACCCTAAATTATGTATATACATACATATGATTTTTACACACCAATTTTATTACGTTAATACTAAATTTTACTTGACAGTCAAAAGAATGGCAGTTTGTCAGATACGGTGTCTTTTGTTTTTATCTTAATAGAACACTGATATTAATAAGTTTTGCTATTTTTCTAAATTTTGTTATGATTTTATCACAATTAATATATTTGCAACTATACAGTTAGCAGATTTGTGGCGACACTGTAAAAACTATTTGAGAGTGAAAAAGGAAAATTTAGTTTTACTCTTTACGAGAGAATATAAAATTACGTTTTTAATTTTTAACCATCAATATTTATTATAAATTAAAACAGGTAATGCCTTTTATACCTAAATAAATTTATTTTTTTCAATCGAATTATAAAATAGTTTATATGTGAGTGTTTAAAACAATTTTTTGTCTTTTGATCATATATACTAAATTTAATTCATTTTATCAATTTTATACTTGAATATTTCTTTCATTTTAAATTCCACTGTGATATTTTTGTTTATCAAATTTTTCGACTCCAATTTTATTTATTAATCCAAATTTCGGCTTGGTGACTATAAATTGGTGATGATAAATTACGTAGCATAAAGTTAACATGCTTTAAGGAACTTTATTTACCTGATAGCTTTTTAAATGCAGTATCAGGTATCAAAATATTTCTTGCGTTTTTCTCATTATAAATTCTTATAAACAAATATTATTGAATTATTAACAGTGTTATCGTTTAAAAAGTATTTAACTTTTAATGCATAACGTTTTTTATTTATAATAAATTTTTGTTCTTTAATTTATGAGAAAAAAAGCTTTTCTTTAATTCACTTGCTCCTTAGAATAAAAACTTTTGAAGTATTCCGAATATTATTCTTTTATTTCTTTATTATTGTTTAGAATATATATCTTATCAATAAAGTGTCATCATAGTCAGTGGTATTGCGTTTAAAATGTACGT
>CM063504.1:46092185-46094685 GCA_032207245.1 Pardosa pseudoannulata | reverse complement strand
ATTAAAATAGCCCCTTTTGTGCAAGCTTACATTACTTTTTATCCCCTGCTCCCATTACTCACGGTTACATCTCTCTGCAAGCTTGACCGTTACGCTGACACTCCGTGATCTATACCTTCTCTGGAGGGGTCCCTGAACTTGACATGAACAATTGGAGTCCTAAATTCCTCTAGGAAAATCCTCCCACAGCTGTACATGCACTTGCAGGTAACCTTGATAAAGTACCTCTGTACAAAAACATTCCTGTTTTATGTTATCTATCTTCTTATGAATTACTTCAAAAGCAAACCACATTACTCAGCATATATATATATATATATATATATATATATATATATATAATATATATATATATATATATATATATATATATATATATATATATATATATATATATATATATATATATATATATATATATATATATAATATATATATATATATATGTATATATATATATATATATATATATATATATATATATATATATATATATATATATATATATATATATATATATATATATATATATATATATATATATATATATATATATATATATATATATATATATATATATATATATATATATATATATATATATATATATATATATATATATATATATATATATATATATATATATATATATATATATATATATATATATATATATATATATATATATATATATATAGATATATATATATATATATATATATATATATTATATATATAATATATATATATATATATATATATATATATATATATATATATATATAATATATATATATATATAAAAGTGCGTAATGATATAAAGTTTTACAAATGATTTCTGTCAAAAGCAAAAAAAGAAATGCAATCAATAAGTAGTGTGATAAGACATTTGAATGTTTTATGTAAAATGCTGAAAATACAACTGAATCAATTACTTTTTTTTACATTTTGTAATAGATTACTGTGAAAGTAACTTTAATTATATCATCCTCATTAAATTCATATTTATGCACAATTATAATCGCACAAAATTTAAGGATAAATAATTATAGATAAAAGCAAAAGGTAATTTTAGTCTACCTAAACTCTAGAGAAATCTTCTTAAGAATAATTAAATTTTTTTTTGTAATCAATACGTTAAAAATAATTATAATATGCTTTCCAATGTTTTCCTTCTGCTTTTTTCAAATGTTTAATTTAGGGATGCTTTTAACCTTTGCTTCTTACTCATCTCCCAAGGACGCTTGTACATTTTAATAATTTTATTAAACTTCAACGAAATATACGTTTTATTTAATTTTGTATAACTTAAAAAGTAATATTTTTATATAAGTTTGCTAATTTATAATAGTTTAAAAACTAATGCTTTATATAAGTTTTATGCTAAACTTATGACAGTTAGCTAAAATATGAAGTATTTCCTTTATTATTAAGTATCAGTTGTTGTTAATGGATTTAACTCATAATCATTAAAGTATAAATCTTTTAAAACCTTAGTATGAAAATTTAAATTTTTTACTTATATATTTTTATACATTCCTCTGATTGCGCATTACATTACTTCATTTTATTAACTATACTCTTCTTACTTAAAAATAAAAGCATGTCTTGCAATTTTAAAAGCATAAATTTAATTCTATTTCAGTAATAAAATCTGCAGTAATAAGAACATTTATTTGTTAAATTTTTAGATTACTCGAAATGTTTTTAAATCCCTTTTTGGCATGAGATAAGTGCCACTAATTTTTTATTAAATTTATTGCTGTAATTTAAATAAAGAAATTACAGCAATAATTACATCAGTAATAGAAGGGTTTCAGCATTAATAGAAAACATTTGCGGGCACTAAACTGCAATTTAGTACCTGATAACAGTGAGTACATTTATTGCGTAACCTATTTCGTTTCAGATAAACTTTGTAATTCTGAAACTTTATAGGCTTTTTGTTCAATGTAGATAATGTTTGAATTCATATTTAAAAAAGATTAAAAACTTTGCATTCAGGAATAATTTTAAAATTAAGAGTTTTAAATTATTTAAGATATTTTATTCAAATTATATATAAAACGCTCGAGATAACTTAAATGTAAATCATTAAACTTAACTCAAAGATAATCTTCTACTATTCATCCTAAGAATTAAAAACAAGCACAAGTGTATATGTTAATCTTTTATTTCTAACAACTGCTATAAACATTCAGTATTAATTGTTTTATAATATGGTAGAAATTGTTTGCTTATTTGGTAGAAATTGTTGAAATTTGGTAGAAATATGGTAGAAATTGTTTGCTTATTTCAACAGTTAGGATATAAATTTTTTCCTCACAGTTATATTTTTGTTTCATGCGTCATTGTATTTAATCCTGCTCTTCAATTATTTTTTCATACAAGTCATACAAAAATTGTTAAATTTTCTTTTGGATATTCTTTTAATTCGACCTTTCATGAAAATTATTTAAAATTATTTAAAATTTGAGTAAAATGCATGAAATATGATGCA
>CM063504.1:46067185-46087185 GCA_032207245.1 Pardosa pseudoannulata | reverse complement strand
AATGTTTTATGCTTATTTTCATACATACATAGATTTTTAAACGTAATAGCATCATTCGCATACAAATTTCCTAAATATTAATGTAAAAAAATCAATTTAAGTAAATGAGTAATTTAACTGTATAGTTGGCTCTCTGTACGGAAGAAATTATTGAACTTTGGAGTCAATTCACACTAACTATAAATATAAAGCTTAGAATACCTAGATTTTATCTTGAATTAAATTTTATTTATATCCTATGCATTTACATAAATGATTATGAAATTATTATTCAAAATTTGGTCGTATATGATACAATCGAAAAGACGGTACTACACAGACTCCAACATCGGAATCTGGACAGTAGAACATTGTTTCTCTCCTTACCTTCTTCCTTTTACTGTCTAGCTTTGGGCAGCAAATAATCTAGTAGCCAGAAAAGTAAACAAAAGCAGTCGAAACCATAAAAAGCACATATGAAATAATTCGGGAAAGACTGATTGCACAGTGTAAAATTTCACAGTGCCCGAGCAACACTCATATTGATCCAGGGTGGAACGATCCAGGGCCCGTGTTCAGCTCGGGAAAAACCGGGAAGGGGTTAAACTCTGATATGTTTAGTGTAAGATCTACTGCTTAGTAGTAGGATTTTTGTATGCATTTTAAACTCCTTTGTTTGTCGTATACGTGAAGAATACTGAAACAAAAACATTACGCTAAATGATTTCAAATATTTATATAAGGAAATCGTTGTCAGAATGACTCTGCAATATCAGTTTTACTTAATACTACAACATTATTATTTAATAGTCCGTGATTCTTTATTTATATGGTAATGAAAATTAGCATTGTTTCCCAGCGTAAATAGAGCCATAAAACTTATGGTTATCATAACTTATTTAAATTTCCTATTAATATAATCGATTTTAAAGTTTATAATTATATCATATGAAAATAACTTTAAAAGGCAAATATGAGTGGATATCATATTATAGTTCATGAATATTAAATTTAAACTTTGATATGTTTAGTGTAAGATCTACTGCTTTTTAGTAGGAATTTTGTATGTATTTAAACTCGTTTTTTTGTCGTATTCATGGAGAATACTGAAAAAATCATTACGCTAAATGATTTCAAATATTTATAGAAAGAAACCGTTATCACAATGACCTTAAAATATCAGTTTTACTTAATACTACAACATTATTATTTAATAGTCCTTGATTTTTTATTTACATGTTAAAGAAAATAATTTAGTGTTGTTTCCCAGCTTAAATAGAGCCATAAAAATTCTGGTTATCATAACTTATTTAAATTTCCTATTAATATAATCGATTTTAAAATTTATTATTATTTCATATTAAAAGAAATTTTAAGAAGTAAATGTGAGTGGATATCATATTATAGTTCATGAATATTAAATTTAAACTCTGGTATGTTTAGTGTAAGATCTACTGCTTTTTAGTAAGAGTTATATATGCATTTTAAACTCGTTTGTTCGTCGTATACATGGGAAATACCGAAACATTGCGCTAAATGATTTCAAATATTTATATAAAGAAATCATTATCACAATGGCTTTAAAATATCAGTTATTCTTAATACTACAACATTATTATTTTATAGTCCATGATTCTTTATTTATATGGTAAAGAAAATTAGCATTGTTTCCCAGCTTAAATAAAGCCACAAAAATTCTGGTTTACATAACTTATTTATATTTACTATAAATATAATCGATTTTAAAGTTTATAATTGTATCATATTAAAAGACTTTTAAGAAGCAAATATGAGTGGATATCATATTATAATCTATGAATATTAAATTTAAACTCTGATATGTTTAGTATAAGATCTACTGATTAATAGTACGATTTTTGTATGCATTTTAAACTCGTTTGTTCGTCGTATACATGGAGAATACTTAAAACAAACACTACACGTTTTCAAATATTTACATAAAGAAATCCTTATCACAATGACTTTAATATATCAGTTATACTTAATACTATAACATTACTATTTAATAGTCTATGATTTTTTATTTATATGTTAAAGAAAATAATTTAGAATTGTTTAACGGTTTATATAGAGCCATAAAAATTCAGGTTATCGTAACTTATTTTAATTTCCTACTAATATAATTGATTTTAAAATTTATAGTTATTTCATATTAAGAGAAATTTAAGAAGTAAATATGAGTGGATATCATATTATAGTTCATGAATATTAAATTTAAACTCTGATCTGTTTAGTATAAGATCTACTGCTTTTTAGTAGGAGTTTTGTATGCATTTTAAACTCGTTTGTTTGTCGTATACATGGGGAATACTACAAAAAAATATAAACATTACGCTAAATGATTTCAAATATTTATATTAAGAAATCGTTATCACAATGACTTTAAAATATAAGGTTTACTTAATACTACAACATTATTTAATAGACCGTGATTTTTTATTTATATGTCAAAGAAAATAATTTAGCGTTGTTTCCCGTCTTAAATAGAGCCATAAAAATGCTGGTTATCATAACTTATTTTACTCTAAACCCCAAATATTGATCTATAAATTTACAATCATATTTTTGCCAAATTTAATAAAGAAATCTAATAAAAACATAGCATTTTCCGACTGCTCAGAGAAAAGGGAACCTGAAAACAAAGGACAGAGGCCGTATATATTTTACACAATCATATTAAATACAATCAATAGAAAACAATTCTTTTTACTCCGTGGTATAAACTACTTTTGTTTGTTTAAAAGAAACAATAACACAAAAATGATACAAGAAAATGTATAACTCCGGTAATCTTTTGGGCATACTAACCTATGAAGTATTCTTTAGGGAATTTAGTGATAAATTTATTTCTTCAATAAGGCAGAAAAATAGTGAAAGAATACTTCTAACAGTTTCTCTCATGCACTTTTATTTCGTTTTATAATACAACATAATGTGTGCGCAGATATGAAACACGTTTTTATTTCATACTATACCATCCTTTTAAATTAAACAATACTTTTTAATTCTTTTTAGTCCATTTATTTTTCAGATAAGGACAGAGACCTAATTTATTTCTATATGTTTTTTGTTATAATATAAGAAAAGATGTGTAAAAATGTATTCAGTCTCTTACAGTCAATATTCACTAGTTATGTGGTAATTAACATATATTATATTTTTACAATAGTATTAAGATTCTGATGACATATTTCTTCTTCCCTTTTTCTTATTTTCTTCAATGCACAGAAATTTAACTTCGGAACAAAGTTAAATGTTATTTAAGAGCCCATTAAAATAATCTCTAATACGTTTTCCCTTCTGAAAGTGATATCTGTTCTGTATTTAATATTGTTCTAGTCTGATTTCATACTTTTGTTTCACTCATGTTTCTCCATGTTTCACTCAATTTAATCTACATAAGTCTACATTGGTTCACCAATATAGATTGCACTTAAACTGGGTATTAATTCTGAAAGTTTGGTTAGGCAATAGGGTAACAGATTTAGATAATATGAACATCATTATATTTACCAATGTTATGATTATCACTACGAGATACGTAAAATGCCTACAAAAAGTATTACAAAAATATCAAACGTGTGGATTATTTTAAGTATTAGATCAGGCCGTGTTCTTTTGAGCGATAATGTAAGGGAGAAAATGTAGGATAAATGTAGGATATTAAAATAACTTATGCTATTTAATTCCAGTAGATGCTCTCAAAAAATTAGGAATTGGTACAACTCTCACCTGAAAATATTTCCTACAGACAGGGAGTACAGATATTAGAAAACTAAACTTCAAATTCTATTATTCTGTACATTACATAAAATCTCAAAGTTTGCAGTTAAAAATTACTAAATCTGACATAGAATATTAAACCGTCTGTCAACAAAAAGGGCCGTCCCGGCTTCCGAAACAATGGGGGATAAGGCTTAATGTTTAACTTTTTCCCCACTTCCTGAACGGGCTGCTAGCGATTCGACTGCTGGAAGTCGCCGTTTTGCCTACCCGCGGAGTCACCGGAATTTTTTTATCAGAAGACCGTCGTCCGAACGGCGTTCCGCAAAAATCGCTGCGAGCGGTTAAGAAACAAGTCTGGAGACCAGTAAACGGACACGAAGAGACAAATAAAATGACACAGACACATTTTCGAGTCGGCGGAATATTTATTTCACGAGTTACACGGTTTTCTTCTTCTTTTTTCCCAAAAAGCGAGCAGGGTCTTCGGCGTCAATCGTCTAGTACCGAAGTAGGTCTTCTTGAGCGAATATTCGAAAAATGTTCCAACGGAACATTGAATCTTAAAGAAGAGTGTGAAGTGAATCTACTTTTCTGAAAAGGGTGAGCCACTCCCGCAGGCAATGCAATAGTGGGCCGACTCGTGGACCGGGCGGAATAAATTCCAGACCTCGGACCTCTGTTCAAATATTAGTTTAATATTAGATAACCCATCGACTTGTGCAGTCTCACATACTGACATGCTTAAAAAAACAGTTCCTTGCGTTTTCTATATCAGCAAGCAAAAAAAACACCTTATCTTTACTAAGGCTACAGAATGTAATTGTGTAGTCAGAAAAAGGAGAACTTTCTGGTTTAAATTCAACTTCGAAAACAATAGAGAATCAAATTATGTTTTTTTACTACCAGTAACTTGAAGGAATTTTTTTTATTTTTTTTGAAGAATTCAGGTGTGTTGATGGTTATTCTTGCTTTCCTACATGCCGGGTGCTCCAAAAGTACTTGATATCTATTCTAACTCATTTAAGGAGACGGTTTGTTTACCTAGACTTCTTTCGTATAGGTAGAGCACTAACATTTGAGTAACACGCGCAGTAAACAGCATGCCTTAATCAATTTAGTAGGGAGTCAAACACAAAACAAGATAGACAATTTGACATATTGAAAAATAGATCTTGATATGTTTAACCACCTCAAATAAAGAAAATAATTATAATTTAGCATTAAAATATTATATTACTATAATATCAAATTACTTTATAAATTTAATATTAAAATTATAGGTTAAACAAATTTGTTAAAACAAATTACATATTTTTGAACAATTTTTATATATTTATAACTATTTGTACTATAAGTATGATTAGTAAATATAATATGAGATGCAAATGTACACTGTTTTGAATTAACGTTAGAGGTTATGACTAATTCAATACTTTTATAATATTTCTTATAAAGCAACAGAAACAATATTGTTTTAACTTTTATAAATACAAGACATATTACTCTATAAATGTCTTTTAAGCTTAATTAGATGAAAGATAAATTATCACCAATTTAGAAGGACTACTCATACTGTGATATTTTGAAATTTATCTGTTTTATGGTTACACATTTTTATATCAAATATTAAAACTATATTCAAATTGTGTTAAATTTTCAAAAAGAATAAAATAGAAATATTATAGAAAAAGTTTAAAATAATCATGTAATATTTAAAATTAATCAAAAATTTAAAATTTTTTCTTGTACAATATATAACGCTCAAATTTAATAGCAAGGAATTCCAGAAATTAACATATTTTCATACGTAAACATTGCTCTAAATGTAGAACAATCTAAAATTTGCTATTAAATTTCATACAGTATATATCTCTTCATTTTAGTTTTTTCAAACGTTTATTTTGATTTATATACTCTACCAAAAACACTAAATGATAATATTATATTTTATTATAATTTTTAAATTGAGTTAAGAAATAAAAAATACTGTCAACACAATTATATATCGTGTTTATTAAACAAAAATAATTTCTGACATTTACAATCTGTAGAATGCTCATAACGTCTTTTTATAAGATACCACCGGATAGAAAAATTTGAAGCAATCCACCTTGTTTCGCAAGAGATTATCGGAATACTGCTAGTAAAATGAATATGTTCTACCGTTTTAAACAAAATGCTTAGAATATATTAAAAGTATTTTAAATTTTCATAAAGTGAAGAAAGGTAATATTGTAATTATACACTATTTCAAATTACGTTTTGTATAAATTATGTTTTTGAGATTAGGATGAAAAGTTTTGTCTTATACAATCCGTAGCTATCAAAACCTAGTACTTAGAAACTGGAGAAAGTAACACATTTTCTTAACACTAAAATTGATTCTACAATTAAAATACTAAAAAAGTAGCATTAATGTACTTTTTAGTGTATTAAAATATTTATGTATATTAATATATTCAAAAAAATACACGAAAATTTATTTTATATTTTAATATTATTAAGTTACATTGAGAAATGACATGAGATATCATAAAAATTATGTTTTATTTAAAATTAAATAAAAACATTATGTTTCATATACAGTCGGTAGAAAACTCCACTTCTAGTTATAAGATACCACCGGATAGGACATACTTGGAGCAACTCCCCTTGTTTCTCAAGATATCATCGTAATATGGTTCTACCATTTTACAAGAAATACTTAGACTCTATTAAAAGTATTTTAAATTTTCATAAAGTGAAGAAAAGCAATATTATAATTATGCAATATTTCAAATTACGTTTTGTATAAATTATGTTTTTGAGATTAGGATAAAAAGTGCTGTCTTATACAATCTGTAGATCTCAAAATCTGTTACTTAAATCTGAAACTGAAGAAAGTAACATATTTTCATAACACTAAAATTGATTCTACAATTAAAGTACTAAAAAAGAGTAGTGTTAATATACTTTCCATTGTTTTGAAATGCCTATATAAAATTATATATTCAAAAAAGTGCACGAAAGTTCATTTTATATTTTAATATTATTAAATTATGCTAAGAAATGAAAATAGGTATCGAAACAATTATGTTTTATTTAAAATTAAATAAAAACATTATATTACATATACAATCCGTAGAAAACTCAACTTCTAGTTATAAGATACCACAGAAAACAAAACATGTTTGTAGCAACTCCACTTGTATATTCAAAAAAGTACACGAAAGTTCATTTTATATTGTAATATTATTAAGTTACATTAAGAAATGAAAATAGGTATCGAAACAATTATGTTTTATTTAAAATTAAATAAAAACATTATATTACATATACAATCCGTAGAAAACTCAACTTCTAGTTATAAGATACCACAGAAAACAAAACATGTTTGAAGCAACTCCACTTGTATATTCAAAAAAAGTACACGAAATTACATTTTATATTTAAATATTATTAAGTTACATTAAGAAATGAAAATAGGTATCGAAACAATTATGTTTTATTTAAAATTAAATAAAAACATTATATTACATATACAATCCGTAGAAAACTCAACTTCTAGTTATAAGATACCACAGAAAACAAAACATGTTTGAAGCAACTCCACTTGTATATTCAAAAAAAGTACACGAAATTACATTTTATATTTAAATATTATTAAGTTACATTAAGAAAAAAATAGGTATAAAAAATTTATATTTTATTTAAAATTAAATAAAAACATTATGTTTCATATACAGTCGGTAGAAAACTCCACTTCTAGTTATAAGATACCACAGAAAACAAAACATGTTTGAAGCAACTCCACTTGTATATTCAAAAAAAGTACACGAAATTACATTTTATATTTAAATATTATTAAGTTACATTAAGAAATGAAAATGGGTATAAAACAATTATGTTTTATTTAAAATTAAATAAAAACATTATATTACATATACAATCCGTAGAAAACTCAACTTCTAGTTATAAGATACCACAGAAAACAAAACATGTTTGAAGCAACTCCACTTGTATATTCAAAAAAAGTACACGAAATTACATTTTATATTTAAATATTATTAAGTTACATTAAGAAATGAAAATGGGTATCGAAACAATTATGTTTTATTTAAAACTAAATAAAAACATTATATTTCATATACAATACGTAGAAAACTCAACTTCTAGTTATATGATACCACAGAAAACAAGACATGTTTGAAGCAACTCCACTTGTATATTCAAAAATAGTACACGAAATTTGATTTTATATTTAAATATTGTGAAGTTACATTAACAAATGAAAGTAGGTATCGAAACAATTATATTTTATTTAAAATTAAATAAAAACATTATATTACATATACAACCCGTAGAAAACTCAACTTCTAGTTATAAGATACCACAGAATACAAAACATGTTTGAAGCAACTCCACTTGTATAGTCAAAAAAAGTACACGAAATTACATTTTATATTTAAATATTATTAAGTTACATTAAGAAATAAATGGGTATCGAAACAATTGTGTTTTATTTAAAACTAAATAAAAACATTATATTTCATATACTCGCCGAAGAAAACTCAAGACTTCTAGTTAAAAGATACCTCAGAAAACAAGACATGTTCAAACATTTTTCTACATTTAAAATGCTGTAAAATTGACTCTTAAAGTCCATATACTATATATCTCTTTATTTTAGGATTTTCAAATGTCTATGCTTATTTATATATTCTAACAAATACACTAAATGATAATATTATATTTTTATTATAATTTTCAAATTCCATTAAAAGATGAAAAACACTTTGAACACAATTCTGTATTTTTTAATATTAAACATAAACAATTTCTGACATTTATAATCTGCAGAATTATCAATTTCTTATCATAACACCGGATCAGACATATTTGAAGCAACTCCCCTTGTTTCTCAAGAGAATCATCGTAATACTGTTAGTAAAAATAATATGGTTCTACCATTTTGCAACAAATTCTTAGACTCTGTTAAAAGTATTTTAAATTTTCATAAAGTGAAGAAACGTAATATTATAATTATGGAATATTTCAATTTAGGCTTTTTATAAACAAAGTTTTGAGATTAAGATTGTAAAGTTTTTAACCTATACAATCAGTAGATCTCAAAATCTAGTACTAAGAAACTGGAGAAAGGAACACATTTTCATAACACTAAAATTGTTTCTACAACTAAAGTACTAAAAAAAAGTAGTGTTAATGTACTTTCAGTGTATTGAAATGTTTATATAAATTTATATATTCAAAAAAGTACACGACAGCTCATTTCATAATTTAATATTATTAAGCTACATTAAGAAATGAAAATAGGTATCGAAACAATTATGTTTTATTTAAAATTAAATAAAAACATGTTTCATTTACAATCAGTAGAAAACTCAACTTCTAGTTATAAGATACCACAGAAAACAAGACATGTCTGTATCAACTTCCCTTGTTTCTCAAGATATCCAAATACTATTAGTAAAAAGAATATGGTTCTACCATTTTACAAGAAATACTTTGACTCTATTAAAAGTATTTTAAATTTTCATAAAGTGAAGAAAATTAATATTATAATTATGCAATATTTCAAATTACGTTTTGTATAAATTATGTTTTTGAGATTAGGTTAGAAAAGTGTTGACTTATACAATCCGTAGATTTCAAAATCTATTACTTAGAAACTCGAGAAAGTAACACATTTTCTTAACACTAAAATTGATTCTACAATTAAAATACTAAAAAAGTAGCATTAATGTACTTTTTAGTGTATTAAAATATTTATGTATATTAATATATTCAAAAAAATACACGAAAATTTATTTTATATTTTAATATTATTAAGTTACATTGAGAAATGACATGAGATATCATAAAAATTATGTTTTATTTAAAATTAAATAAATACATTATATTACACGTACAAGCTGTAGAAAACTAAATTTCTAGTTATAAGATACCCCTGGATAGGACATATTTGGTTCAACTCCCTCGTTTCTCAAGATATCATCGTAAATACTATTAGTAAAAAGAATATGGTTCTATTATTTTACAAGAAATACTTTGACTCTATTAAAAGTAATTTAAATTTTCATAAAGTGAAGAAAAGTAATATTATAATTATACAATATTTCAAATTACATTTTGTATAAATTATATTTTTGAGATTAGGATTGAAAAGTTTTCACTTATACAATCCGTAGCTATCAAAAACTAGTACTTAGAAACTGGAGAAAGGAACACATTTTCAAAACACTAAAAGTGATTCTACAATTAAAGTACTAAAACAAAGTAGTGTTAATATACTTTTCAGTGTTTTGAAATGTCTATATAAAATTATATATTCCAAAAGTACACGAAAGTTCATTTTATATTTTAATATTATTTAGTTACATTAAGAATTGAAAATAGGTATCGAAACAATTATGATTTATTTAAAATTAAATAAAAAAAACATTATATTTCACATACAATCTGTAGAAAACTCAAGATTTCTAGTTATAAGATACCGCAGAAAACAAGACATGTTTGAAGCAACTCCACTTGTTTCTCAAGATGCCATCTTAACACTGTTAGTGAAAAAAATATGAGGTCCACTCGGGATTTCTACAATAAATTTCATTTTCCTTATAAAACAATTGTGAAATGAAGAAGAATACAAATGGTTCTTTCTTTTCATATAACGTACGTCCCAAAGGATTTTATAAAATGCATGAAACGGTACTGAGAACTATCCGAGCTGAAGTAAAGTAAAATAATTTATTCTTACATGAGGATGCGAATAATAAAAGAAATTTGAATCTATAAAATAATCTAACATTGCTTTTGGAATAGAATTGAAGAAAATGTGGTTTGTATTTTCTCTTAAAGTTTAGGTACATATTTTACTTTGTTCTCACCATTTTCTTTAAATTTTGTCTGCAGAATATTAGTTTGTTGAAAGGGATTAAATTATTAAATTTAGATTTGAAATATGAAACAAATGTTAAAATTGAAATGTACAGAACATTTTTGAAAGGTTTAGAAGAAGAATATCGAAAAATGTGTCTTAAAGATTTGAAATCTAAAAACTGATAATTCTGTAAAATACAATTGTTTATTTTTCTTAGGGAAATGGAAAACAAAAATAATAATGTTTATAGGAATTACACAAAAATATAGCAATATTTGCATAATGAAAGATTCACCTCTGGTTTATTGTTCTATTTATTATAGCATTATGTAAAACTGTTTAAATAATTGAGCACATTTTTTAAACATGTTTACGCAATCGCAAGCACATGATATATATATATATATATATATATATATATATATATATATATATATATATATATATATGTACTTCCTTTTTTATAAACTGCTGGACAAGGAGAAAACTCAACAGCTAGCAGTAATAAAAATGTAGTCGGGTGGACATTGATGAGAACGGCACCAGTCTAATTGAAACTTTATTCCTGAGCGGCTACAAAGCACATCTATTCTACTGAATGACAAACAAAGGAAAGCCACAGAGATCACTCTTATTGAATACAGTTGTACCCAAGAGAGAATAGATAAAGAATTTTCCCACAGTAAAATAATAATAATGATAATAAGAGAATTAAATGCAAGATCAGTAAAAACTTTTAGGCATTTGTCGGCGACATTTGGGAAAAGTGCTGAATAAATAGAAAGTTTATGTTTTCAGGATAGAAAGCTTTCAGAAGAATTTTAAATGGAAAACACCCCTTTGATTAAACTATTTAAAGGCTGTGAAAAAGATTTTAAGGAATTAGAATGAGAGAGAGGAGTTTCTTAAAGAAATATTAACGCTAAATAATTTTGATAGATTACATATATATGTAGGTACATATGCACAGAGGTATTCATATTTTTTAAGGTTACTGAACGTTATAGGAAAGTATGATGATTAAAGAAAAAACGAACCTTGTTTGAACTTTGAAGATAATTCATGATTTTATACAAGCAGTTGAAACTAGATGACATGTTTCCAATATGAGTTTTCCATAGTACTTATTTCATTTTGTCGAGTATCTTTATTTTTTTGCTTGTTCTACCATGTTCCCGTCTCATACCGGGTATTACATAATGTGACTTTTTTGTTTATGTTCTGCAAAAATCCTTGTTCCCCCTCCGTTTTCCACACATTTTAACTGAAGGTATAAAGAATATTCTGTGTTATAAACACTTTTGACAGTTTTTCCAAAATAGATTCTGTCCTGTCACATTGCTGTATATCGTATGACCAAGGATTTACACATAAAAAATTGAAGACTCTAAAATTAAACTTAAAGTCTTTTTGTATTCTATATTGTATTTTACTTCATTCATTTTAGATTATCTTAAATTTAACTTTGGAATAATGGTTGGAATTATGAATAGATATCTCTGTCTCTCAGATCTGATGTCTCTTTTTGTATATATATAAACATAGAGAGAGAGAGAGAGAGATAAGGAGACTTACATATTTGGATAGATGCATACATACATGCATAGATGAAAAGAGATAGATGATAGATACACACTTATATAAATATATAGATACATACAACATACCTACATAAATAGATAGAATGAGAGAGAGATCTATGTGTTTACTAATTTGTTGTTTATTTATTCCAAAATCGTTACAACTATTAGAGAGATTTAACTATGTAAAAATGCGAAAGAAACAGATCATTTTAGTTACTGAGTAATGCTTCCCAGTTTAATTTTGTAAATAATTCTGTAAAAAAAAAATCAACCGTATATCATAAATTATATGAAGTATACAGTTATCTTTAACAGTCCCATACAAATATGTTAGTTTTATGGTGATTAAAGATTGCAGTAAATATGAGAATTGCGCTACTATAATATTATTATTAATGTGTATTAAAACAGTCTTAAATACAAAACTATTACCTTTTATTACAAGTTGTTTTTGAATTATGAAACATACATATTTACGTATCTTCACATATTCAGATAAACTTAGTCAAAACTCTTTTACGGAGAGTCAAAATGATAGTTTTAAAGTTTAATAATCAATGTTTTCTTGTATGCTTACTACTAAAACTTGATAAAATTGATCCAAACACGGTCAAAATCAGTAAGTCTATTGAAATTTAAATGCTGATTTTTTAATTTTCTGAGTTTACTTTCGTTACTTTTTCAAAGTAAAAAGTAAATACAATACCCAAGTGCATTTTCAGGGTATAAAAAAGTCTAAAAAATATTCATGACAGGGCACATGTAACAGTTAATAAATACTTAAGGCCAAAGTTCTAGACAATGTAAATGAAAGGAAACTCAAGAAGGCAACCTCTAAATTGAGTTGAGCTGGATGACCATTGCCAAACATAGTGTGAAGATTTTTTTTATTGTATGAGGAAATAAAGATGAAATATTTGATCAAGTTTAATGCGGAATAAGGATTACTGTTGAATGTAATGTCTATAGTTTTTGGTTGTTTGTGTAAAAAATCAAGAACATCCCTGTCAATAGATGCAAACAAGTAAGAAATGATAAAAATAATAGCATTAGTAGAGTTATTATTTGCAATATTACTCATATTTTAATATAGCTGCAACAGCTTTCTTTATTTTCTCTACTACTATCAGCACATGTATAAAATATCAAATATATAAATTTATATATGCTTTTGGATAAAAGTGTATAGCTTTGCCAAATAACACAGTCCCCGCATTGACATTGAACCTTTGAAGACCACTGCTTTAGAAGGTACTGAATTGTTGAAGTATATAACGTAAAGTCCTACAGAATGTAAAAAGTAGGTAAATTTCTTGGGAGAGATTTAAAAGATGCCTGAAATACTTTTCTCATGTGGATCATGTCCACCTACGTAGAGATTCACTTCTCTTGAATACCTTGCTACCACAGATGCTTTGATTTGCCTGATGAAACTACCATGTGTTCAATAATAGAATTGCAAACACATATGGTCCATGGTCAAAACGAATAATTTGAGGACATTTCATATGCCGGAGACGAGATTAAAAAAGGATAGGTTTAACCTCTCAAAAATCTATACTTTATGTCCATTTCTATATTATCTGTTCACCTAGCATCTCTAAAGTATTTCTATTATCATGCATTATAATTAGGATTAGACTCTAGATTTTAAATAAATTTCTGAAAAAAAACTATTGCTTTAGGTTGATTCTTTTATGTCACAAACTAATGAAAATAATATATATTTTCTTATCAACAAAATAACCCTTGTAACTAGTGAGTTACATTTTACACATATTATTCTATAAATGAGCACATATTATATTTTTTCTAACAACATCATCCGACCTAATCAATGGTACATGCTGAAAGGTCAAATAAATTCCTTTATATAGTAATATACTCATAAAATATGGTCAGCTACACTGAGATATCAGTCTACATAGATAAGCAACGACTATACCATCAGCATTAATGAAATATATATATATATATATATATATATATATATATATATATATATATATATATATATATATATAATATATATATATATATATATATATATATATATATATATATATAAATGAGTATGTGTGTGTGTGTGTGTGTGTGTCGGTCACCGCTGACACTCATTCCAATCAACGTACTAATCTTGAGTTTGAATTAGATGCGTATATAGAAAAGATATAGGAAGTTGATCATGATAGATCAACTTTCTATATCTTTTACATTATATTACAAGGTTTTTAAAGGCATTCAAAATCTCAATTTTGCTGTGTAGATGACTGTATTTTGTGCGTGATAAAATTAAAAGTACATAAAAGTTAATATCATTATCAATTTTTTTATATAAATGATATATCAATTGTCTGGTGGGTCAAATTATTCTTTAATTATATGTTACACTTGTGTGGTAGAAATATTACACTTTTTTAAATAAAGATCTACTGAGTCCATAATACTATAAAAAAAATTGCATTATTTCACTCATTTTCAATACTTACGTTTATAAAAATAGATACACTCATACTGTTAAAAATATGTATTATCTACAGCCTTTTTTCAATACGTTTTGTATGTGACATAAAATACAATCACTTAAGACAGAAATAAAGCGAGATTTTCGTATATTGGAAGGGATTTATAGAGGATCAACATCTGAAATTCCCTAAAGATAACGATATAGGCGACTTTATAATATGTTCAGAAAAGATAAATTTTATTTAGAGTTTCAATTCTTCTTTACTCGGTTTGTTTTTTCTACTATTGATTTAAAAGTATCATTTAGAGAATTCAATTTTATGGATTTGCGATCTCAACTCTTAAGGGTTATTATTTAACAAAGATTTTAATTCAACTGGCGAAAGACGTGAAAATATTTCACAGGTTCTACTAGTTTCTCAAGTACTAGGATTATATTGAAAGGAAATATTACATTTCTATATTCTAAAATTTACTTTTTATGATTTATTCTCAACACTTTATTTCTACAATTGGTAAAATGTGCAAATAACTTAAAGTTTAGTTAAAGTGATTCACCCAGTTTTGCATATTTTTAGAATTATCTTCCCTTGAAAACATTTGTTGAAAAA
The DNA here is from genome assembly GCA_032207245.1 of Pardosa pseudoannulata. Taxonomy (NCBI): domain Eukaryota; kingdom Metazoa; phylum Arthropoda; class Arachnida; order Araneae; family Lycosidae; genus Pardosa; species Pardosa pseudoannulata. Next base: position 46,071,922 of record CM063504.1, on the reverse strand, counting down.
ATCTTACTATTTAGAACATTCTAATTTTTCTTTCGGACAGTCACAGGAAAAGTAGAATTATCTGTAGAAATACAGATAATAACTCAGGTTTGCACTAATACGTTATGGACAGTTATAAATATGTAAGTAGTGAAGATTTAACTGTTTGGTTATACATTTTAAAGGAATTTTTGTGCATTTACAATAAATCTGTCACTTTTTAAACAAGTTCATAATAGTAATATTTTATTTCTTTTAAAACAATAAACATGAAAAATAGTCCAAAAATATGTCAGTTTTAAAAAATCAACTAATGTATGAAATGAAATCTTAAATATATTGAACCACTCTTTTAACGTTAGTTATAAGCCTACAAGATTTACTGATTACAAGATTACTGTTTAAATGAGAAAAACTATTCCATTGCTTAACAATAATTTAAAGTAATTTTGCGTCATATTATATTTAGATGTTAGTCTAAAATAAAATTTCGAAAGTTAAAAAAAATCATAGTCAAAATTAAAAGATATATGATTTACTATTTCTATGAATAAAATTGCAATTTTAGTACTTATCAAACAACTCATATTAGATAACTAGCATAGAGCCCCCTTAATATTTCTTGGGTTATATATATATATATATATATATATATATATATATATATATATATATATATATATATATATATATATATATATATATATATATATATATATATATATATATATATATATATATATATATATATATATATATATATAAATATATATATATATAAATATATATATATATATATATATATATATATATATATATATATGTGTGTGTGTGTGTGTGTGTGTGTGTGTGTGTATACATATAGTGGAATTACTGGATAGTTGGAAGTTATTGAGAAAATTTCAAGGTTAATTAAAAAAGAAGTAAATGAGAAATGGACTTGTGGGCAGTAGTCCGTAACATATCTACTGAATGTACTCAAAAAGTGTAATGACAGTGTATCTTGTTTTCCATGATATCACCGATTCCCACAATGAATCCAATGATCAGGAAATGCTCTCTGTAACTCCATTCTAAAACCTGAGTGGATTAGACAGTTCCTATTGAAAGATATCATGATAAAACCGAGTTTAAAAGGAAAAAGTAAAAGAGTAGCAACTCCACACATGCTCTCAATGTGTATCCATAAAAGAAAAATGATGTGAAGATTGGTTTACAGCCATGAATAACAGACGTTTTACTTTCGAACTACCAAGTGGCTTATCTCTTACTGCTTTAGACGATTTAATTCCCTAATAACCAACAATTATGACTGTTAATATAACCAAAAAGAAGAAAGTTTGTTTGATTATATATTATGATAATTTTTAAGTAAGAGTTCAAACTTTATGTATAAACGCTTTGTTTTGTTGGTATCTATTTTAAATTAATTTTCTTAGAAAATATAATGTATGGGTGTACATTTTTTATTTAATTTAAACCTGAAATATTCTAAATCATATAGGACCACACTATGTAATGAACTATCGATAATTTTAATTTACGTGTCCTCGCTAAATATTTCCCAAAGTTTATTCGTTTCCTATAGATCTAATGTTATTTTTACAAATTTATTTATCTTTTTCTATCTAGAATTTATATTTTTCTATTCCCCTAACAAAATGCGCAACTGTATACATGTTTGTGTAAGCCTAAAGTATACACATTAGATATCAAAGGCAGTCACTTATCATGAAGGTAAATTTTATTTTTTATTCTAGTATAAAATTTAGTCAATATTGAAAGTAAAAGTAAGACACATACAGGTAAAACTAAAGAAAAGTTTTTTTCATTATAGAAACTATTTTTCTATAGCTATATGCATTAGAGTTGTATTAGATATATTATTTTAAAAATTGAATAACGAAACTTGATTATAAGTGAAACCTTGTACAAGATGTGTCCTAATTAATGATAAAAACATAAAGCAAGCTTTATGCAACTTTCGGCAGTAGGTAGTTGATGACTCAGCTTGTTATGCTAAATATATAACTTACGTAAATTGTTTGCGAATTAGCACAGATTAACGGAAAACTTAATATGAAGCTATAAATTTAAATTACGTGTTTAATTATAATAAAATTAACGGATAGACATCCGAGCATAGAAAAGGAGGCCCTGAATGTCTCATTAAATGTAAATTTTAATATTTCCCCATACTAATCATTTTGTCTTAATCAGGATTGCGTTCTCCCTGTTTATAGGTTAATAATATAATAAATATATACAAACATGTATCTGTAGGTATTTTGTATTGTGTATTGCATAATATTAATATGTAATTTCGACGATGTTCCGATTTTAATCTTAATGTGAGTAATTACTTTCCCTGGAAGACATTTTAATTAATAATCCGTTGAGACTAAAGTAAGTAGCAAATTTTCCTCTGAACTTTTATGCAGGGATTCTTTATATGGTAAACCTAAATATAAATATGACAGTTCAATTTATGCAACCTTTGATAATATACATATATATAAATATGGGTTCATCCAGGTTTATTTTATTTGGGATTATGAGTCAAAAAATGTCAATTTTTATGCTTAATTTCATACATATATTGCTTTTTAAACATAATAGCATCATTCGCATACAAAATTTTCTGAAAACTAATGTAAAAAATCAATTTAAATAAATGAGTAACTTTTCTGTGTAGTTGGTTTTCTGTACTACAGAAATCATTAGATTTTTGAGTCAATTAACACTAACTATAAATATAAAGCTCAGAATACCTAGATTTTACCTTGAATTAAATTTTATTTATATCCTATGCATTTACATATATGATTATGAAATTATTAAGCAAAATTTGGTCGTGTATGATACAATCCAAAACACGGTACTACACAGAGTTCAATATCGCAATCTGGACAGTAGAACCTTGTTTCTCTCCTTACCTTCTCCGCTCTACTGTCTCTCTTTGAGAAACAAATAATCTAGTTGCCAGAAAAGCAAACAAAGGCATTTGAAACCACAAAAAGCAAGTGTGAAATAATTCGGGAAAGTGTGATTGCACAGTGTAAAATTTCACCGTGCCCGAGCTACGCTCGGGATGAGCCAGGATGGTACATTTTGCCTGCCCGAGTTCAAGGAAAAACCGGCAAGGTGTTAATCCACCAGTAACACCATGATATTTTTAATTACCTTAAATTTTAGATTAAATATATTATTAAATTAACTACTGAGCCTTACTTTAGATGAATATTCTAATATTCTAATAATGATCATTCTTGGAACTAAAATGAATTTGCATTAAATCCTATTCTTCTTGGAAAACGAGTTTTTGTTCATATTCTAATCTCACTTCTATTAGGCATTGGGAATCTAAGTTTTGCTTTGATTGCATATAAATGTGATCTCAATATATCCTTGTGATGGATGATCTAGGTTTGACATGAAACAATATTTTTATTTTAAAAAAGAAATAAACCTATTGCCTTTTATAGTCCTTCTTATTATTGTTTTCACAATTATTTTCGCTTTTGATGTGTTGTAATACCTTTTAATGTCCGTGTAACAATTACAGTCTTCATATAAATCAATTGAGTTTTACGCCGACACAGACTAAATATATTCATACAGCAGCAACATACCTACTGATCCCAATTACCACAACAGCGACCCATAACGGTTACCAAGCTGCTGCTTAACTAAGATAGGTCCGTCATTGTTCGAAGATTAATGTGGTTAATTCCAGTAAGGAACAAGCACTACAGAGACAAGCTCTTGCCTACCAGGGAAGACTCTAGAGAGAAAGATCACTCAGGTAACCCGGGATCAGAACCCCGTACACACCTAAAGGAGATTCATATAAGGAAGAATATTTTTTTGTTGTCTTATTTAAAAAGAATCTGATGTTGTATTAAGGTTATAAAATGGTTTGAAGTCATTTTTTGCAAATTTTTCCTGTAAGTAATGTTTATCAGTAAATCTTTTTTGTCATATATGATTACAAATGATAGCTGTGTTATTGATTGCTTAGTTTTATCGTACTCAAGATTTAAATCATGTTGCCAACAAAAGTTTGAGAAAAAAATCTTTATTACTTTATTTTCACAAATCCAGAGAGACGTAATCGTTTATCCCTGAGTTCGCATCCATGAATGTTTCTACATAATTTTGAGAAAAGAAATGTATCTTTTTGTCCAGTTTAAGTAGCTCACCAAATATTAATGGCGTAGAAAAAGAAACACCCAAGACGGTGATTGCCAAAGAGATTTTTAAATCCAAGGAACAGTTTATGGAAAGTCTTACTAAATAATGGCATAACAATATCAAACTCCAAAAAATTGCGGAAACTTGTAAAAATAGCATGTTATAAAGATAAATGTTCTTATTGTAGCTAAAGTCGTTAAAACTAAATAGGAAAATGTATAGTATTAGATATTTTTAATGCATATATTAATTTTATCAAAAATGTTATCCTGTACATACGTTTCTGTCTTTGTGATGTCAGATAATTTTATTCTTGTAACAAACACCTACAATGAAAATTTAATTTTAATCTTCAATCTTGCATCAACTGATTAAAAGAGTTAAATTGAATTAGGTAACATACGCCTAAATGTACTATAAAAAAGCATTATTGTCGTCAAACGATAGTTAAAAATACTCCCACAAAACTGAATATTTAATACACAAACCTTTTAACTGACAGAACCACAAAATTCGACGTTTAGATGGTAGGACAAAATTTGATTTTTTATACATTTCATCCTC
>CM063504.1:46057185-46064685 GCA_032207245.1 Pardosa pseudoannulata | reverse complement strand
TCTGTAAGCGTTAAATCGAGTTAAAATGATAAAAATATTGCTAGAGCATTTATATGCTTTTTAAGAATATTTTAAAACAGGTTTTAATTAAAGCATCTTGATGACTGAAAAAATCGTAAAAGAATTTTAAAGAGTGAGTTTAGAGCAGAAATTTTAAACTTTTTTCAATATAAAAATATCTTTTAAAAATTCTATAGAAAAACAAAAATCAACATTATTTTATTTGTTAGCTTGACCTATTTTTTGCATTCTCCAAGTTTCCATACAAAGCACATGATATTGATATTTGTTTTTACCAGTAATTATAAAACATAAATAAATTTATAAATTGCATATATTACTAAATAATTTATATTATGAAATGCAATTAGTTAAATTTTCTAAAATGTGTATGTATAGTGCTAGTGTTTAGAAAGATTTTAGGTACTGTAATTATAATTTCCATTAAATAAACTATTGCAGAGTGGAGCCTAAACCAAAATACCCTCTCCGGTTTAAATTTATCCATGTACATTTCGTGCATGACTTGAACAAGATAAAATTTTCTCACGAGAATTTCCTGTAGATATCGTGCATTCGCAACAATTACCAACTTCGTTTTTAGTTACAACAATATCGTGTTATAGTATGAAAAATTTGTGTTGTGTAGAAACATTACTTAAAATTGAAACTAAAGTCTTTATAAATTATTAATTCACTTACGTGAAGACATTCCTTGAGATGGTGCTCGTAAAGAAACAACAAACTAAAATATAAGGTAAAGGTGAGGTAAAAAAATATTATATAAGTCAGTTTATGCAGGTATACATAGGTGTTCCCTGCCTTCTCTTAACTATGAGACCGATTGTAAAGAAAATTTCGTTTATACATGTTTTAAAGTGCGTCGAAAATTACTTTTAATTTTAATATGTTCATAATCAACAATTTCTTTCTTATAGAAGGGATTGTTCATTTATTTAACACATTATGTTTAATTTTAATCATAAAACAATAAGTTCATCTATTTTTGACTTTATAATTGGGCGGAAATTTTTTTTTCTAAACCTATGTTATCAATACATTAAATATCTCATTTATGAATTACTTATTCATTTTTAATTGCTGTCTGAATTTTTTAAAACTCAAATTAATTTTTTTCGTCAAGTTAAGGTTTACTGGGATTAATTTTGTTTTGTATGTGTCATGAATTAGAGCTCATTTATATAATTCTTAAAAATTTTGAAATTACACCTCGCTTATTCTTTATTATAATACATATATCATAACTATTAATTCAAGGAATTTATTTTTTAAAAATTATTCCAAACATGGTGATATTGAAATCTATTGTTTATTGATTTCTTTCTATTTAAAATAATTCTAATTGTTTTTTCTGTTAGACAGAACCACATTTTTTGTCCTAGAGTACAAAAATAATATTTTGGATATGGTCAAATTACCACTGGCATCTTTAAAACCCCTTTTCATAACTCTAACGGGAGATATTACAGTACAAGTACTATACATGCAAGTACAAATATATAAATTTGCCGATCAAGATGAGTTAGCTAAAAATACATGAATGATATTTTTATTATTTACTTACTGAAAACAACATTCTACCACGTTCGTAAATTAATAAAAAGTAATTTATCTCAATATAAATAGCTCAAAATTATTTCGCAGTATGTTTATAAATAAAATTTTGATTGATAAATTTAATTATATTTCCAAAATCATTAATACTTATGTGACTATAAATGGATATAATATATATTCCGCTAAATAAACTGCTTAGTTGAAACTTTAGTAAATATGTGAAATTCATTATTGTCAGACTTTGTATTGTCAATTTTTTTTAATTCTCGAAGCTCTGTAACATCTTCGTTTTGCTTATCAGTAGCCTTTTAGGATATTATGTAAATATATTGCAGTTAAATTTACATAAAATGTAATGAAATATAGCAGAAATAAACAGCTATTAACTAAAATGTGACAGCTATAAAAGAATGCCGTGATGCTCTTACTTTTATAGAATACGCACAACATTATAGCTCTTACTTTTATAAAAATTTATAGGTTGACAGATTATAGAACAAAAAAGATAATAACAATGCTTTTAAGAGTATAAATGTATAGAAAATCCCTATAGCAAATTACAAGCTACCATATATATATATATATATATATATATATATATATATATATATATATATATATATATATATATATATATATATATATATATATATATATATATTTATATATATTCCTATATATATATATATAAATATATATAATATATATATATATATATATAATATATATATATATATATATATATATATATATATATATATATATATATACTGTTATAAATATTTAAAATATATATTCCTAAGTCAATATATATATATATATATATATATGTTAACTATCATACTGTTCGATATTTATAAACTAGTGTTAGATTTATACGCAAATATTTCTATAAATTCTTATTTAATAATAATTTTATTATGTGTGAGAAAAGAAAATATGCAGTAGTCTGAAAAATATAAATCTTTTTAGCAATGCTTATCATTTTAAATTCTGTGCACTATGAATAGTATACACATAACTTAGAAAAAAATATAAATCAAATGAATGTTTATTTTTAGAACTGCATTCAATGCAGTTAGTAACGTTAATAAACTGAAGCTGGCATTTTTTTACCACAGAAAATTTTTTAAAATATAAAAAAACTATCGTATTTATACAGATTCTAGTTTTTTCATAAGTCAGATTTTTCCTAAACCAAAAAGATTCAGTTTCAAAATAATAAAACTGTAAAATATCGTGTTTTTTTCTGAATTCCAACCAAAAAAATCTTAAATCTCGTAAACTTTTTTTATTCGTGTTCTGTAATATCAGTTGCTAGACCAAAGTTTTCTACTTTTGTTTGAAATTGCGTTCGCCATAGGTAGGGGCATAAAAATATAAAAATATATTTCCGTAGTCTTAAAAAAGTTACTTTTTTATTTAATAAATAAAGTAGATATTTTTATTTATTAATTTATCTGAACAACCTTAGGCGTATTGTATATTTGGGGATACAAGAGGAAGTAACTACGTTTCTTAGTTTTTTTTTAGACGAATATTATCAGGTATAAAAATTAAGATTTCTTTCAATCTTCTATTACATTTGTTACAGAATCTTTTTGAAGGAATTCAAATCTTCGTTTTTTGTGTTTTTAACTGAAAAAAAAGGAATTTGAAATACTTCCAAAACCTAAACATATTTATTTTACTATATCTATTCTAAAAAATATATTTCCACGTTAGGAAACGAAATATATGAGTTACTAAATAACTAAACATATATTAATCAATATTATCTAGGATTGTTTCCGTAATAAACTTTAAAAGAAACTTAAATATTTACAGCAAATAAGCTGTAAAATGAATACCAGGAAATATATTAACTTAAATGAAAACTTATTTTTAAGAATTTTTCTAATATTATCAGAGAATGTAAACAAATACAAGGATGAAGTACATATATATATATATATATATATATATATATATATACATATACATATATATATATACATATATATATATATATATATATATATATATATATATATACATATATATATATATATATATATATATATATATATATATATATATATATATATATATATATATATATATATATATATATATATATATATATATATATATATATTAAGGAATTAAAATACGATTCTGTATAATAGTATTTTGATTCCTTAAAACAGCATTTAATATATTTTATTCTCATTTCGAAATGGAAAAATGTGTAAAAATATTATAATTTTTATGTTAGTAACGGACTGAAAAATATGGGTAAGAATGAAACATGAAATGAACTTTAGAATTCAAGTTATTATCAAAAATACTAGAACAATATTAAGTTACGCAATTTTGTATTTGTAATGCAACATTATTTATATTTGAGTATTTAAGGAGATGAAATAATTTAAATAAAATTTTTAAATAAATATGAACTGTAACGATATTTTTTTAATAATATGAAAATGGTATTGTTTTATTGGAATGAAAGTATATTTTAACTGATAAAAAACTACACTTTAGATAACCATATTTCAGGTAAATGTTTTTGTAAAAATTTTTTCAATTTTTTTATCAATAAAATGTTGATTCTTCTCTATCAAAATATGATAGTACAATATTTGATAAAAAATACTGATAAGGGCAGAAAATGTAAACATATGGAGTTAACAAATAAGGGTTTAGAAGCAGTATATTGTTAAAATAATCTACTTGACTTGATATTTAATAATTATTTTTACATTTTAGAATATTTCTATTAGAAATTTGGTTACATTAATTATAATAAAAATTTAGTATTAAAAAAATAGATAATAGATGGCGACATTAAAAATATATTTTTTTTAATATTGTAAAAATTTATATATAATGACATTGTTTGTATAATAAATTCATTTATTGTCGTCTAAGACACATTTTTATGCAATTTTCTACATATATTGGTTTTTGGTTTTGGTTTTGATTTGGAGCGCTATGGTCTACTGTTTTGCACACGAGGGCTAATGAGACCGGGAGATACGGTTTAAAGCAGATTTCGAACGGCTACAAACCTCCATGCCAGCAGCGGGATTCGAACCCGCGAACTCCGGTTCCAAAGAGCAGCGCTCTAACATTCGGCGATCGTTCGGTCTACATATATTGGAGAACAGGGATATAGGAAACATGAAAATTGAAGATATGACCTTACCATGCTGATCTAGTTGAATAACAGCGTTTAAAAAATGACGTACATTTCTTGGTATGTTAGTGGAAGAATAAACCGAGAAATATAGCGCTTTTAATTTTATTAAAATTGCACATATTTATATTATTAATATATGAACTGTCTAAAGATTAATTAAGTTGTAAGAAACAATATATTTTTAATAACAAAAACTTTTCACAACAAGTAAAATAAATAAATATTCCTTTATAAATATCCTTAATAAACCTTTATAAGTTGCAATCTAATGAAATATGATACTTATGTTTTATTTTAGAGGAACTTAAAAGATAATTGATTCTATATATCTAATCTATACATCAATTAATTCTATATATCTATACATCTAATCTAGATATCAATTAATTCTATACATCTAATCTTTACATTAATTAATTCTATACATCTATACATCTAATCTATACATCAATTAGTTCTATACATCTATACATCTAATCTATACATCAAATAATTCTATACATCTAATTTATAAATCAATTAATTCTATACATCTATTAATAACAATCTATAAATTAACAATTTCTAAAAAAAATATGGAATATTTTTAATATTGAACGTTTTAGGTTTTGCAGGTAGAAAAAGATATTTAGCTTTAATTTGTTATAAAATTTCAGTTTAAATTGACTTATTATAAAAATTTAGAGGATAAATGGACTTGGTTTAAAAATAGGTTTATATATATATATATATATATATATATATATATATATATATATATATATATATATATATATATATATATAATATATATATATATATATATATATATATATATATATATATATATATATATATATATATATATATATATATATATATATATATATATATATATATATATATATAATATATATATATATATATATATATATATATATATATATATATATATATATATATATATATATATATATATATATATATATATATATATATATATATATATATATGTATATATATATATATATATGTATATATATATATATATATATGTATATATATATATATATATATATATATATATATATATATATATATATATATATATATATATATATATATATATATATATATATATATATATATATATATATATATATATATATATATATATATATATATATATATATATATATATATATATATATATATAAATATATATATATAAATATATATATATATATATATATATATATATATATATATATATATATATATATATATATATATATATATATATATATATATATATATATATATATATAAATATATATATATATATATATATATATATATATATATATATATATATATATATATATATATATATATATATATATATATATATATAATAATATATATAAAAATATATATATATATATATATATATATATATATATATATATATATATATATATATATATATATATACATATATTATGTATATTTAATTTAAATGACAAACCTACACAGTATTTTAAAAGTCAGAACGCTATGAAAGAAGTTGTAAAATTCCATTCTTAAAATATTTAAGAAATTAAAATAAACACTGTTATAAATAATATGGGTCTCAAAATGGGAGAACATGAAGGGTATAACTCTTTTATATAAAATATAAAAAAATATACAATTCTTATTGGAGAACGTTTGCTTCCCAGATCAATGGGTGTGTATGGTTTGGCTATTATTTTTATAAAAAAAGTAAGGTATAAAGGGAATATATTACTGAAATGGGAATATTTTAAATAAAATTTAAATTTACAATCGAGAGGAATTTTTTTTTAAATAAACATTAAGTCAAATGAAAATTCATGAAATGGTGTACAAGTATTGATTCTTCCAGATATAAAAAAAATGGAAGAACGAAAAGCATCAGCAGTTTCTAAAATTGCTCTACACGAATCCCCTAAGGTAACAAGAAAAACTGCAAACAATATTTGCTGCGAAAACAAGAATGATATTTTGCATTCACTTTCGGTTTAAATTTTGTAGCATGCATATTTAGGGAAGACGTTCACCTGGGATATTTGAATGCAACATTTATTATATAATTATGATTTTGAATAGCAGCATCAACTCGATTAATATACGATAATCAGTGGAAATACTTAAGCAAATAATATACATATTTCAAGAGATATTTCTGAAGCGCCGTTTCGATTTTTAAATTCACTCCACTAAAGTTCATCTGCGTATTTAATTTGCGGTGCTAATTAGGTTCATGTAAATAGATGGTACTCGACTCTTGTTCAAAATTTTCATTAAATAAACACATTGGGAACTCCTTTTCTATGCACACATTATTTTGAATAATTTGCTTTTGATCAAACACGCAACCAATTATCTTCCTGTGGAAATTAAGGAGAAAATATTTGTAATTAAGAAACAAATTTATGATAACTGATGTATCCATAGACATCACGCAATTAAACGGGAAGTAAATAATATTAGTGCCTCTCGTTAGGCTGTTCATTAGATTGATTCTATGCATGAGCTAAGAATATTTTTTTCTTTGATTTATTCCTATATAAATTATTAAATTTGTTCTATAATATTTTATACGTTATGCATATAATTATTGCATTTGACTTTTTTTATCATGGTATCTTATATTAAATATGTTTCAGATGAAAATATTGTTAATCAATAAATCGTCCTGCTTATATATTAATAAATAATTTAAAATTTTGAAGCAA
>CM063504.1:46024685-46052185 GCA_032207245.1 Pardosa pseudoannulata | reverse complement strand
AAAAATATTTTTTTAAATATTAAAGGATCTCGCAATGTAGACTATTTTGCATTGAACTATACAAGTAATTTGAATCATTGACATGACGTACAGATGGACTGAGTTCAGACTTTGTGCATTACTTTGACTTCCTACTTCTGATATAAATATCAGTAGAATATGAAGCTAATGCCACTGTAGCACATTAATGGAGCGATATTACATTCATGATTTATTGTATGTTATTTTGGATGAAACTGCTTTTAGACCATTATGTTGGCTCTTTGATATCCTTTCAAAAGAGATCTGAGTAAACGCGATTAGCAATTATTTCCTTACGCAATGAATGAGTATATTTTCTCCTCAATTAACTTACAGACGACAAATATATCATTTGCAAAAATTTTGTCATATATAATTTCTGATTTATTCACCATTGTCATAAACTCTTTCCAATTTACACAGAAATTTAATATATGTTAAATATTGAAAATATAATCAATGTGGCTTTTGTTTATTTCACATGATTCTTTATTGAATAACAACACATAAGTAATTAAATTATGTAGAAATCTAGAAATGATTGCATAAAACTAATTGTTTTTAGTTTTCTTTAATTTTTTTAAAATTTAAATCATTTTTGGACACTTTTACTTAAACATTTAACTGAAACTATAAACTAAAACTATGCTAGAGTATTCTTTATAATGGAATACATATTTTTATTTGAACATTTATAATTTAAATTATGCGTTAAATAGAAAATCAGAAAATATGCTTCCAAAATTTTCCATAAAAATCTAAATGCATTATATACAAGAAGCAGATATCAATATATTACTCTTAATATATATATATATATATAAATATATTTATATATATATATATATATATATATAATATATTATATAATATATATATATATATATATATATATATATATATGTATATATATATGTATATATATATACATATATATACATATATATCAATATATATATATATATATATATACATATATATAAATATATATATATAAATATATAAATATATATATATATATAAATATATATATATATATATATATATATATATATATATATATACATATATATATACATATATACATATATATAATATATATATATATATATATATATATATATATATATATATATATATATATATATATATATATATATATATAATATATATATATATATATATATATATATATATATATATATATATATATATATATATATATATATATATATATATATATATATATATATATATAATATATATATATATATATATATATATATATATATATATATATATATATATATATATAAATATATATACATATATATACATATATATATATTATATATATATATATATATATATATATATATATATATATATATATATATATATATATATATATATATATATATATATATATATATATATATATATATATATATATAAAACATGTGTGTATGTATGCATGTAAATACATATGTGAGTAAATATAAAGAATAAGTGTACATAGATATATAAGAATATGTATCAAATATATATATATATATATATAAATGGTGTAACTAATTACATCTTATGATAACTCTGATTAGATAAAATTTCAGTGTGGTGTACTGTTTTACAAACATAAGTTGTCTTATATAATAATTTTAATTTTAAAATATTATGTTTGAGTTACATGCTATTAACATACAAAAGAATTTTTCTACATCTTGTTTACTCTTTTTGACAATATTTAACCCGAATACATAAATGAAATATCTATACCACACAAAAAATTAAATAAAGTTATTAGGTATGAAAGTTTAGAAATATAAAAGTAGAAAGAGCGAAATTGTCTGTTTAAGGTATATTTACAGATACATGTAGAGAATATAATAAAATTATTTTATTTTACAGTCTATGTATAGTATTATGTATATATGTGTACCTGTTTATGTACCTTCACCGAACACAGGATAATTTTCATATTCATTTAATGTCTTTATCATTTTCTGATAATGATAAAAATATATTTTTGATAAGTACCTAGCTTTTGATATATTTGAAAATAAATTATCAATAAAGTTTAGTGTTTCATTTAAGGTTTATATGTATATATGTACCTCAATAGAACATGTGTTTTATTTACCACCCTGTTTACCACAATAAAGTTCAAATGACTTTCAGGACATGGAAGCATTGTACATCGAATAATGTATTCCATTATTGTATATCTGTATTTTTGTCTACATGCATACATGTATATGAATTCTGTAAATCACCAAAGTCCCCATTGGTAGAATGATTACTTTTCATCTTTTTCTCGAAATATTTTCAATTTTTTAGTAGCATATATCATACAAACATTAACGGAATAAAGTGTGTAATAGATTTTTGTTCATGAAACCACTTAAAGTTTTTTGTTCTTTTCTGGAGTTTTTCAAAATTTGAATGTTTTTCCATTTTTTTGATACAAAAATAATGAAAAAAGAAATAAACGGATTCTTAAATGTTTTGAATTACACTAAATGCTGAAAACTATCACTTTAAAATACAATGTATTTCAAACCTGAAATTCATAGATATCTGCAAAGCAATGATAATGACACTTAGTTAAAATTCCTGGAATAGTAGCTTTGGCGTCTTTCTCGTAGTATTTCTGGCCACCTTTGTGTGCCTTTAACAATGTAAGGATTGGGTACTGGACAGTAAACGTAATATATGAATTTATATGTGGTAGATTCTTGTTATAGTAATTTATTAGTCTGATTCTATTATTATAGTAATTTCATACATTTTAAGAAGCGTTTGAAAAGAATTTTTTGAACTGTAATTGTTTAGAATCACATTTGTGTAATATTTTTATTTTTAAACATTTGAATCCCATACTTTGTATAATACATAAAAAATATACCCAGAAAGAAGAAAATAATTTATTTACGCAGTTAAAAATAAATCAAACAGAATACTTAAACTTTGTCCACAATAAAATGTAAAAGAAACTAAATTCTAAAATAAAATAAAACAAAGCTCAGGGGTAAGATGTTTAATGTGATGGTTAGGAGACGCTCAGGCCTGTAATTTGTCATTTTTAAGTTGACGTAACGTAACAATTAGTTTTTTACATTAGTACAGTATTTGTCGCCTACATTAAAAAAAATAGCCCAATCATTTGCAAGAATTTGACAGCACTGTAGTAGCCAGTACAAAATGATAACTTTTTTATAAAGCTAAAATCCTGCTACAGGTCTCATTTCTTTTCACTGCCGAACCTTCGTTTAGTAGACGATTCATCTACAAGAATGTAATCAAAAGATGTTCAACAATTTCGTTTTTTACACCCATAACATTATCATTTCGAGAGACATGCTAGTAATAAAACTTAGTTAAAAATAAGTAAAACAAATTTAATCTCTCATTATAGTAATTGCATAAATATTTCGAATAAGCATTTGAAAGCGACAAGCCTCTTTTGAAACAAACTAAAATCGTGAAATCTGCAGGTTCTCCAATGTTGCTATTTTGACAAAACGTTCGCCAATTAGCTGTTTCTGTGCAGTTCGATAGTTTTATAGCTAATTAAGGATAATTTGATAATTTAAATCCAAGAAAACGCTTACTTTTCTTAATAAATTCATTACAAATATTTCACTGTAATGATGTCTGATTTCAATAAACATTGCTTTGCAAATGATTGGAACTTGTAACTAAATTTTTCTTAATAGAATTCTAAAAATTTTCCCTTTAAATTACTTGAAAGAATAATTTAAGTACTTATGTTTAGATATTTATGTCAAATACAGATTTTTAAATTTATAAAAATTTTTAAGATCGTCATAAACTAATACAAAAAATATAGGTAAAACATGTTAGATATCATGAACTCTATAAATTCCCTTTGTTTCAGTATTTACAATAAAATATCTTTTATTATTCTTTTAGAATTTATCAATATTTTTAAATTTCTCTAATTCATATTTATATTTATAAGTTTGGTGCAAGATACGGAGGATTGTTAATACAAAAGTCATCGTAATTATTGTATATGATATTCCATATTTAAATCATATTATATCTATATTTAATGCATAATTCAAAATAGCTTAACAGTTATTAAGAACCACGAATATATTTTAATTCTAATGTATTCCAGGGAGTATAACTTTAGTATATTTTAAATAAATTTTAAGTATAAAATATTATTTACTTAAAGTAAAATCATTACACAATAATGGCAAAGGATATGCAAGTTTGTATAATCAGATTAAATATTTTACTAGATTAAGAACTGTTTTCATAAACATGACAAAATAGACATACGAGTTAAAAATGCCATTAGATATTTAAAACTACATAAATTTATTTGATTGAAACCTGTTTCATTTTGCTTCATTCCTAATTTTAAGTAAAATATTTTTACAGTGCCATTTTATTTTCATATTAATAGAAATTTCAGCAGTTCCTTAGGGGAATATGTATATGTCACTTTATATGCTTACAAATTATTTTATAAATTTCAGCATCTCGCTACAGTATGTATTTATTTTAAAACTTTATGTGAGTATCCTATTGGAAATCCGTGAATGACAAAATAACTTAAGCTCCTGCAAAAATCTAAATATATTAATATTAAGCATAGGGAATATATTTTTTCTAAATTATATATTAAGGAAAAATTACTAATAATTTATGTTATAAACTAATCTTAAAACAGGAAGATGGTATTACAAGATACTGCATAACAGGATATTATGCAATACAATAGTGTCATTCATAAAAAAATAAATTTGGACAACTCAACTTTTATCAAAACATTTCCATCTTAACCACACATTTCTATGTAAAATAAAGTATTTTATATTTTTTATATAATAACATTAGTTTTGTTGATATAAAATCTATAATTTAAAAATTCATTGTTTTTAAATAGAAACTTAAGTATAAAGTAATAAGTAAAGTATTAAATATTCATAAAAAAAAACCTAATAATGCATTTCAGCAATATTAAGAGCCTTTTCCTTAATATTCCCTCATATTTTTTAACATTGTTCTGGTTACTTTAAATTTATAGAAAAGTTTTCTCTTCATTAGTTTTATGGAAAAAACAATAAACAGAATAACTAAATATTAAATGAATACACAAAATTAGCCTTTCTTCAATGGGAATTTTGTTCACATTCATGTAGATAAAGAAGAATGTATAGTGCTTTCCCCCTGCTGATTAATTTGATTGACCCTGGTTTCAAACATTAGGTGAATACTGACCTTTTTACTATCCATAATGCAGTGGTTTATTCTCCTCAAATTTTCCCTTACTACATAACGATCTCCCTATGCGAAGGAAAAACTAGAACGATTTTCCTGTGTGTCACCATTTGTTGATTTGTAATATAATCATAGAAATTAGACGAAAAAATATGCGATATATAAACCTAAAAATGTGAAAAAGGGGATTTTATATTACATGTACAATTTTTTTTTTCACTTTTTTAGAAGGAAAACCCTTAAGGAAAACAATCAAAATTTTGAAATAAATATTATATTTTTAATATTATATATAAATAAATAATATATATCTTGCAAATATAAGGACAAAGGGAACGAGGATATTGAAATATAAAATTAAAATAAAACTTTGAAGCTTTTTTAAGCTCATTTACTACTTCCTGTTAGAAAATAATTCGCTAATAACTACGAGATATTTTATTTTACGTGGTAGAACTTCTAATCTGATACAGTGTAAAATGCTCTGTTGAAATATTGATGAAGGAATTTAATCCTAAAATTAGTACTATTAGAATAAATATCACAAACTTTAAAATGTATAAAGATATTTTATTTGGGTCTTGTATTTAGGTATTTTTTAAAGAATCCCAATATCGAACACGTTTATAAAATCAACACCAAAATATTTAGCTATACAGTATTTAGTTATATAATAAATTATACTAAGCAACACGAAGATAAGATAATGATAAAATATTTAAAGTACATAATCAGCTGACAATATAATCACATTCACATAAAACAATTAATTACGAAATAGATTTAATAATTTATTTCGGATTATTAACTATTTATAGCTATAGATGTAATTATACAATAACTTAAATAATCACAAAATCCGATCGATAAAGCACATTCATTGATATGATAGCACCAATTCCCAAAAAATCGAAAAGAATCGATTAAGGAAAAAATAATTAATTAAATTATAGCACAGGCAAGCGGGTAACGTGCTCCTGGCATCGTAATTTATACAGTAATAGGGAAATTCTATCTATACTTCGTTTAAAAGGGCAAGAGAATTATAGAAATTCGACAATATAAAAATGAACTCTAATATCTGAATCTGTAATTTTAATTTTATCACTTTCTCCTTGATTTTTTTTGAGGGAAGAGATTGAAAGGTGATGATTTTGTTGACAATTTTCATTTTTTGAAATTAAATCAATAAATGTGTTTTAAATTATATCTGATTTTATTTAAATTATACTTAAATAAATAGTTTAATGATTCAAAAATAGAAACAAAATATATAAATTTTCTTTTATATTCAATGTTCTAATTTTGAATGTTATGTAACAATAGTATTAAATCGTACTTTTAAATTGAGGAGGAGGATGTGGGAGGCTAAAAATTTTTTTATCTGGGGTTACTTTTCCTCAAAATTGAAAAATATCAGTAGTACTGATATATGGCCCATTAAAATAGTTAATGCCAAACATCTTTTAATTTCATCTTAGTTTTGTGCCAATTAATAGTGTGTTTTATTCTACTGCTCGTAGATCTTTAATACCATTATCTCTTAGGGTTAGTAATTTTTAAATTGTACAATTGTTATGAATTTATAAAATTTAGATTATTTAACTATGTTTCTTCTTCACTAATTTCACGCATGCTTGAAATGTTTGGCAAGAATTAAAAATTCGATCAAGTACCTTCATTAGTTATTCATGTATTGCAATCAGGGGTATGATTATTGACTTTTAGGTGTGAGTTCGATTGCCAACAATTATCTCCAAGATCGAAAAAAAAATTTAGACAAGTATAGAACTAGATGTACTTAAAAATAGTTATAACTTAACAGTTACAACAATATTAACTCACTATACTATGGATAAGCTATATTAAGATATCAAAATTTATGGAACAATTTATATGGAATTAATGGAAGTTTGTATAAATATAAGGATATATATATATATATATATATATATATATATATATATATATATATATATATATATATATATATATATATATATATATATATATATATATATATATATATATATATATATATATATATATATATATATATATATATATATATATATATATATATATATATATATATATATCCTTTGTCCTCATAATTTGCCACATGAGGATGTTATCAGCCCGAGTTTCCCCTCTGAACTGTATTTTTTGGCTTTGCTATCTAAGCAAACTCCTATGTGTACCTCCGCGTCGGCTTCTTTACTCTTTGTAGTTCCGCTGGAGGGTGTGTCTTTCTCCTATCAAGTTATACTTAATGAGTTCTAAATATTTTTAATTATAACTCCCTTAATTCTTAACCCCAATTTTAAAACCTAACATACACACACAACACACACACACACACACACACATATATATATATATATATATATATATATATATATATATATATATATATGGACATGGGTAATAGATATTTTTATATCAGAACATTGATTAAATTAAAGTATGTTGTCGTTTTTAAATTAACAGACACTTATATTGATTTCTGGGTTCACTTGACGTGATATAATCTAATTCGTATCACATAATACAAACTTTTAAAAATTAATATAGATAACCTCTTAAAAATACCAACAAAATTATATTTATTTTATTAAATTAACCTGCTATATATATCTAAAAAAGTATAATCTATATAAAGAAAGAATAATCTTTTTCCAATCAAAATGAAAGAGTTTCATGAACTACAGGGTTATCGAAAAGGAATTTCTTCAATTTCAAAATGATATATTTACTTATATAAATGATAGAAAATTTACCATTTTCTATCATTTATATCATTAGCATTACAAAACAGAAACAGTTTTTAAGTTTACACGAGTTTAAAAAACCGGCCTTTAGTTACAAATAAAATTTGAGGCTATGTAAATTCATGTCGTACACAATATACAGTATCTATTTTTTTGGTTGTAATGCAGCTGATTGTTATTGTTTAATTTCACATAAGTATTTGGGTTATTGTAGCACAAGACCTTTCTCTTTTGCAAACCAACAAAAGATGAAATCGTATGAAAAAATATCAGGTAACATAGGTGATCAGCTGTAAAACATCATGCCATCCAGTCCACTGCGACCAGTCCAGCTACGAGAATTAAAAAGTCGGTTAAGTACCATCATTATTTATTCAAGCATTGCAATCAGTGGTTTTAGGTGCAATTTTGATAGACACCAATTATCGAAAAATAGAAATAAAATTTAAGAATAATATACAACTAGATGTATGTAAAAATAGTCATAACTTAATTCCATTAAGTAATCTCCGTTTCATATCAAGAGAAAGCTTCTGAAGCAAAGTGGGATGGTGCCCGATCTCAGTTGAAACCGAAGTTGGTGAGATGGTAAATTATTTCGGTGTTTCTTACGATATTTACTCTGAACGGTTAGTAGATATCCACAGCACAGAAAGTGCTTTTTTAGCTACGGGTGATATTGTTACTTTTGCAAATCCTCTTTCGTTAAATAGTTCCACGAATTATTCATATGAACCCCCCATATTTCTTTTATAATTATATATCGTTTATTTCCGAAAATTATATTAAATAAGATTGGAATTAAGAAATGGAAATAAAAATGGCATAACTGTATGAAAAAAGGAATATGACAAATTTAAAATAATAAAATGAAATTAGTGAAATAAGTATAGTAAACAGGCAAGAAAATTTATATTAAATTAATACACATTACTTATTAGAATAATTTAATTACTTTTGCATGTAATTAATGGGATAATATATGGAATGTCTATTAAAAGTTAAACTTAGGCACAAAACGCAGTTTAGATTAAAGAAATGTTTTATCTCCTCAGTGCCTTGGACTGAAAAAGTATTTGAACTTTTACAGTTGAGGAAAATGGTAAGCAGTACAAATTTATATTAAATTAATACACAGTACTTATCCCCTATATATTAATAGCCTAAGTTGTCTGTCCTCGAATTTATGAAGGGGTTGTACCTGAAAAGGATACAGACATCCATATTGGATTTTTTATGATTTAGGGTTAGCAAAATTCAAAGAGAGTTCGAAATCCACCCCATCCCCCCTTTTCGAGCATTTAATGCTATTATTTCAAGTCTAATTCTCCCTCTTATTCTATACTAAATTCATTCTTGATATGAATTTAAAATAGAATAAGAGGGAGTAACGAGGGTGGAGAGTAATATTTAAACTGGACTGTGTTTACTCGACCCTCATATACTTTAATTAGTTCCGGCATCCGGTGTAGGCCTAGCACGTTCGGTAGAGGGTGACTATTTGATCATCATACTACTCGGGTTAACGGTTCTGTCCCCGACTCAGTCAAATTTTTCTAAATGTCTAATTAATCTAATATTTTAGCCTTTTTCCTTTAAATTTTTATTCCTAAAGTTGTTTTATTATTTTCAAAATTGTTTTATTATTCTTAAAATAAACGTTTATTATTTTTTCAACTTTTTATAACTTGAACTTTCTTCTCGTAATGTAAGAATAGCCTAAGTTATCTGTCCTTGAATTTATAAAGCAGTTTGACGTGGTATGGATAGAGCATTTATATTGGATTTTTGATGAGTTAGGGTTAGAAAAATTCAAAGCGAGTAAAGTTTATTTTTTCCTAAACTATATATCCGATTCTAAAATAAATTGGTATGAATAAGCGTCGTATCACAGCTAAAAATACTGTCATATTTAAAACGTTCGAAATTCACTTCGTCCCCCTTTTTGATCATTTAATGAATTATATCAAGCCCTATTTTAGAAGCAGACTATTAAATTTATCAATTTATCACATAATAAATAGGTAAAAATAACAATTTTTTTGGCATAATGACGTCATTCCTTTAACTATCTCATTTGATCATTTCTTTTAGATTATTTAAATATCTGCTGCATTATTTTCATACTTTTTATCCCTAAACTTAGATATTCCCTATATAATTTCCTTTTATATTTGGCTTAAATAAAAGATTAGGTACATAAGTGATAATTTTAATCTATTATTTTTGTAGAACAATAATTCTCAGCCAAAAAACAAACCATTTTTTTTACCTGCCTCATAGGATACCTTTACAATTCTGGAAAATTAAAAATTTTGCTGATCCCGTCATATGACGGGCTATATGCTAGTTAAAAATATTTTATAATTTTTTCATGTAATTAAAAGAAAATGTATGAAAAGTCTATTAAAACTTAAACGCAATTTAGATTAAAGAAATGTTCTATCTCCTCAGTCACTCGGGCTGAAAATTTATTTAAACGTTCACAGGGTTGAACCGAATCTATATGTAAAATTTTGTAAAGATTGGTGCAACAATTTCGGAATGCATACGGAACATATTTATTCTTCGTCATTGTTACGCTATGACTCTAAATTATTTCTATTATATAATTTGTGAAAAATAAAAGAAAAAATTATTTGAATGCTATGTTCTTGACTTATTTTTAGTTATTATATTTCGTTAAGAATAATTATTCACTTCATTATTTAAATTTAATTAATTATAAAAATGTTATGTTTATCTTACTGAATTCATTAATTATTCCATAAAATCATTTAATATTACATTCTTTAATTTAATATTACGAGTAAATAGTGTTATAAGCTTTGTTACATTACTTTGTATTTGTTACTTTGTTATTTAATATTACAATCTTTAAGTGAATATTACTTGTAAACCTTAGTATAAATTTGGGAAAATTAAAAGAACAGTGCAGATTTATTTCTTATAAATTTAAACTAAGGTAAACAAGTCTTTCTGGATCATTTTTATTTGCATATTTAAAAATAATAATACTTCTGCTTTTACACGGTTTTATTAACAATTCTTTAGCATTAATTAAAATTGCTGTTATTTTCAGATTTATATATAGCTACACAATCGTTTTTATAAAAGAAAAGTTTATATATTTTTTTAAAAACACATTTTATTTATATAAGGTTATTTAAAAAATAAAAATAAAATTGGCTTATCTCCTACAAGAAAAAAAAACAAAATTAAGAAATTATTCAAATAATATATATATATATATTACTACCAGGTAATTTTGTAATAAAATTTTAATTAGTTAATATCATAAAACTAATATATATATATATATATATATATATATATATATACGCATATATATACATATATACACACATATACATATATATATATATATATATATATATATATATACATATATATACATATATATATATATATATATATATATATATATATATATATATATATATATATATATATATATATATATATTATTTTAACTACAAAATAGAGATAATTTTGAAAACATTTCTAAGTACGACATTCTAAAAAAACCTATAAAGTTTAATTATAGCTTATAATTTTACTATAAATATATCCTTACTATCCTTAAAAAGAATATGGTTCAACATTATAATGAATTCATTCATAACACTTTCAAAAGATAAAACATAGCAGCTATATTTAAATAAAGTACTTACTTACAGTATTTATAGCAATTTCAAATTACTTAATTTTATTTTTATAAAAATATTTCTAAAATTATAATTTTATATTTCCATTTATCTATTTTAAAAAGAATGCTATGCTTTCAAAGAAATTAAAATATTTTCTAATAAATAAGTAACTTTAATTTAAAGTCTTTAAAGTTTAATCATTTGTTATTTTAAGATATACTCTTCCATTTACTTGCTGCTTAATACATTATAATATATTCCAATTATATAAAAATTACAAAATAATATTTTATCGTTTTTTAGAATCTATAAATATAACCAAAATTCGAAACAACGTTTTAAATAATATTTTATTCCAAACAACACGTAAAGGCATTTTATTTACGTAATTTTTGTCAGCCACTATCAAGAAAATATAACTTAAAATACAAAACAGCCAATACTATTTAACAATTTAGCTCATTTCCATCAGTTCTTCAAAAACATGGTAAAATTCTTATATATATATATATATATATATATATATATATATATATATATATATATATATATATATATATATATATATATATATATATATATATATATATATATGAGTGTGTGTGTGTATATATGTATATTATACGTATTGTTATAATTATAAGTATTCATTTATAAGTATTCATATAAATTAGTAATTCATAATTCATTTTTATGTAACATACTGTTTCTTTTCTTATTAATAATTCAATGCATGAAATAATTAAAAATATCCGAAATTATTTTCTAGTTAATATAATTTATTTACATAAATATAATTTTAACATTTTAAAATCCATATTAATATTAACAAATAGGACTCAAAATTAACGTATATTTAAAACTTAAATTAATTGTTTAAAAAATGTATAATCCATTTATGCTTCAGACTATTTCGAATCTAAAGAAAGTAAATTAAATTCTATATGGTATAAAAAAATTATTATATTTTGCAGTTCCCAAAAAATTGTTATAAGATAAAGAAAAGAGTTAAGTAATTCTGTCCCAAACTCCAATCATAAAATGCACTTATGTATGGATTCTTCATTAAATTTTTACAATTTACTTGCCGGTGCCGCACTTCGAATATAATAAGTTTCACAACAACCACATCATTTATCCTTTTCCCGGGAATAATCTGTTTAGAATTTCGTAATGAATGCAATTCATTCGCAGGGCACAATGTTCTCCATTGAACTAGAAGGACGAAAATTTACACCATTTGTACCCTTATTTCATGAATGCTTGAATATATTCTTATATTAAAATATCTCGTGATAAAATATTTTGTTCATATTGATGATTCAATAATTGTAAATTTTATAAATAAGATAGTTACATATTAATGCAATTCACAGTAATGAAGAAAGAGGAAAATGAAATATTAGTAATGCAATCACTTATATTCTTATATTAAAATGCAATATATTCTTATATTAAATTATTAATTATACAATTAATAATTATATATATATATATATATATATATATATATATATATATATATATATATATATATATATATATATATATATATATATATATATATATATATATATATATATTTTGTTCATATTGATGATTCAATAATTGTAAATTTTATAAATAAGATTGTTACTTATTAATGCAATTCACAGTAATAAAGAAAGCAAAGGAAACTGTAATATTAGTAATGCAATCACTTATATTCTTATATTAAATTATTAGTTATGCAATTAATAGTTATATATATATATATATATATATATATATATATATATATATATATATATATATATATATATATATATATAGATATATAGATATATAGATATATAGATAGATAGATAGATATATATATATATGATTCAATAATTGTAAATTTTATAAATAAGATAGTTACTTATTAATGCAATTGACAGCAATAAAGAAAGAAGAGGAAAATGTAATATTAGTAATGAAACCACTTATATTCTTATATTAAAATAAAATATATTCTTATATTAAATTATTTATTATGCAATTAATAATTATATATATAATTATAATTGCATAATTAATAATTTAATATAAGAATATGCATTCTTATATTAATTTATTAATTATGCAATTATAATAATTATGCAATATATTCTTATATTAAAATATCTCGTGATAGAATATTTTGTTCATATTGATGATTCAATAATTGTAAATTTTATAAATAAGATTGTTACTTATTAATGCAATTCACAGTAATAAAGAAAGAAGAGGAAAATGTAATATTAGTAATGCAATCACTTATATTCTTATATTAAATTATTAGTTATGCAATTAATAATTATATATATATATATATATATATATATATATATATATATTATAATATATAATTGTAAATTTTATAAATAAGATAGTTACATATTAATGCAATTCACAGTAATGAAGAAAGAGGAAAATGAAATATTAGTAATGCAATCACTTATATTCTTATATTAAAATGCAATATATTCTTATATTAAATGATTAATTATGCAAGTAATAATTATATATAATTATAATTGCATAAATTATAATTTAATATATAAATATGCGTTCTTATATTAAATCATTAATTATGCAATTATAATAATTATGCAATATATTCTTATATTAAAATATCTCGTGATAGAATATTTTGTTCATATTGATGATTCCATAATTGTAAATTTTATAAATAAGATAGTTACTTATTAATGCAATTCACAGCAATAAAGAAAGAAGAGGAAAATGTAATATTAGTAATGCAATCACTTATATTCTTATATTAAAATGCAATATATTTTTATATTAAATTATTAATTACGCAATTAATAATTATATATATAATTATAATTGCATAATTAACGCCCTGACTGCTCAATTTGTAAACCGAGATCTTTTTAAAAATTGAGTATTTTTTGTTGCATAGTTTAATTATATATATAAGCATACTATCTATAATTCTATTATCTAATATGATTATAGTACTAGTCATATAATTTTATTTATTACCTAATTAAATGTCTAATACTCTATATAATTTATTCCACTGGTTAAACGGTGAAAAGGCGAAATGTGCTTTTTAATAAAGGAAGAAAAACACATGCCCGTGGAAATCGCGGGATGAGCAGTTAGAGGGTTAATAATTTAATATAAGAATATGCATTCTTATATTAAATTATTAATTATGCAATATATTCCTTTATTAAAAAATCTCGTGATAGAATATTTTGTTCATATTGATGATTCAATGATTGTAAATTTTATAAATAAAATACTTATTAATGCAATTCAAAGAAATAAAGTAAGAAGAGGAAAATGTAATTTTAGTATTGCAATCACTTATATCCTTATATTAAAATGCAATATATTCTTATATTAAATTATTAATTATGCAACTAATAATTATATATATATAAATGCATACATACATACATATATATATATATATATATATATATATTAAATTATTAATTATGCAATTATAATAATTATGCAATATATTCTTATATTAAAATATCTCGTGATAGAATATTTTGTTCATATTGATGATTCCATAATTGTAAATTTTATAAATAAGATAGTTACTTATTAATGCAATTCATAGCAATAAAGAAAGAAAGAGAAAATGTAATATTAGTAATGCAATCAATGATATTCTTATATTAAAATGCAATATATTCTTATATTAAATTATTAATTATGCAAATAATAATTATATATGTATAATTATAATTGCATAACTATGCAATATATTCTTATATTAAAATATCTCGTGACAGAATATTTTGTTCATATTGATGATTCAATAACTGGAAATTTTATAAATAAGATAGTTACTTATTAATGCAATTCACACTAATAAAGAAAGAAGAGGAAAATGTAATATTAGTAATGCAATCACTTATTAAATACATGATCTATACATATTTGGGTTTAAACCATATATATATAATAAATAAGATATAAAGCTAATAATTAAAATTTAGCATTTTAACAAATCGTATAAAATGGTGAAAGTTGCACATTAGTTTTGAGATAAAATAAATTTTAAACTCTTAATGATATGAAAGATTATTATTATTAGCAGGCCCCTGAAAACCATAAAATAATGAAGAAGGGCAATTTCCACAGTCATACCCAAACATCAAGTATGAAATGCAGTTTAATTTGCAGCTTTCTTTATTATTTATAATAAATAAAGCATCGTTATTTATAATAAATAAAGCATGTTTTAGCATCGTCCTTTGAGATATGATCACTTCATGACTTTCCCCGGACGTATTCCTTTATAATCTTGTAGAATCTTAAAATTTACGCAATTCACTGGCAGCGATTACAGGTATGGGATGAAGCAGGATAAAAGCTTTCTCCCTGTCCTGCAAACCAACTTTACCTTTTTAAATATTGCATATATATGTTTTGATAAAATATTTTGATTGATAATTGAGTATATATGTGTATGAATCATCCATCCCTATGCATATAAACAAAATGTGTGGTATAATATTTGTGTCCACTATATAATATTCAATACATCGAATAATTGTAAATTTTATTAATTGATAATTCCTTTTTATTGTTATTCATTTACAGGAAAACAACGGCAAAGAATAACATTACTTATGAAACCAAGTTACTAAATATCTTTATCTATGCAAACAAGAGTTAAAATCCTGATACATAAATTACATAAGACTCAAAGCTTAAGTAAAAGTATTAAATAAATAAAAATTTTAGTAATTAATATTTTCATTTTAATGTTATTCCTTTACAGAATAACAAGGTCAATATGAATCTTTATATAAATTACATGAATCAAAGCCTAAGTAAAAGCATTAAATAAATACAAATTTTAGTAATTAACGTATTCTTTTTAATGTTATTCCTTTACAGAATAACAAAGGCAAAACGAATCTTTATATAAATTACATGACTCAAAAATTTAGAAAAAAGATTAAATAAATACAAATTTTAGTAATTAATTTTTTCCTTTTAATGTTATTCATTTAGAGAATGACAAGGGCAAAACGAAGATTTGCATAAATTACATAAGACTCAAAGTTTAAGTAAAAGAATTAAATAAATGCAAATTTTAGTATTAAATGTTTTCTCTTTAATGTTATTCTTTTACAGAATGACAATGGGAATACTAAGCTTTAGTTATGAATCATACTATTAATTAACCATCTCTACGCAAACTAGGGTTAAAACCTTCTCCATGTATTACATAAGACTAAAAGTTGAACATGCTTTATTATTTTATGAAATCGTTTAAAAATACAAAAGCTGAATATTTTGTAAAATTTTTTAAATATGATTATTAAGTAAATTTTAATGGCATAAAATATTATTTTTGCACTCACATAAAAACTTCGTTAAAAAAAAAAAACGACAGAGTATAACATTATTTATGAACCCTGTTGCTAAATATCTATCTCTAGACAAACAAGAGTTAAAATCCATGTACCTAAATTACATAAGACTCAAAGCTAAAGTAAAAGCATTAAATAAATGTAAATTTTAGTAATTAATGTTATACCTTTACAGAATGACAAGGGCAAAACGAAGCTTTAGTTATGAATCCTGTTATCAAATAACTATCTCTACTCAAACTAGGGGGCTTGAAACCTTCTCTATATATTACATAAGACTAAAAGTTGAACAAGCTTTATTATTTTATCAAATCATTTAAAAATACGAAAGCTTACTATTTTGTAAAATATTTCTCAACATAATTATTAAATAAATTTTAGGCTTTTAATGCCATAAAATATTATGTTTGCAGTTACATAAAATTCATAAAAATAAAAAGTATAGGTTGAAAATTATATCATAAACCACAATCCTGGTATGCACTTACATATA
Source organism: Pardosa pseudoannulata (assembly GCA_032207245.1). NCBI lineage: Eukaryota > Metazoa > Arthropoda > Arachnida > Araneae > Lycosidae > Pardosa > Pardosa pseudoannulata. Next base: position 46,034,601 of record CM063504.1, on the reverse strand, counting down.
TCCGCTTCATTTAATTCTTAATTTTACGTTTCGATATTACCCTTAGAAATATGATTAATTTAAAAAAACAACCACATCATTTAAAACTATCCCAGGGCAGAGTTTTTTAGAGTCATTTAGTGAACATAATTGAATAACAAGTAATGAAATTATCCGATGATCCAGAAAGACAAAACCTTGTATCATTTCTGACAAAATAATCTAAACCTCTCAGGTTCATGACTATATATTTGTATTAACATAACAAGTGACAAAACATTTGGGTTCCAATTTATAATTTGATGCATTTAGTAATTGCAAATTTTAAAAGTTAATACATTCCATTATTGATGTAAATTTTACAGAAACAAAAAGATAAAATTTAACTTTAGTTATAAACCCTGTTACCAGATAACCGCTTTAGTGTACAAAGGTTAAAATCCATATTCATATTTTATATGATGCAAAACTAACCATGACTTATTATTTTATCAAATTATTTTAAAATAGAAAAGCCGATGATTTTGTAAAATATTTTTACAAGTAAAAATAAATTTAAACTTTTAATGACATAGCATATTATTTTTACAGACCTCCTGAAATTTGTAAAAATAAAAAGTAAGGGTTTTACAATTATATTCCAAACCCCAATCATAGAATACACTTATATATGACTGCTTCATTTAATTCTTACAATTTACGTTCCGGTGTCGCCCTTCGAGATATGATCAATTTCAAAAACAACCACATCATTTATCTCTTTCCCCAGGCACATTCTATTTAGAATCTCGTAATGAACGTAATTCGTTCGCAGGACACCAAAGTAAACAAAGAAAGTTTTAATGGGAAAGGGAAACATTACTTTTATAATGCTTTATTCGACGTTTCCTTCTTAAAAAATAAGTGATGTAAAACAAAAACAGACTTCTTTTTTCCTCTCGAAATCAAATAAATATTCTCTTCCGACATATTCACAAAGTTTCCTTAAGTGTAATTTGTTTTAACGTAAGAAGATTAATTTATGCGAAATTCTTAAATTGCATCGCTGATTAGGCGCAAATAATCAGTAGGTGTTCAAAATTTGAGAATTTGCATATAATGAGGGCGGCGGTAACTCCTTTTCTCTGCTTAAAATTTTCTCGGTTAATTTCGTTTTAATCAAACATGTAGTTAAAAATTTATCGTTTGATAATGAAATTCGGGGCTAGCCTGTTTTAATTAAGGAACAATGTATCCTAATATTTTCATTATCCTCCACTTTGAATAAATTGTTGTTTAATCATTAGCGGGGAAAGATCAGTTGCAAATCAGTAAGTATTAGACTCTATGTAACAGCTATTTGGCTCAGATCTGAAATCAGGATCAACCTCATTTCAGGACACAGAGGAAAATTTATTTGTTTACTTTGGAAGCGAATTCTCCCTTAGATTAGTCAATTAATATCAAAATATTCATACATCATTATAATATACATTCTATAATATACAAATGTACAAACCGGGTCTTATATGTATTCTTAACATACGTATATACTCTACGCACAAATATATGTAAATACCCTGAATGTATAACGTAAAACGTAATTACATAGAATATATTAATATTGGGGGTGAATATATATATATATATATATATATATATGACAAGCCTATGACAAATCAAGGAGCCGATGATGTCGTGGTAATGTCTTTATTCATGACTATTATACAGATTAACCGTCAATCATCGAATATAACGGTGAGTGGTCAGCATCTTCACTGTAACAAAGAATCTATATTTGGCTAAGTTTCATGCAGCAACCCTTTTTGAAGACGATGTCTTTCATTTATTACTTGTCAAGCTCTTTTATTTGCAGTTACCAGTTTTCATACGACTGCATTAGAGAGTAATATGTTTTTTCTGTTTGAAAACGCTTAGATTATTAATTTTAAGATTTCAAATGCACACACACACACACACACACACATATATATATATATATATATATATATATATATATATATATATACATATATATATATATACATATATATATATATACATATATATATATATATATATATATATATATATATATATATATATAAATGCACCATCATTAGAAAATAAAGATTTGTTAAGCATAGGATTGTTATTAAGCATGCACACACACACGCACACACACACACACACACAATATATATATATTGTGTGCGTGTGTGTGTGCGTGTGTGTGTGTGCATGCTTAATAACAACCCTATGCTTAACAATTCTTTATTTTCTAATGATGGTGCATTTTCAGTAACTTCACAACTTGCCATTTGGAATATCTAACAACTTTAACTGGATTATATAAGCTATTAAGAAAGAAATATTTCTAATAAGAAAAATACTTGTATATTAGAAATTATTACATTGATAAAGCATTTAATGTTTCTAAAATGAAATTCTATTTGCAATTAAACAAATTATTTAAAAATTAGTTTATTATATTATTTCCAGTTTTATCTCGATTTTAATATGGAATTATAGATATAAGCTATTTATTCCATAAACGCATTTCGAAAATAACATTGCTATTAAAACGAGGTTTTATTTATCTGTAACTAAACACGCTTGTTAAAGCTTCATACGTAAATATCTACAGCATTTTCATACTCTCCTCTGAAACATAAACCAATAGATAATATCTCTTTATTATATTTTATAAAAGTGGATATGAAATACTTTCAAGGATTTTAGTGACGGTCTGATCAAAAATGTTTATTTTAAATTCTTGTATACACAGTCTCTCAAATCGTGAGCTTCACAAATTGGATACAATAGCACGTTGTTCTTTATTTGAATATTCCGACTTATACACGGTCAATGTTTTTTTTATCCTTTTCAATACTTTGTTATATTATTCAAGTCTTTTTCATCAGTCCTGAAGAACACGGGGCTTGTGGTTTATTTTTAACATTTCAGAGAATTTATTCTTCATTCCTTTTACTCCACAGTGATAAATGGAATGTTATCCAGTATACTATTCGAAAATTCATTTTTATGTAAAAATCTTATAGAATAAAATAGTATCGACAGCTTTTAAATTTTTCTTAAAAATTGGCGAAACATTAAAAGTAAATTAATTCGATCAATCACGACTTTTAGTCTAATTTTTTTAATAATATAGGTATATAAAATAATAATTACTTTTAAAAATGTAGTGAATTATACTTTGTTTTAAAATCCTTTTATATGCTTTATCACTTTTATTCTAATTTTTTAATAATATAGTGATATATAGTTATAACAATAATTACTTTTTTAAAATTTAGTGAATGATACTTTCCTTTAAAATCCTTTTTGTATACTTTATCACTTAATATTTTCTTTCTTAAAAATTGGCGAAACATTAAAAGTAAATTATTCGATCAATAACGTATTTTATTCTAAATTCTTTAATAATATAGTTATATAACAATAATTACTTTTTAAAATTTAGTGAATGATATTTTGCATTAAAATCTTTTTATATACATTATCACTTAATATTTTTAGCTTAAAAATTGGAGAAACATTAAAAGTAAATTATTTCGATCAATCACGTCTTTTATTCTAATTTTTTTAATAATATAGTTATTTAATAATAATTACTTTTTAAAATGTAGTGAATGATACTTTGCTTTAAAATCCTTTTGTATACTTTATAACTTAATATTTTGTTAATAAATAAGTGTTATCCACAAACAAAAATAATTCTATTAGCTCTATTTATCAATTATATATTATTAAACATTTACTAATTATTATTAAATATTTATTAAGTATCAGATATTTACTAGTTATTAATATCATACATTTTATTAGTACTTAATTATAAAAAAATTCAACATTTGTACGAGAATGCAGAACCTATGAACGGGAAGTTAAAGTAAGATGCAAAAGACTTAAACTATTCAAATATTGTAAGGCTGAAATTAATGTAGATGTAAGCTATTAAATTTAGAACTGATTGATATAAAATGTATGCTAGATAGTTTTGCATAAGCTAGTCAATAGCATACTAGCTGTGAAGCATACTAGTCAATTGTTAATCACAAATATCCAGAGAAATACAGCATACAACTGCTTAACTTCTGAGACTGAGCTTAAATATTTATATTTTACTCGGCTTTATTTCTTAAACTGCTAAATTATCTGTGTATACGCTAGCTCGGAGTTGTAAAACAGCTGTCTCTGTAATTTTTTTGGTTATATGTCTTGCTTAAATTAGGGTTACATTTTATTATCTACTTTTTTAAAATTTACTTAATGATACGTTGCTGTAAAATCCTTTTGTTTTCCTTTTGTATACTTTATCATTTAATATTTTGTTAAGAAATAAATGCTATCCATAAAACAGAAACAATTTTAATAGTTCTTTTTACCGATTATATATTATTAAATATTTACTAATTGCTATTAACTATTTATTAAATATCAGATATTTAATAGTTATTAATATCATACATTTTATTAGTATTTAATTATAAATAATTTCAATATTTATACGAGAATGCAAGACTTATGAACGGGAAGTTATAATAAGATGCAAAAGACTTAAACTATTAAAATATTGTAAGACCAAAATTAACGTAGATATAAGTTAGTAAATTTAGAGCTGATTGATATAAACTGTCTGCTTGGTTTAGTTTGTAGTGCTACAGTCTACTTTTTGCAACACGAGGGCTAATGAGACCGGGACCTACAGCTTAAAGCCGATTCTGAACGGCTACGAACATCCATGCCACAGTGGAATTCGAACCCACGAACTCCGGTCCCGAAGGCAAGCACCCTAACCAATCAGCTATTGTTTGGCATAAACTGTCTGCTAGATAGTTTTGTATATGTAAGGTAGTCAATAATATGATAGCTATGACTCATACTAGTCAATAGTTAGTCACAAATATCTAAAGAAAGACCGCATACAACTGCTTAATTGCTGAGACTGAGCAATCATTATTTATATTTTACTCAGCCTTCTTCCATAAACTGCTATATTCTCTGAGAATACTGCTAGGTCGGAGCTGTAAAGTAGCTGTCTCTGTACTTTCTCTGGTTATATGTCTTGCTTACATTAGGGTTACATTTTATTGTATACTTTAATGGTTATTAATACCATTATTTAAATAGCTATTAATTATTAATAACTTTAATTATTACTCATTTCAACTATAGCATATTTGCAGTTGCTCCTTGTGCATTTCGTTAATAGCATGGGCATTTTGTCTATATTTAATCTTTTAAAACTTAAATATTCATGGGTTTAAAAAAATAAGTGTATTGTAGTTTTTTGGATCTAAAAAACTATTTCTTGTTATAAGAATTAACAAATATGTTAAAGTAACTGAAAAAAATTAAATTGCTTATTTTCTGTCTATAATGTTTTATGTAGAGAATTAAAAAAAGTTAAAAGTTTAAATTTTTTTTGTTATATTTATCTTAAAATGCATAGTTCATAATTTTTTTTAGAATACACCGGATAGAAATCTGGCTAAAATATTTCAAGTATTCCTCAGATTAAAAAAAAATATTTTAATTAAGAAAAAGATGGTAAATACTATTTTCATTTCTCATTATTAGTTATATTTTTCAGTTCAAAGAGATATAAATGTCAACATTTAAGGTATATTTTAAACAACTAAAGTTTTATTTACTTGAAAACGTTATATTTTTTATACATTTAGAAACAAACTATTTGATACACCAAGTAGCTTAACGATAGTTCCCAGAATGCTGGAATGCATATTTTTTACATTGAAATAATAATTTTAGAACTTTAAAATATAAAAATAAATTTAATGATATATTTTTTAAATTTTCTACATATAAATACTAATATTTTTGTACCAATATATTTAAATTTCTTACCAATATAGTTAACTAGTGCTTTTTACAAAAATAAAATGTAACTTAACATAAAGAATTTGAAACTGCCTTTGTAAGATTTTCCCCGAATCAACATCATTGAACAAATTACATTCCGAGGTGCTTAAAAGACTGGAATGGATAGAGGCATTCATACTAGATTTTTGTTGAGTTACGGTTAGTAAAATATTACTGATACCGTCATATGACGGGCTATATGCTAGTACTTATATAAAAAGATACTTATATGTCTAGTTTAAATATAAATATATATATGTATGTATATAGACATATATATATATATATATATATATATATATATATATATATATATATATATATATATATATATATATATATATATATATATATATATATATATATAGGGAGTGACACAGATAAATATATAGATAAATTTATATAAGCATGCAATTACATTATATGAAGCTTTTCTTAGAGTTCCGTTAATTTTATAGGAAAAAAGTCAAATGCGATTTTATCTAGTCATATACAGTTGCCTTTTATTCATAAAATAGAAAATGGAGTTATAAAGTCTATATTTGTAGCAATTTTAATTGCTAATTTAAATGTGCATAATTTAATTTAGCATTCTTTATGTGCCTATTTAATTATTTTATATTTTATAAAGTATATACAATGATATCTAATTAAATTTGAAAACTCTTTGTTAATAATCTATATCTCCATAAGCTATAAAACAAGATAATTAATTATTGCAGTTATATAACTATTTAATAAAATACTTGTGTTTCAGATAAATGTTTTGTAATCCCAATGGAATAAAAGGGAGAAAAAATACCAATTCATATTCTCATTCCAAAACAGAGCAAACATATTTGATGGATTTATAAAACTATATGCATTATATTTGCATTTACGTTGCGTAAGTGCTATTATCATGAGAGTTAAAAATAACTGACGGAAAGAAAATATATCATTTAGATTCCTGCAGTGGATAATGCATTTTAAATTATTAAATTTAAAATTTAAATGTTAACAAATTCCCGCAGGAGATGCTTTATAAGTTCAATTTACTTATTGGATTACCCTTAACGATATTGATATATTTATGCCTTGTTTGTGAGTTTACTAGCGCCAACTTTCTTGACCGTTATACTATTGGACTAAAACTATTATAAAATATTGGTATATAAATTTAAATGTAAATACCAATTGCTGTTCGTAAGTTGCATAAATTTAAGCAATTAAAAGCAACTTCTTTATTAAGTCTGTACAAAATATTCTGATTTAGGCAACATGAAGTCAACCTTTTAAGATTTACAAACAACCAAAGAAGGCTCTAATAAAATTTATCTACAGAATATTTGTAAAACTCACATTTTTTTATCGTGAAATAAGTGGCATTTTAAAACTTTTCTTAGTATTTGTTTACAGTGATTGTTTAAGAGAAGCGAGAAAGTGAAACAATGGAGATAACTCGTGAAGGATTCCGGATGATTTTTTTATGATTTTAAGAAAGGACTTACTAGACAAGAATGTACAAAATCGCTTCTTGAAACTTTTGGTAAGAAGCACATCAGAAAAGACAGTTTTTAATTGGTTTGCTGAATTTCCTTGTGGTCCTGCTTCAGTCAGTAGTGAATCTCTTGAAGAGAGACACAAATCGGAAGAGATTTCAAAGAACATCGATGATGTGCATAAGATGATTGATGAAGATTGGCTTGTTACGTATCGTGAGATAGAGACATCCTGAGAAAATTGAGAACAGCAAAATTTATATACAACATTGTTACAGGTGCCGAAACATAGATATATTCGTATTAGACAGAAACTAACAACAGTCCACCCTCTAGGTGTGTCAAGATCAATTGATCCACGAAACCTTTTTCGTTCACGAAGCTCTTAAAAAAATTATTGCTTGTTTCTTTGGGCTTACAGGACTTATGGCAACCATTTCATAACAGGGGCGAAGAACTGTTAACGCGAAATGGTATACAAGATTTTTTTGCCAAAATCAACAGCGAGATCAGGAAAATTCCACAAAAACCGGCGCATCATTCTTCATCATGACAACGCCATCTACCACACATTACGTGAAACAGTTGATTATATGAAGGATAAACATATCGAATTAATGTCATATTTCCCATATTCACCTAATTTGTCACCTAACGACTTGTTCTTGTTTACTTAAGTCAAACTAAAATGCTTTGGCAGCGATTGGCTTCACCTAAAAACGCTGTTGATGCCTTTCACATCTATTTTTCTGAGGTATCAACATCAGAGTGGAAAAACTGTTTCAAGACTTAGTTTGATCGGATTTAAAATTATGTAAATCTTAAACTAGAATATATTAAAAAAAACCAATAAAATAGTTTGTTCTCCCAAATTCTTTTTCGTCCTCATTTTGTAAAACTTAAAATTCAACCTTCGTACTATTTTCACACACACACACACACACACACACACACATATATATATATATATATATATATATATATATATATATATATATATATATATATATATACATATTAGTATTCTTCTGAAATTTTCATTTATATTAAAATTTATGTTTTTTATGGATGTCAAAATACTTTTATTTATTAAATTAGTTATTAAAATATGCAGTATTTTTACTAAATTATAAAATTTTAAAAATACATATGAATGTTTATGATAATTTATGACAATTACAATTAAAGTTTTAGAGTTAATTAAAATAATAATTTCTATAAGATGTTTCTTTGAATTGATATTTATAGTTGACTATTCAAAATAACAATTTTATATTCAATGAGGACATTTTAAAAAATATTTTTACAATTAAATTTATAGAAGTATATAATATTATTTAATATGATAAAGACATCGTATTACATGGCTTTCAACTTTGTAAATTATGAACTATAGATTCAAATTTAATTTCATTTATTAAAAATATTTATTAAGAAAACCATCTCGTTAAATTAATTTATAAAAATCTGAAGTCGTATTTTGTATATAAACTTTAAGGAAATATATTGATTGATAGCACAACAAAATTAAGTTAATTATTATTTAATAAATAACTTGAAACATGAGGTTAAATAATTATATATACATATATTTATTTCTTTATGTATGTGTTATACTATTACCTTGTTTTACTTGTAGGTTATTAAAATATTAGAGCAATATTAAGCAAGAAAATTAAGAAATCGTTTATTATTATTAATTTAGTCATGTGTAACAATAATCACTTCCGACATAAAACTATTTTTTAAATTATAAAAAAGTTATACTATGTATATTTTCTAAGTACAAAGAGTAGTATGGTTTATATTATTATATAAATATTTCGTATTGTGCGAAAATATTACGATGGTTTAATATGTATTACGTGAACATTAGTAGTCATACCGCATCTACTAGCCGTTTTAAAATTTAGTTATAAAACATACTCAAATGACATGAATAAATGTTTAAACTGCAGTTGAAAAATTTAATAGTAATGTTTACTTAATGTATATTTATTACATACATATTTCTTATTATGCGAAAATATTACTATGGTTTAAAATGTAATATGTGAACATTAGTAGCCATAACCCATCTTCTAGCCGTTTTAAAATTTAATTATAAAAAATACTCAAATGACATGAATAAATGTTTAAACTGCAGTTTAAAAACTTGTAGTCCTGTTTACTTAATGTAAAATTATTACATAAATATTTTTTATTGTGCAAAAATATTACGATGTTTTAATATGTATTATGTGAACATTAGTAGTAATACCGCATCTTTTAGTGGTTTTTAAAATTTAATTATAAAAATACTCAAATGGCATGGATAAATGTTTAAACTGCAGATTAAAAACTTTATAGTCCGGTTTCTTAACGTATAATTATTATATAACTATTTCTTATTATGTGAAAATATCACTATGGTTTAATATGTATTATGTGAACATTTGTAGTCATTTCCATCTTCTAGCCGTTTTAAAATTTAATTATAAAAAATACTCAAATGACATGAATAAATGTTTAAATTGCAGTTTAAAAATTTTATAGTCCTGTTTACTTAATGTATAATTATTACATAAATA
>CM063504.1:46007185-46019685 GCA_032207245.1 Pardosa pseudoannulata | reverse complement strand
CTTGTAAATAAAACATTTTTTAATTTATCCTAGAGCACGTAGAAAAATTATCATTGGCAATAGAATTATGCCTTATTATCTACTGTTTTAAAGTGTTTGTAAAACAAAAGAACCTACTGATAAACGAGAGTCTATATTTTAAGAAGCATTTTTCAACTACTTTATACTTGAGAAATGATGACGGTTTATTTTTTACTCGGTTGGCATTTAATGGTTTGTAAATAATAATTTGTGTTTTCCTGCGAATGAACAATAAAAAATATCATCCAATATACATTTATATAAACATACAAACATGTATATACATATATATATATATAATATATATATATATATATATATATATATATATATATATATATATATATATATATATATATATATATATATATATATATATATATATATATCCATCTGTGGCATTAAAGATCTATTCAAAAATTGTTGCTATTAATTATATGATAATAATATTTAGTATATCTAGAGATTATTGGAGCAACAATCATTTAAGACAAATTTATTCTACTCTATATCTATCTAACGGCTTCCAAACCTGACATGTAAAACATTTAAAAATGTAGACAATTCAACATAAAATTATAGTTAAAAAAACTGAGCTAATACTCAATACATATCAACAAAAATATGGAGTAGTTACAAATACCTAAATAATTTTAAAATGGAAGCTGACCCAATTGTAAATAAAACATTTTTTAATTTTATCCAAGATCATGTCCAAAAATCATCATCGGTAATACAGTTATTCCGTATTATCCACTTTTTTAAAGTTTTTGTAACATATGGCTGCAATAACTCACAAAAGAACGTATTGCTAAACGAAAGTCTATATTTTAAAGGTTTTTTTTTATCTATTTTATAAATGACAAATGAAGTCTGTTTAGTTTTTACTCGGATGACATTTAATGTTTTGTAAATAATATTTTGTGTTTTCTTGAGAATGAAATATAAAGAATATCCTGTAATATATATATATATATATATATATATATATATATATATATATATATATATATATATATATATATATATATATATATATATATATATATATATATATATATATATATATATATATATATATATATATATATATTTCGTATCCAGTCGTAAGGCGAATGGAAGAATCAGTCTTTACTAGTAAATCATCTCTTTATTCAAAGTGTAGTTTCTTGTTAAGGCGTCACTTGTTCCCTTTTCATTTATTCGTGGCGGAGCTAAGCGTAGAGTATGTTGACAGCTCGATGTCAATGCGATCACTGTCAACTATCGGTTTCCATATTCATCAAATATTTCCATAATGCTTTAGCTTCACCGGATTATCCTGAAAGCATATGCGAGCGTGGATTTTGTTTCATCTATTTTGTTATTACGAAAGAGTGCTCTTTTTAATTGTTCATAACTCGCTTAATTTTCCAAATCCCCATTTTTCGACGTATAATATCTATATCTCTATCTATAACTTTCTATCTATCTATCTATCTATCTATCTATCTATATCTATATATATATATATATATATATATATATATATATATATATATATATATATATATATATATATATATATATATATATATATATAATGTGTGTATATCCATGTGCTGCGTTAAAGATCTATTTATAAATTATTATTATTAATTACATGATAATAATAATTACTAGATATAGAGATTATTGGAGCAACAATCACTGAAGACAAATTTAATCTACTCTATATCTATCTAACTACCTCGAAACTTGACATATAAAACATTTAAAAATGTAGACAATTTAACATGAGTATATAGGAAAGAAACCTGAGCTAGTATCACTATATAAAGCACAATACATCACTACAAAAATATGGAGTACTTCCAAATATCTAAATAATTTTAAAATTGAAGCTGACCCAATTGTATATAAAACATTTTCCATTTTATCGTAAGATAAAATGGAAAATGTATTATTTACATGTTGTGTACATGTTGAAAAATCATCATCGGTAATGCTGTTTTATCTACTCTTTTAAAATTATTGTAATTTATAGCTGTGATACTTCACTGCAGAAAGCATTGCTAAACCAGAGTCTAAACTTTCATAGTTAATACAGTTTTAATTCTACACTTCTATTAGTCAGTTTGTAAAATATACCTCTCATGCATCATAGCAATAATTCCCAAGGGAAAATATTAATTCCAAATAGTGCTGTCTCATAGCACAAGATAAAATAAAAGAGATACGAATATACACATAATAATATTCAGTAAATATTTACCCTATCAATTATCGGAACACAAAATTCCGAATTTTATTAAAAGGTATTCAATTTTTAATTTCCTTTCCGTTTTCTATATACACATGTATATTGATGTTTAAACTAACTACATTAAAAACATTTTATATATTCACAACACTATAAGGTTTATGTACCTTATAAGGAGTTATAGGTAATTGATTTCTTCTTTAACTCTATAAAGATGCCAAAAGAGAATTCAATTATGTCGAACTCATCTAGTGGCTTGAAATGTTTATATTATTTTCTACTCCATCATGACATTTTTTAAATAAAATAAGGTATTTTAATTAATTACACTCTCTCCACTTATCCTAACACTCTATATAACATTCAATTTTCACCAAATCTATGGACAATCGCATATATAAATATCATAAAATAAAGTAAATTATTTTCTCTAATTCTCTATTGTGATATAAATAACTACTGAATCCTAGAGTGAAATATACTTCTTTTTCAAGGAATAGAAACACTTTATTTGAAATTAATTTCTAGATGTTGCTCTAACTACATTTGCCATATGACTGCCGAATGGGTAAGAACTTATCGGTACTGGAGTTCCTGCTTTGCATTCCCGCTGAACTCATGTATGGACAAGCTGTTCAGAATTAGCTTAATGCACTGCCTCAGTTTCATTAACTCATTAGAAAAACAGTAGTGGGTTGACATCACCAAGCTTACATATCTCACTCAAGTGGTAGGTATTTTTACTGTTCGTCTGGGTAACTAGAAACAAAAAAATGCTAGATTCAAATAATTCTATAATCATTCTAATCTAATTTCATACATACATATATATTTAATCTGTATATCATACGCACACACACACACAACACACACACATATATATATATATATATATATATATATATACATATATATATATATATATATATATATATATATATATATATAATATATATATATATATATATATATATATATATATATATATATATATATATATATATATATATATATATATATATATATATATATATATATATATATATATATATATATATATATATATATATATATATATATATGTTATATATATAAATGTCAGGTTTAAAAAATTTGTAATTAAAAATTACGTGAGTTATAAACCATTTTAAAAGGGGAACTCTTTTATAATAATAAAATAATTGAAAAAGACCCATGCTCACGTAAGCTTTCGGGATCATCCGGTGAGGTGGAGGAATTTTTCAGCTATTTGATGAGCTTGCAAGCAGATAAGTTTCAATCATCGCGTGGACATGAAACTTTGAACACACTCTACGCGTGTCTCTGACATTAAAAAATGAAAATTACGCAGGTTTTGCTTTTGGAAGAAACGATGATTTAATAAACTTATTATTATCAAGAAGACTGTTTTCCATTCGCCTTAACTCTGGATCACGTCATGTCACACACACACACACACACACACACATATATATATATATATATATATATATATATATATATATATATACATATATATATATATATATATATATATATATATATATATAAATCAATGGGAATCATTTCGATGTGAACATGAAATTTTAGCTAAAAGAAATATTTTTATAGTAAATATATAATTGTATTCAAGTATTAGCGTCATGTGAATTGAGCAATTTATGTTACTACCTTTCTAATTTTTGAAGATACATAAAACACGTTTATAAACATGTATTTCTCTTAAAATATACTCTATTTGCTTTTAAGAAAGAGTACGTAAACATATATACATACATACAAGATAATCCAGTTTCATTGCTTTTTTATTACAAATATTCATTGAATAAAACTAAAATTTTATATAATGTTTGTGCCTTTTTTCGATAATTTTTTACTCATGTAGTAAAATTTTATCAAGCATTGTATGCAATTTAAACAATAGTTCTTTCTCAGATAGGCGCCTTCTTTAAAATGATAAAATATCTGTGTTTCCATAAAATTCCATTCAACAAATATTCATTCAAATGTCCTTTTGTTAAGCTTAGTATTCATCGCGAGGAAAATGAAGAACTGAAAATTGCAAAGTTTTGTTAGACAATATACTCGTCACTCGTTATAAAGGAGGAGTTTATGAACATATAAGTACGTGTTTATGAATCTATACATATATAAATATATAATATATATACATATATATTCATAAAATACATATATATGTATATATATATATATATATATATATATATATATATATATATATATATAATATATATATATATATATATATATATATATATATATATATATATATATATATATATATATATATATATATATATATATATATATATATATATATATATATATATATATATATATATATGATGTATTTAAATATCGTGTATTTATTGCAGATGATTTTATATTCCTAATCACCAAAGTTATAAACCTATATTTAGTTTGTTGAAATAAAACATTTTAATATTACACTCTGCTCAACTTTTTCGTTGTCTAAGGCCAAATAACTGATTAGATGGTAGTTGAAAGGTAAAACCTCTCGATATACATATACCTAGAGCTTAGAAGTTCCTTGCTTAGAAGTTCTTTTAAAATATCGTGTTGTGATGCAGGCACGGATATTTCAGAATAATGAAATCATAATTAGAAATAATTCAGAATAATCAAATAATAAGAAACATTAATATTTCAAATAAAATAGTAAATGAAAACAAAATACTATATACATATATATATATATATATATATATATATATATATATATATATATATATATATATATATATATATATATATATATAGTTTACTGAGTTTAAGTCATGACAAAAGAGTTTTGTAAACATTCATTTTTAAAGAGCAAAATACTCTTATTTATTTCTTTGATCATCAAGAATAAAATCTCACTATCAATGACTGGTGCTATGGGTTTTTAAAAATATGCCACTTTGTGACAAGGTAACATCTTACAAAATGCAATATCTTAGAAGCAAGCCGTTTCCACTCTATAATTCTATAAATGAAAATATCTGGAATAGTAATTTACCTTTCAGCTGCAATAAATACGTTAAACAATCACCCAGTAATGTGCAGGAATTGTATACCATTCGTTAATGAAACTTTTATCTATAAAACATTTTTTTTTATTAATTATAAAGGGTGAAATGAATTTAAAATTTGAGAATTTATTGCGCTTACTTTAGGTATTGTAAACACAAAAATATAAATACATGAACATTTTCCACCTTTTTTTGTCGTAATAGCAAAAGGAGTTTGTCTACCTTAAATTTTGTTTTGTATTTTATTAGCTTTTAAATGTTTTGAAGTTCAATCTATTATAATAATTGTACATGACATAAAACGAAAATAAATCTGTATTTTATTATTTTTGTGGTATATCATAGTTTTAGTAAAATCGTATTGATACTGTAAAGGGAGACTGACATAAAATCATAGAATTTAAATCAGAATATTGAATAAAATTTTTAAAACACCACTCTTTAAGTAAAAGAATCTAGTGGTATTTTAGTGTGTTATTTACTGAAAAGTAGACAAAAAATTTTTCGAATTTTACATTTAAAGTTGAAATAGTATTCGTTTATAGAATATTAAATATTTATGCATATTTTATTATCCTTTTTTAAAAAAAAATATTTTTACGCTTCAACGATTTATTATTTTTTTTCATTGTGTAAATATTTAAGAAATTTATAGTACTGGGCGATCTTTAATTTTTCCGATATTCGTTTTAAAACTGAACTAAATCATTTGGATGTTTTTTTGTAGTATATAGGTATCATCAAATTATGTTTTAAATAATTTTGCTTAGGTAAAAGATTAAGAGTAAATTTTTTAATACTTTTAAAAAAGTATAGACTCGACGAAGGAGAATAGTCAAATATCTTATTCCATTTACTGAATTTTTAATATCGGTTATAAATGTTTATAAAGAAGGAAAAATAATTAAATTTTACACATGCTGTTCAATAAAAGGTAACACTCATTTTATTATCAAAACACTGCTTATCAGAGTAATATTGTATGCGTATAAAAGAAAGGATTGTTAATGTATTAATTAATAGTAGTAGATTGCGGCCCGTGTAGGCTCTTATCCGTGACCAGTCGTCCACGCAAGTCCACGTACGCCTTGATATGTACTGTTCGTTTTATTGAACTATCATAAGAAGAATTCTTACGCTGACCGTGACTAAGAAATACGCAACCCACGACGAGTCGTAGCGACAGTCGTTGCTTCACGAACAACCATGTTCACGCCTGGAACTCCTCCAGTCCGGAATCCAATCTGTCGGGTCGTACCGTCCGCGCCCAACTTGCATATTACGATCCGGAGGACCAGGGTCGCCATGATTAATTAATTTAGATCCAATAGGATACCCTGCAATTTAAGGACTCTATTTTGAGTCAGTATTAATGCCACTATAATGAGTCTATTGAACCAATCCTGCGGGAGCAACCAATGTTTATTTAATTCTAGGTCACAGTATATAATATAAAGAAAAAAATATTTACAATATATACAAGTTACATAGTGTCTTCCATACAACAAATCGGGAAACGCTCCATAATTTGTCCAACTCCATAACTGCTCTTCTTAGAAGCACACAGCAAAATAAGTTCAACATACTTGAAGTTTCTTGGAAAGAATTTATTCCTGAGATAGTCAAAAAGACAGAAGCTGTAGACGATGTGAAGTAGGTCTCCAACTTCAGTTCCGCACAAGCAGATCTCGCTTTTACCGAAGAACATTTTCTGTTAAAAGGGGAATGCACCATGCCCCATCACTAAACTATCATAAAACTCTTTCCATATAGTTCTGATTTCGTATCAGGGAATTTCTGCATCCTTCCCGTCTCAATGATACAAAGGCAGTAGCTTCGAATGCAAAACATATTTAAAAGCAGTGAAAAAGTTTTGAAAAAACTCTAGAAGCACGCAGCAAAATAAGTTCAAAAACCTTGAAGTTTCTTGGAAACAATTTAATCCTGAGATCATCAAAAAGACTGCAGCTGTAGACGATGTGAAGTAGGTCTCCAACTTCAGTTCCGCACAAGCAGATGTCGCTTTTATCGAAAAACCTTCTCTGTTAAATGGGGAATGTACCACGTCCCGTCACTAAACTATCATAAAACTCTTCCCATATAGTTCTGATTTCGTATCAGGGAACTTCTGCACCCTTGCCGTATCAAGGATAGAAAGGAAGCAGCTTCGAATGCAAAACATATTTAAAAGCAGTGAAAAAATTTTGAAAAAACTCTATACACTCTAAAAACATGAAATTTTTCTTGCGGTTAAGAAACGTTTTAAATGTTGTTCAAAATGCATTGCCTTTCACAATAAACATTTTGAAAATTTTCTCTCTAATAAAAATGATACTGCTCAGTTTAAGTATAATATTAAAATTAACGGAAGAACAATTTCAAATTTATGAACTATTGTTAAAATAATATGACAAAATAATTCTCAAAAATAATGCAATTTTATTCTGTATTGCTATGAAAAATTAGCTTGCCATTTTCTATATACAATATGCTATACAATACATAAAAACAAATGATAGACCTACATTCGTCTCTCATGTTTGAAACAAAACAGATTGAGAAAAAATGTGCTTATATCACAAAAGAATATCTTGAAGCCTCCGATGGGGGAATTTTTTTTCCTTTGCGGATCTATTTCAGTTTCTGACACATGGCAAAGAAATAAAATCATCGGCTTATCTGAGCTCGCAATGAGGGCGGCACATTTCAAATAGGAGAAAGAAGTATATTATTTTAAGCATATATCTGATCCGAGCCGGCGTGAGATAAGAAAATTCACTCATAAATTTCAACGAAATAATAGATTTTACAACTGAATCGCAGTAAAAGGAGGATGCATCATTTCGAGAATAGAGATCAGTGGGTTGGAAATAGGGAGTTTAAAGAAAGGATCAATAGGTACGATCTTATTAAACTCTGCTTCTAGTAAAACAGATTGTAATATATTTCTATTCTGCATATTTTCTTAACTAAATCAATGCCTTTTTTGAATATCAAATGTTTATAGCTAGAACTTTAATGTACAATGAAGTGCTCTCGCTGTCTTTCCTCTCCCTCTCTTCTCTCTCTCACTCAGTTTCTTTTTCTGTCACTCTCTTTCTCTCTCTCTCTCACTTTTTTTTCTGTCACTCTCTTTCTCCCTCCCTCTCTTCTCTCTCTATCACTTTCTTTTTCTGTCACTCACTCTCTCTCACTTTCTTTTTTTTGTCCCTCACTCTCTCTTCTCTCCTCTTCCCCCTCCGTCTTTCTTTGTCACTCTCTCTTTTTCTGTGTCTCTCTCTCTTGTCTCTCTCACTCTCGTTTTCTTTTCTGTCCCTCTCACTATCTTCTCTCCTCTTCTCCCTCTCTCTTTCTTTGTCACACTCTCTCTTTTTCTGTCACTCTCTCTCTCTTTTTTCTCTCTCCCTCTCTCTTCTCTACCTCTCCCCCTCCTCTCTCTCTGTATATATATATATATATATATATATATATATATATATATATATATATATATATATATATATAGTGTGTATGTGTGTGCGTGTGTGTACATTATGATATTTTTAAAATAAAAAATTAATCAGATTAATTATGTCCATTTTAAAATGCATTTCCGGATATCCTATCCTTTTCTAGCAATCTTAGTATATTTCTTCTTCATATTAATTTGTCGACTTCTAATCGCCACGTTCTCTATTACATAAGTGCTTTAAAATAACTCGCGACTCTTAAACTACATAATCGACATATCTTCGTAAGTGTGAATGAAAGCTTCTGATTGGTTGGCCTGTAAAATTATACAAACCAGATGCAAGTGTTTTGCCGTCTCTGAGAGTTGTGTATGTAAGTTTCTTCAATAAGCTCTGTTTTTGCTCCACAATGTTTTAGGCTTGGCCACCCGATTGCATCAAATTCAAGGTGAATAAATCCGATTTATAATGGGACAAATCTCTCATTGATATATATATATATATATATATATATATATATATATATATATATATATATATATATATATCTATATATATATATATATATATATATATGCGTGTGTGTGTTGTATTCAGCTACAGAGTCAAACTCAAAATGGTATTCTGAAAAATCATAGCATGTGCTCTCTTTCACTACTTAAGGTATATATACATGCTAACCTATACCCAAAGTATTTTTGTACAAAATTATTACAAAATTTAGTAATGCATTTCTGTTAAATGATATTAATAAGCAGTTTTACTAATGCATGCCAATTCCAAAATGACATACACTTTAATATGAAGTTCACTTATTGATTACTTTTAAGTGGTTCCTTATAAGAGAAACTTCATTTCAAAATTGTTTTAACTTTAGACTTATTAAAATTATTATTATACTATTATTATAAATCTACTACTTCTATTATAAATTACATAGTTATTTCTAGGGCATGAATTAAAATTGAACAAAAATATTTATAAATTTTAGAGGCAGTTACTTTTTTAAAATTGATGTCGTAAATATTTAAATATTCACATTTAATTTAGAATTGCTTTAAAATTTTGCTTTGTCCTTAGTTTAAGTAATCGAAAATAGTAAAAAAAAAAACAATTCAGCAATAATTTTAAAATCATATATCATCAATAATTTGAATTATGATAAATATATGGTGAACAATATAAAAAAATATGAGATTTGTAGGTAAAAAAAAAACGCGTGAAGATTTAGTTTGCATACTTTTACTAAACAACTTAACTGATTGATTACTTCTAAATATCACCATATTTATGAGTTTGTACCCGCTTTCATCTTATATACAGCTATTTTCATTTATACTGCTAGTTTTTTTTCTTACTGCTATTTCTATGATTGGTAGTGATTAGCGTTTTACTTGGTGAATTGTTTTGCCTCCAAACACGAGAAGCATTTAACGTCTTATTTTCTAGGATGAATACTATTAATATTGAAAAACATTTAATAGAAATTTTATGCCAGTCAAAGATGCTCTTTATTTTAAAGTAAGCTCTTCAACAAATATATGTCACGTATGTACAAAATATCATTGAGTGTTTTGTTTACATTTTGCCTTTCGATATGGAATTATTTCAAAAATATATTTTATTACATAGCACAGGATTTATGATTTTTAGTATCGTCTTTGAAAGATCGTTTTACTTTTACTGGAAATAGTTTCCACTTCAGCACACTTTAGACATACGGGACCATTTAAAATCTTCAATAACTGAAAAAATACTATTAGCTTATTCCTTAAGTTTCTCTTTTTGCATACTTCCTGATAGGTATTCTGCAATATTTTCTGTAGATTGTCAATCAAGGCATTATTAAGTTTCCTCACTCTTTGAGACCTTTCTATTTCCGTATGTCCAGTTCCAACACCCTTCTAGATGTAAGAAATACATGTATATTTTTACAATTTGTTTTCCAGATTCACCAGTCACATTATGATACCTCTATTATTGTATATTTCTAAAAATCATTCCTTTTTTATAGAATTAGGATAGATTTCTGACTACATAAACGTTTAACTACAGTTCTACTTATGGGCTTGTAGAAGGTCTTTCGTAACTGAGGTAAAAAAAAATAAAATATGCTTCTTACTGAGATAAAAACAAAATATAATATGCTTCTTACTAAGGTAAAATTAAAAATAAGATTTGTAAAGCTAAAAATAGATTTTATCCAATAAAACAGAGAAAATAGTAAATTTCAAGTGAAATTAATCATTTTAAAATAGTGAGATAGATACCTTAATTGAATTTAATCACTTTTTAAATGGGATTATTTAATTGAAGGTTGATTAATCGTATTGAATGAAGCTGTGAAGAATTGCCACTTTATTTATGATACATTTCAACTGAATGAAATTACAGAACAGAAATTAAAACTACGTTTTTATATGACTTGAATTTAAATGTAAAAGACTAACTTTATTGATATATACGTTAGTTGTTTAAAATAAACATTCATATAAAAATAAAAGTCAACGGAAAAAACATGAGTTCAATGTGGAAGTATATCTGCTAAAAGGCTGAGATTTAATAATTAAATATATTTTTAAAATAACTAAATATTTTAAAAGGGCTCTATGTCGTAATTTTAAACGTTTCGTATTCTAAAATGTGCAAATAAGGACAGCTTTGAGTGTCTAGGAAAGTTCTTTTCATTAGTGTACCATAGATTTTGTAATAATATTTGACCTAAAGGATTTAGGTCATATTCCGTAAAAAAAACAGTTGCATAATGTAATTTATAGGGGATATTAATTTAAAAATATTTTTATTAAGAAACAATAAAAAACGTGTAATTTAAAAACATTAACTGTAACCTAACTTATTTAAAGCCCCATTCCCTGAATATAGCAGAGAAATTGAGAAAATATGATTTAACATTAATTATGCATCTTTCTAAAACGAATGTAAATAGAGTTTATACTCAAGTATTTTATTTCCTTCATTAGTTAATGTCCGATTGTAATATCTGTCTATATATTTGCTGAAATATCTGTGGTTCTGACGCAACAGATCTGAATAACATCATTCATCTTCCCATTTAGATTCACATACAAACAGCATTCAATCTAACCAAATAATATCTGTTAAAAGCACTCCTATGAATGGAGATGGCTCCTCGTATCTGTAGCTTCAGGGAATTTGCCTTTAACATACAACCCAAAGTGTTGTTTAGCCTTAGAGTAGGAGAAAGTTGAGCGAAGTTTAAGGTTATGATCTAGGACTGCAATGAATTAAATATTTCATAACGTATGATGAAAGACATAAACAGCAAGGTATAATTGATTGTAAAGGGAAAGCATTGACACGCCTGCAAATATTTACAAGTTTAGTGGTCATTTATATTAAATATTATGCTGTAATTGGAATTTAAAACTTCTTATTTAACTCTATTCTAATAATTCATTTCTCTATTATCAAATATATTAATTTTATGTACATCTGCTCTGGATAATATTTACAATGTAATTTTAATAGGTTATGAATCGATATAAAGAATATAAATTAAATAAAATTTTAGATATTTGAAAAAAATGTAATCCTATGATTCATGTTTTGCAGCTCACAGTCAAATGGAACACTGCTTTGTTTTTTTTTTAATATAACGCTCAAAGGCTAAAAACATCCTGCAATAGAAAACAAACCACTTTAATCCAACACTAAGTCAAAAAGAGTCTCAGCCGTACTGGTATATTTTGG
>CM063504.1:45977185-45997185 GCA_032207245.1 Pardosa pseudoannulata | reverse complement strand
ATAGAGTCTTCCATTCCTTATTCCCGTCAAGACTTTATTTTCATGTTTGTGCATATATAGTCTTTTCTAAAAGTCATAAAATTAAACCTCAAAAATATTTTAAAAACCAAATACTGGTAATTACTGACAAATTCAGAAATTCCATTATTAGATCACAAAACAGATTTTCATGTATGTAAGCTATTAAGATTAGCAGATCATCATTGTTCTTAATTTTTTCTACCTATTTCATTGTATTCTTAAGATGACAGATATTTCAAAAAATCTATTATATGATTTTTCATTTAAAAAATATTTTGAGAATTCTAAATCGGTTTAAACAAACTACAATGCAATATTCGAATTAGAGCCTATATAATTATATGGTCATTGTATTTAATATCGTAGCATTTAAGTAAACTTTAAAACATTTAAATGCATTTTACTGCAAATGGTGTTTTTTGTAATTTGATCGCACTCTAAATAATAAAATTTTTTTCGTTTTTTATTTCATTTCGTATTAATGGTAGTGAAAATAGAATTTTTCAACATTCATTTATTTTTTTGAAAATTCAATCCTTTAGTGTAATATCTTTGATTCTTTTTAAATATTTAAATAAGTAGAGAATGATACCTAATAATTAGTGCTTATAAATACAAAAAACTATTAATGAAACACTTTGTGTTGTATGTCTGCTAACAGCATGTCAGACAACTTTTTAAATTTTTGAAATAAGCTTTCATTTTAACTTTATATAAAATTAGATTATCCGACAGACGTTGTCCTGTTTTAAAGCTGTAAATCTAAAAATTGTAAAGTATTTTTTAAATAAATTATAAATTAGACCTTTTTAATTGAAAAGTAAGGAAAAAATATTTTAAAAATACCTGACTCTACCCCGGGTATAGTCATCACAAAAGTAATTGGATTAGATTAAAATTACCAGATCGCCTGTACGAGGATTCGATCCTGGGATTTCTCATTCTGAAGCTCGTTCCGCTGACCACTGCATCACACATAGTCTCCCAGTGAAGGGTTTCAAACGGCATTATAATAATCCCAATAAGGGCGATATTCTGTATTTTTAAATAAAAAACGTTTTCTATCGGATCAGATTGTGAATGTACACCATTATCGAGTCATCTTAATTACAATCACAAAATTTCATCAAAATCAATATATCCGTTTATGAGCTGTTCTGTTACAAATACACGGACAGAAGAATTTTATATAGAAAAGTTTTCATATTTTTAGACACAAAGTAAATTCAGCAAATTTAATTATATATAAATACAGAACAAATGCTACAAATCCTATGCATTTGCGATAAAAATTAAAAGAGATATGATACGGCTAAAATCAAGAGAAATATCTTCTATGTAAAATCCTTAAAGGCTATAATCCCCTTAAACTATTTATAACCACTGCGTCACAGATAGTCTCCCAGTGAAGGGTTTCAAGCGGCTTTATAATAACCCTAATAAGCGAGATATTCTGGATTTTTAAATAAAAAACGTTTTCTATCGGATCAGATTGTGATTGTACCCCGTTATCGAGTCATCTTAATTACGATCACAAAATTTCATCAAAATCAATCCATCCGTTTAGGAGGTGTTCTGTTACAAATACAAGGACAGCAGAATTTTATATAGAAATGTTTTCACATTTTTAAGACACAAAGTAAATTCAGCAAATTTAATTATATATAAATACCGAACAAATGCTACAAATCCTATGAATTTGCGATAATAATTAAAAGAGATATAATAAGGCTAAAATCAAAAGAAATATCTTCCATGTAAAATTCTTAAAGGCTATATATCCCCTTAAACTATCTATAATCACTAGTATGAAACATTTTCGCTCGAAGTAAGGTAGTGATATCAAGTAAAGTATCTTGATATCTTTACAAAATTCTTAATAAATAACTAAAATTTTCACTTTATAAATCGACGCTCGTTAAATAATTTTCAACAAGGTTAGCATTCCTTAACACGTTTATACGTTCTCAAGAACTTTATTATAAACGGGTTTATGAAAGTTCCTCTCCGCCAAGAAGATACCAAGGCAGAGTTGTTATTGTCTAGATTGCATTTATGCCCCTTTAATATTAGTACTGCGACGCAGATTTCACTTGAGACACAATGGATAAAATTCTGGAATTTTCTGAGAAAGATGTAATATCTAAACGGAAAACTTTGAAATAAAAGATAGTAGGTTTTAAAATCAAATATGATTTAGAGTCACAATACTGAAGCGTCCAACCGTAACTTGTTTTGCAGGAACTATCTTTGCAAAAATATTTTATTTTATAAGTTATAAATTTAAAATTAACAGCGAATGGATAATACAGATTTAAAATGTAGTTTAACTAAATTTTACTCATTATATTTTTAGCCGAACAT
Organism: Pardosa pseudoannulata; assembly: GCA_032207245.1. Classification (NCBI taxonomy): domain Eukaryota; kingdom Metazoa; phylum Arthropoda; class Arachnida; order Araneae; family Lycosidae; genus Pardosa; species Pardosa pseudoannulata. The sequence goes on along the minus strand of CM063504.1, from coordinate 45,994,800 downwards.
CTCATAACATATAAGTAATTTTAATTTTTGTGGTTTCTTAATATATATAAAACACATTGAATAAAAATAATGTTATGAATAATACTAATATATTTTAATAATTATAGTTCGGAAATCAAATAGTATTTACGAATAATTATAAGCATAATCTAATACTCTCAAAATTAAAATTTAAAGGATATTAATTATTTAAAAATATGGTTTATTTAATTTTTATCCAATATATTACTATCCATATAATACATTATTGTATTTTTAGTATTTCTCAAAACATATGAAAAATTCTTTATAGCAAAATGTTATGAATAACTTCCTTATATATTTGTTTAGAAAAAAATAAATAACACTACTTAACATATAAATTAAATAAATAAATGTATTTGTGCTTTTAAATATTTGTCTCACTTGTTTTCTATTAAGTATTAAATTGTTATCAAATATAAACTTCTCTTCATTTTTTTTACGAAATGTTTTTAATTTTCTATAATACCACTGCTTAAATAACTATAGAAAAATGCTTAAAGAGAATCGACCTAAAATCTCAAATCTGTTCAAGACTGTACCAAAATAGTAAACTTATAGTTAACTTATAATATTATTGAAGACACTTCTATCCCAAAACTGATAATAGACGAAAAACTTAACATATTACTCCCTTACCAAAATTCATAACTATATCACAGTAAAAAAATTAATTTTTATAATTATTATTTAAAATTGTAGCCTATATTTTAACAATTTTCAGCGGAGGATGCAACTGAGCACACTTTTCAAACTACAAAATGTTCTAACTAGGTGCTATTGCAGTAATAAGACAATATTGATATATACATTTTTAAATTTTAATCGAGGAAAGGTTGATTTTGTCTTCCATTTTTTATATACACTGAAATAATAACTTGCTACCTAACACATAATTTGTGGTTTTGAAATGATTGATATAAAATATTAAATGGATGAAATGTATTATTATCCCATCAAAACATGTAAAAATTAGAGGACTACTTATATAAATTACATACTCTACTAAAGTGTTTTGTGTCTGAAAAAAGTACCTATTCAACATACACTTCAAAAACTTAAATATATTCTCTAACATGAGTAAGTTGGATGTATTTAGACATTTAAAATTTGTAAATCAAGGATTGAAACATTTCAAGAATTTATAGAAACTAGTTCACTATATGTTTCTTAAAATAGAGTACAAACCATGAAACTGCTATGAAATTTATTTTATTTTGACTTAAAACTTTAAGTAATGTAGAATATATTTATACAGACTACGGTACAATTTATACTGTTGTTTAGAGTTAAGAGCATTTTCTGATTTGGTCGGCTAATTCTAGAACTGCTGTACATAATTGAATGAAATGTATTTTAAACACTGATATTAAATTTATTAGATTAATTACAATAAAAAAGTGAGTGTATAGCTTTAATACTCGCTGTTAACCAATTTTTGCTCTAATTTGAAACAATTGTTTGATATTTTATTATTTCGGTGAGTGTTATGCCTTATTATACCCGTATATTAAAACATTTGAATGTTATTTTTTTGTATTATGTTAATGTAAGTTAAAAAAAACAGTAAAATTTGTCGAGTAATTACGAAAAATATATAATTAAATCTAAATGTTTTGTTAATTTTGAATAACAGAGTACATTTTTACGTTTCGCAATTTACAACACTAAATACAAATTAGTATTGTACTAACTCATGGATTTTGGCAAAGCGGACTTGGATTGGATAAACAAGTAAATCTTCCGTATACGTCCTTAATAGAAATTATAAAATATAAATAACACAACTCAACATATAAAATTTGTAAATCAATGTTAAATGTATTTGTGTTATTTATATATTTGTCTCACTTGTTCAAAATGAAATTTTAAATCATTATCTACTTTATCCTTCACTTCCTATTTTTTACAAAATATTTTTAATTTTATAAAACATATGAAGTGTGTATTGTTTATATGAAGTGTATTTGTGTATACTAAATTGCATATGTTTCCCCAGATTATTAAAATCAATATACATTTTCGCTGTGTAAGAAAAAATTAGAAAAGTTATAAAAAATAATTTTTTTAAATTTTAAAAATAAATAATTAAAAATTCATATTTTACAAAATATGTGTTGCCCTTCTTATTTCATAGCTGTTTTTGCTTCGAGTTTCCCTGAAATAAGCGATAAATATATAAATAAAATAAAGTAAAACACTTTAGTAAATTTGGTTTCATTATTGAAGAAGTCTTGTGAATGCTAGTTTTCTTTCATAAGCGATATAAACAATGTAGGTGGTGTGATCTTTATCATGAGATCTACGTGTTCTTATACAAATTTTATGAACAGGCTGAAAATTTTAACTACTCTATTCAAAATAATCAGACATTGTTAAATATTATGTTTAACAGTAGCCCACCTTTTGTTTAAGGCATTAATGAAATAAAATAAAATAATATAGCTAAAACTATATTTGAATTTATTTGTTTTCTCACATCTAAGTCCATTTATAATGCCTGTGTCTTCAGGTATAAACACTTTTCGTGATTTGTGACTTCACCGTTTAATGTGTTTGTCAAAGTATTGGTCTTATAATGTATTATCTAATACAGAAAATATAATCTTACTAGCTGCTGAGCACCCAGACTTCGGTCTGGGTATTAAAACATTTCGATTAATGGTTTAGAATCATCTTTAAGGCAATAAGACTTATTAATAGAAATGTTGCATAGTTCTCGTATGCTGCAGATTGTTGACGAACATGATAGTTTGTTAACAAAAGACAATTAAAATTATAAATATGTACGTGCAGAGTATTGCCAGGACGCCATAGCTTAATGATGCTAAATGCACGAGATTTCAAGTGCCATTTCAGCATGTTATGGATATGCATACATGTAATAGATTTTTGAGAATTTTTTTTATTACATACCCGATTTTAGGCTTTCTTTCTCTGTGTGGAATAGAGTTTCCTTTTACGGTGTAATGGAACACTCCTAAAAGGTCAAAATGGATTAGTTGGATATTTTTAATTAATTATATCCTTACCTGTGTATTTTTCATAATGCATATGTATATATATATATATATATATATATATATATATATATATATATATATATATATATATATATATATATATATATATATATATATATATATATATATATATATATATATATATATATATATATATATATATACATACATATATATATATACATATATATATATATATATACATGTATAGCAATTATATTGTTATTTACAGATAATGTATCTCTGCTAATATCTGAGCAAACGATTTTCTGTTTTAGTAAAATTTATTTTTCTTCTTACCTAAATCATCTAAGTTGCACCATCTAGGTAAATTATATTTGAATTTAATAATGACATCAACATTGCAAATAAACTACTTGCTATTTATTGTACTCCGTTGTCAGTGTTTTTGCAGCTGAGCATAATCACTCCCAGGACTTTCCTTGCAATTTTGGTAGAGAATTATACTCATAATTTATTCTCTACTACATAAACTCAAAGAGTATTATTCACATTTGATTAATGCATTTCCTTTAAAGTAAAATGAGAATTTTTCTTTGCAGAGCAAATTTCCTCACGGACCAAGCATACACATGCATAAAACAGACTTGAATTCAGAGGGCACGTACCGGTGTGAAGTATCAGCAGAATCTCCCTATTTCCAGACAGTGATGGATGAGAAGGAGCTCAGAGTATACGGTATGTTTCCGTTTAAGAGATTTCTAAGTGAGTCTATTTGCAGAGGATAAGCTATGATGCAAAAAAATTACTCTAAGTTCTTCTCCTAATAAAATGTGAAGCGTTTCTATCACACAGAGCAGAAAATTCAATGGATTATTTCTATTTCTGAGTAATTAAAGTAAATTAAACTTAATGAGAAAGATGCTTATTTACTAAGATAGAGGTTTACAATTGACATAAATGACATTATTGAACTAATAGGATGACTTTCATTCATGCATATTGTTTGTCACATCCCACAATAAAAGAAATAAAAACGTATATCTAAAGCTGAGTACACGGTATGTTTTTGTTATAGAAACTTTTAAGTACGTTTAGTTGCAGAGGATAAATTATGAGGAAATAAATATCCTCTAAACTATTCTCCTATTAAAATTTGATGCATTGTCATCAGACAGAGCAAAAAATTCCATATTATTTTTATCTGTTAATTAAAGTAATATGAATTTAGTTAAAAGCTATTTAATAAGATAGTTATTTACAAAGCCATTGTTGTACTTATAGGAGAGTTTTTATTCATATACACAATTTATCACAGTTTGATAACAGAAGAAGCGTACATTCAATAACTAAAGAAATAAAGAGATCCTGAAATTGCAGTTTTAACATTTTAAAATTAGCAAAACATGCAGCTGCATTTCAGCACATTTTGTATATTCATAACAATTTTACCTTCAAAACGTTTTTATATAATATCAGAATCTATCTTTATGTAGTATTTTATATAGTACACCAGAAATTTGTTACCTGTAGTTAGTGACATATGCCTTATATTAAACTGGTAATGTAAACTTTAATTCCATGTACGACGTATTATAATTTGTGACTTAAGGATATAACCAGTAAAATGTTTGCTAAAATACAGATATTATAAGTTATAAGAATAAGTAAAACTATCATTCTTAAAACATTTTGCTTTGGTTATGAAACATTCACTCAACCTATATTTACAGTAAATCCATATCTATGTTAAAACTTTAAAATTATGAATATAATTATTTTAGTAAAATCTCTAAGCATAAAAACTATTTGGCATTGAATTAAAATTTATATTTAATAAGTAAATAGGTAAGTGCTAAACATTTTAAGAACTTTTATGTATTCATGAATATACACTTCAAGTATTCTTCAGGAATTTTATGTAATATTTAAACATAATATTTATTCATATTCAACATTTTATATAGATTAGTTCTTACAAATATTGAAAGCATTTAAATCTGAATAATCCCTTAAAACAATCTATGCGTTTCACATTTAGTGTCAGATTGAAAACTTATATTTGAGATATTTCAAATTTTGATAGTATATCTATATTTTATTTATAATCAGCGGAACAATTGAAATACTATCTACGAATATGAAATATGATCTACGAATATTTTATTAAACTTCTGTATCAAGGGATTATTTTCCGGAATATAAAATAAGGTTAACAGAATAAATAATTGATATAAAGATAGATTTTACATTCTATTTGAATTAAATAATAATGTATATTTAGAAATTTTTATAAGTAAACTGAAAGATTGCCACTGAATATTTTGTCAGATATTTATCTATGAAGCTATAGACGCTGCTTAACAGAGTATGCCATAATACTTTAAATGTCAGTTCTATATTAAAATTAGATATTCATAATTTATTTAAAATGTTAAACATGTTTAGGTCATTTTCTTCCAGGACGTCGTTTCCATATTTTTAAGTACTATTAATCAATTACAGTCAGATATTTTTGGACCAAAGTGAATTTTTTAATCGTGTACTTGCATGTATAATTCACATTCAAATTAGTGAACTTACCACGACTGTAGTTTCACCCTGTATTATTTTCAGAAGTTAAACAAAACTAGATAAAATTCTTTATAATTCTTATACCATTACAGATCTTGATATAGGCTTCCATATCATTCAAAGTGTTGTGGTGTAGTACATTGCTGTTGTTATTTCATTGATAAGTCATTGTTGTTAAGTCATTGATAGCCCAAAGTTGCGTTATATCGTCTTTAATTATAGTATACTACCACTGATCTATATTACATTGTTCAAATTCTGAACAAATGACAAGGAAAAAGGAAATAAATATATAAAACATTAAAAAGTAAAAGAAGCACTCCACGTGCTACTCCCCAAAAAAATAATTGCCAATATCCAAGAGAACGCTGCATTATTTTCCTTCCTTCTTTCTACTCAAGTAACCCTATACTTTTTCCATTATTCTGTGCTGATGTGTTCGTTGCTCCATTGTCCTTTTTACAATGAGTCCGTTCCCGGCTCTTCCCAGAAGGACCGGGACTCCAAGTATGGTCCTGAATCGCCTCCTGGAGACCAATCGCAATTCTCCAAAACTTGGTGAAGTTTAAGTGCGATTATTTTCTCTGGCTACACCACACAAAGTATAATATGCGTATATTGTAATCAAATTTTAAACTCAAGGAGAATATTGCTATGGTAAAAGTATTCTTATTTAACAAAAAATTGAAGAGTAAATTTTATTTTAGCAATGTAATTTGTATCAATGCATGTAATATACTACGTTGAACTTATGAAAAAATTATACAGGATTTTTCTATATACCATACAAACACGGTTTTGGAGTTACTGAGGCGCAAAAATTTACTGCTATAAATCTGTTAGAGGTATAAAATATACATTAATTAACCTGTGCTAAAACATTATTTTATCAACACATTTTCAAAACCAGTGTGTATAAATGTATATAAAAAATTGAAAAATACTATAGAGATGGAAAACTATCTCTCTAGTATTTTTTATAGAATACTGCAACAAAGAGTTACATTTCAACAACGCCAGTGCGAAATTGACCTAGAGTCGAAGGTGATGTGAGTGACCCTCCTTCGACCCCACTGGTCAAGAGGGGCTGCTAACCGCGGAGTAGCCATCTTCGGCCAAGGCAACGCTGTCCAACGAGTTTTTTCGAGTGATCCCCTTAGAGAAAGAGGAAGGAAGGAATAATGAGCTCAAAATCTTTTGCGGAGTTCTAACACCAATTTCTTTTTAAGACCAATACGCCATGTTGGCAAAATCTTTGATCGAGTATGGTCCCTTTGGCATGATGGCCTACTTAGCATCTTTATTTTCTATTTACACTTTTATTTATATACAAAATGAATAAAATTCAGCAGAAGAAATTAGTTTTGTTTTCAATTTTGTATTTTTTCACGAGTACTCCACTTATACTTGCGTCTGGCTTAGACGATCAGTCGGTCTTCACCTTAACAAATATTATAATGTTTTACTTTCGATACATATAGCTATGAGTAAATATTAATAATAGTTTAAAAGTACCGAAGAGGATAAATGCACTTCAAACACTATCTTAATGTAATCTTCTTATTATCTTATTTTCCTTTTAGCACGTATTTTTATGTATAAAATAATATTTGATGTAAAATATATTTAATATTTTACATCGAATTTCTGATGTTATATATATATATATATATATATATATATATATATATATATATATATTTGATGTTTTTAATACACATTTTTTATTTAAAGTTTATTATGATGTACAGCTACCAATGGAATTAATATCAAATAGATCCTTTAAGCTAAAGTGTTGTGCTAAACATTTTTACGTTAAATTTTATATCTAAATTCTATATCTTAAGTAATAATTTTATACTAAATTCCGAGAACTATAAAAAAAAACTATGAAAAATTTTAATATATTAAATTGTGATATCAATAATCTTTTGTCTATAAATATATTTTAAACCAGTCGAAAACATAAAAAGTATTGAAAACATATTTAAATTTTATTATGAAGGATACATAATAATGTCCAATTTTTTTAACTTTACGTAGCAAGTTTGTTTTTGAAGTTCAACATAACTGAATAAGCATTCGTTTTTATTTATTTATCATAACGATGTTATTTAATTGCAGTTCTTCCTGATCGAGGGCCAACCATTATAGGAAATCTCCCGCGTTACTCTATCGGAGATACACTAAATGTTACATGCATGTCAGGACCTTCAAAACCGCCCTCATTTTTAGAATGGCGGGTGAATGACGAAGAGGTAAGATTTATTATTTATTTTTTAAATAAATTACATAGTCTTAGTTCTTCTTCTGAAAATAAATATGCAATCTTTATTAGAAATAAAATTCATTTTATTTGTTTAAAGAATATAACATGTATCAAACAGACATTTCTTTAATCAAACAACCTTATGTAGAATAATCGTAGAGTAAATTGTTCTCCGAAAATTATAACAAAAAATCTATTTTTAAATCTGTTTTTGTTAATCTGTTCAATAAAGCTTAAACAAATGAGGCGCAATTAAATAGTATTTCTTTAGTTTGTTAGTTTGGTTGAGAGAGCTACGATCTACTGTTTTGCTGACAGGGGATAAAGAGACCGGGTCCTACTGATTAAAGCCCATTTCTAACGGCTACGAACATCCATGTCATTAGCGGGATTTGAACCTGCGAAAGCCGGTACCGAAGAGAAGCTCTCTACCAATTGGCCACCGTTCGGAATAGTACATATTTAAAATAATAATTAGTTTTGCTATTTCAAGTTGCATATTTTATAATATCATAAAGACTAAACAAAAGTTAAAAAGGAAAAAAGAAATTTAACTGGTGGCAAGATATCGTTTGGAAAATAGAGTTGAATTTTAACATTGATACCAAACTAAGTGTCAACTTTAGTAATAACAAAAAAAATGGTTTATCTTTTTAATTTCCTTTATTCATTTTACATTTTAATTTTATAGTCTTAGATACATTTAAAATTTAATATATATGATAGAAACGATTTATATATACATATTTATATATCATATATATATATATATATATTTATAGATATTATATAATATTTAGTATATATATATATATATATATATATAGTATATAGAATTTTATATAATATATATATGTATAGTATATATGTATATATATATGTATATAGTATATATTATATATATATTATATATATTAGATATACATATATATTTTATACATATATATATAGTATATAGATATATATATAATATTTATTTTATATATTTATATTTATATATATTATATTATATATATATATGTATTTATATATATGTTATATGTATTATATGTATATATATATATATTATATAATATATATATATATATATAAATATATATTATGTGTGGTAAATATATATATATATCATTATCTATATATATATATAATATATATATATATATATATATATATATATATATACATATATATATATCATATATATATATATATTTATATATATATATTATATATATTTATATATATTATGCAAATAAAAATGTTACATACGAATTATTCTGCATCTGCTACTTTATTTAAAGAAGAAAATATCATATTTTGTACTTTTAAATAAATAAAATTCTTTTTCACTCTTTCACTACAACAAATTTAACAAACTTAATCAACATGTGTAATAAACTAAAATACCAAATAAGGCACTATAAGAAAAGTTAGAAACTAATTTAATATTTATTTTTAAAAATATGAGAAATGTAATAGACATTAAGCTAAATCATGTTTTATATTATGTGCGAATAAAGAACCATTATTAAAATATCATTTGTTTATGAGTGCACATATTAAACATTTTCGCTACGCCCTAAAATCAAATTAAAATTCCAAATAGCTGACCAATTTATCAAGCTACAGGTTCATATCATACTCATAAATGTTCCAAACATACAAAAGACATCATGAATTTACTTACGTGTTCATTCCTTTCGCATAATACATTTCGGCATTTGACCGTAGACTGACTTTTTGATTCATAATGTGAGCATTACTGTGACAGACTGAATGGTTTGCATGCAAAATATATATTTTACAGGATTTTCTGCAAAATGATTTTATTTTCAAGCAAAACTCTCTATTTTTGTTAATAAAATAATTTAATAGTTTTTTGTTGGCAATATTATGTCCGAATACAGGAATATTTTAATAAGTTATTTTAATTACGATCGTTTATATATATGTAAAACAAAAATAGAAATTGTTGTAAGTAGTAAAATATAGCTTTCTGTTAATTTTAATATATCGTCGAAGAAACGTCGAACTTTGATTTGATTGTTTTCACCAAAAACTAAATAAACTGGTACTTTTGAATACTTTTGAAATATACAGATTTGAAAAGTTCTTGATTTTGTAAGGAGATAAACTATTTTAAAAACTGTTATTTTAAAAGACTGTTATATACGAAAAATTTAAGTATAAATTTAGTGTTATACTGCACTGTAAATAATAATTTACAGATATACCTATTTGAAAAGTGCATGATAAATTTAGCTATTCGTGAGGAAATATATTAAATAAACCTCCTAGATTTTCTTGGAAATAGACATCCCAATTTCTGAAAACAAATGAACAAAACTTTGTATATATTTTGTATTATATATAAATTGTAAAAGTCAATTAATATATACTTAATATTAATGTATGAATATTAAATTTCAGAATGTTCAGAAATTTCAGGGTGAAAATTAAATTTAGAAATATAACAAATGGAGGAAAACAAAGCAATATAGTTCAATAATACAGTTCTTTTATTGCAATGTAAAAGAGAAGTATACCAAAAACAGTTGAATTTGAATTTAGTTTTTGTTTATGAATTTAAAGTAATATAAATTTAGAATGTAAAGCCCACCTAGGTTAATTTCAAACAATATATGTATCATTATAAGAAAGTAGAATTTCGTAAAATTTATTATCAATCTTTTGCAAAAAGTATTGAATTTGAAACTTTCTTTCAATAAATCTTTCAAAATTACAATAAATATCGCCAATGAAATTGTCTACCACTTTCTACGATAAAGATATTTTACAGTTTATAATAATCAAATCAATAACAGTCGATTTAATTAAAAAAACACGTTTAATTCAAAGAGGATAATCTTAGATTAATTATAATAAATGAGCTTAATTTTGCTTTTAACTACAGAGAAATAATAAAACTTTAACACCATATAGCACATAAATCACAATAAGAAATTAAGTGTATTATACTCACATAATAGTTTCCACTCTAATATTTAGAAAAACTAAATCTTAGAAAAATACTCTATTATAAGTTTCTTAAATTTTAGATTAAATTACTTTACAAAAATTTTAATAAATTTCTTTTATATTGTTACTAGATAAAACTACACCCTTTCTTCATTTTGGGTATTTGAGAATCCTAAATGAAATGTTTTGTTTGTTTTAAAATTAAAATTAATATTTCAATATAGTATACCATAAGCATTAAGAATTTTAAAAGTGAAACAACCTGTTACACAAATTTCGTAATACATTTTATTTTCTTCATAAACGTAACATTATATTTAGGGATTTATCTTTCTACTTGTCTAAAGGAAAATTCACTATATTTCTTTCATTATTATTTGAAGAGAATCTAGTTACTTATACAAATATGAGTATTAACCAAAAGTAATTAAAATTATGTTCTCTATTCTATGGTCGTGTGATTCCAAGAAAGTGTGGGCTGTAAATACGTACGTGCATAATACTTTACTTTTCATAACTATGTTACCTCATTAACAAAACATATTTTAATTTTCAAAAGCGGAGAAATTAGAGATTAAATACATACAAGTATTTAAATTAATTCTCCAAATAAACCTCGCATTGTATTATTTTACCACATATTTTAAACATTATCTGAAATAATATGTCATTTTAATAGATTTGAACTATTTTAACACACGGTTAAAGGCAGTATATATGAGATGCTCCCAAAGTAAAATCACGAAATACAATTTGGGGTTAATGGAATACGATCGGCCTCCAAAAATTAGATAAATAAAAATGGTGCAACTAATTTCAACAGAAGTATTTCAAATAAAAATAGACGAAATAAGTTAATTAAATTCAATCAAAGATGAAAGAAAAATATTATCTGTAAACACATTTTAAACTCTTCTGAATAATGTTATATTTAACTATTTCAGTTGGTAAAAAAAACAAAAAATATATCAAATGGCACCCAAAGTCATCAAATACAATACAATTTAGATTTGAAAAAAAAATTATATCTTTCTAGTTAAAAGTTCGTTAGTTTTATTAAAAGTTTTATTTCTGCTATTAACTTCTAGAGTAAAATAGCTTACATTCTATTATTTCTACTTATTTTATTTTATACATTTTTAATTTTTTCCCATTATTTATTTATTTATTTATTTAAATTTTAAACTCTTATTCGCCTTTGAGTCCGAGGTAGACTCTTCCCAAGGGCAGCACTTGCAAGCCGTACACCCAATAGGGTAGGCTGCTTCCTGAGGGAGCTCAAAAGTCCTATTTCTAAATTATCTTGACCTCAAATAATTTCACCGGAATAAAATCTTCCTAATTTTTACTTGAATCCCCATGCTAAATTTAATTAACATCAGTTAAGTCGATTATTAATACATAGAAAACATACATACACATGTATGTACAAATACCCATACATAAAAATGATTCATTGTCACTCACGATAAGTCTGGATATTATCTAGCAATTCAAGCTTGCGAATTCTCTAACAATCTAGACTGGCTTCTACTGCAAGTATATTTTACCAATCGTTGTAAAATAACAGTCCTGATAGTGTATTGAGGCACGTTTTTGAGGTTCTGGTTTTCTGTATACATTACCAGTTTCTTTAAATCGTTTCTAAACCCTTGAAATGCAATTTTTGGCTATTTTTATGCCTTTATGGAACCCTTCTAGTGTATGTTCTTCAATTGTTTCTTTCTCTCTAGCTCCTTTCTGTTCTGTCTCGCATGGTTCACTCCACCCTCACTAATTCAGGCGTCAAGAAGTCCGCTAAGCACCGAGTAGTTTTCTAAATTCTCTCCCTCCCTCAGTGCTCGTCTTCTGCGTTATATCGTCGAATACTCCTGTGGTGCGACGGGCGTGATCCGGGTTCTTTGAAGGGTTTATTGCAAGGTTGAGTAGCCCAATACTCGCGATCTGCCCACAGCACGTCGGGATAAGCCTGGAAGTCTTCACGGCTATATGGGCCCTGTTTGTCGCTTGATTGTCTCAATGTCCTCCCATTTTCAATATCGCTTGCCATTTTTCTCAATCCACCTTATGTCTTGTGAACAAAAAATGCCTTATCCTCCAAACGAAAATTTTATCCAAATCCTTCAAATAAGACTTCACATCACAGCTTGAACCCAATTTCACACACGGAAAAAGAACGGCTGAAAAATTTGCAGTTTTATTTAGTGAATATGACTTCTATTAGACTACGTTATAAGGTTGGAATTGAAAAGCGAACTAACCCCTTTTCTTTGACATCCAGTTAATAGTACAGACATAAAGCACCTTTTTATGGATTATGTTAATCTATGTATATAACAAAGATATTTCTTCGGAAGGACGACTATTTCCACATCTTGGTTCTACTCACTTTGTGGTAACCTTTCTTTATTTCTAGTACCATGTGCAAAGTTTAGTATGGAAATTTAATCTCCTTACCCTTTTATTTCAAATAAATTATGTAAGCGAAAATTTATTCCTATGATACACGAACCTGTTTTTTAATTCCTTAATTTGAGAATACCCAAGTTGACCTTTGACATAAATTTCCTGAATCTTCATCATTAAATGAGTTCTTGTCTGATTTTAAAAGAGAGAAAATTATATATATATATATATATATATATATATATTAATAATTGTTTTAGACTTATATCATTTTAGAAATTATATATATATATTGAAATTAATATTATATAATAAATATACTTTCATATACACAATAAATAACTTATCTCTCAGACACACAGATGGTACAGAGCTATATATCTAACTTCACTTTTTTATATATAAAGAATATATTATATAAATGCATCGCTTTTATCTCAAAAGCTTATTACAATATATAGTGAAATATTTACAAATAAACCGAAGATATAAACCACGCAATAATACATTTTTGTATTATATATATTTTAGTATTAATTAAAAAATATTATTTATATTTAATTATTAATTTAAGAACAGAAAATTATATATATAAACATATACGAGTATATATTTCATATATTATATAAACATTGTAGATATAATGTATAGAATATTTTTTATAATTTTATATAAAATAAATTTATATTGTAAATATAATATTAGATAAAATCTTAAAATGTATACAGATTTGTATTAGAAATTGGGAGATTTGTTCTATATTTTGAAATTATGTAAATAATTTTATAAATTAATAAACGATTGGAAAAATAGAATAAAAAACATTTAAATAAAATTAATGTGATTTATTTGGTTGTTTCTTAATGTTTACGAGTACTTATAAATAAATTTAAAATATAATAATTCCTAGAACACTGTCTAACAGCGCCCCTTTAATCAAACTTTCATATTTACATTTCCTTAAATTTTGATATTTTAATTATAATAATTACAGTAGAAAACTAAAGAGGATTTTTGTAGATATTAAAAATTTTAATTAAAAGCAGAAATATTTTTAATCCTATTTTTATTTTTTTAAACAGTATAATTTATAATAAACATCACAAATTTAGATGGAAATAGAAAAACTTGTAAAATAATATTTCTCGATAGAGTATTTTTATAATCGTAAACTTAATTAACGATTAAATAAAAAAATTGAGTGAAGTAAATTTATTTTTTTTTAATTTGTTCATTTTACAATTCTTACATATTCCTAATTAAAACAACTTTTTACATAGTGTTAAAATATCAGAAAAGGTATAATTAAGAAAATATAAAGCACATATTAAATAAATTAATGATAATAGTTTCTTAATGTTTACGAGTACTTTCAAAACAAATTTAAAATATAATAATTACACCGCCAAACTCTGTCTAAATTCTTGTAACACACACACATTTTTTAGTATTTTTCTTTTAATTCATAAAAATTTACATTTGTCAAGAAAGACAATAAACAATATGTAATAGTGATTATTTACAAGTAACAAAAATTTTAAATTCTTTACTAGAAATTATAAACTAAATTAATTTTCATATTTAACATAACTTTAGTCGCATGATGAGTGTAACTTCTTGTGTATGGAATAATATAACAATGACGAGTATCGTCATTTTACCGGAAGGGGTTAAATAAACCTCAGATTTTAAGCTAAGTAAAGCTTCTCGTCTGTGAATAGACGATGTCTTTGCTTGGACACCGATATTTTGGGAGATTTGTCTTTATTTAAAATAATCTATACTATAATGACATATATGGTTTTATCTTTTAAACTTAATTTTTATAAAAATACAGAACAAAAATCTTTTTAGTATTATATAGTATATAATAGCTTATGAATGAAACACCTCAATTGTAGAGAAATGAGACTTGGATGGGACGTTAAGACAATGCTCTAGGTTATACATCGCTCCTTATCTTTAGTTCTTAGGCAAAATTTCAAACACTTTTGTGTTTTATATACTACACTTCTCTCGACCTAACCCAGATAATATAATGTTAATCTAGGTTTAAGGTAGCCGTAAGGCTAAGATGGATACGGGTTCCCGTCCACCGATCTACAATAACCTAACTCTTTGCTTGTCTCTGACATATGGCAATAGCCTTGAACATAGTCCCCAAACCATTGGGGAAGCTTAACATTTGAGTCTTATTTAAAATAAAAGGCACAATAACTTTAATATAAACAATATTAGATGTAACTATTTATTGTTTTAGATAACTATTAAATATATTTGAAATAAATTAGCAGACAGTAATTTTTTAAAGAAATTTAAAATTAATTTTAATAAGCAAATATATTTTATTCAATTAATTTTAAATTTCCTACATTTCTTTCATTAAGTTTTTCGACTAATATATTCTATTAAAATATTTAAACTACTTGAAACATCCAGGACAGTTTTTAAAATTTCCATCCAATTTTTCATATATTTGATGTTTGGGATTTTTCAATAGGCTAGAATCCCAATTCGGAGTGTTTAGCATGCCAATTTTATTTAAATACACTTTTAAACTATCATTAAAAGTTATAAACTAAATAGTTTTGCATAATAGTTTAAAATCTATTTACATACAAATACCTAATGTGTATCTTCCTAAACTTAAATTTTTAATATTCATTTTGCCACGTCTGACTTGGGAAGTTGACCAACACCCAGATCCAACATAAGGTTTTATTTTCGCATTTAAGGGCAAATTTTTAGTGGCTAGGAAAAATCATTTCAACATGATTAATTTCGAAATTTTACACTGAATTATTGACTAGAATTTATATAGTTAGTTTAGTTATTGTTTTCATCAGAATTTAAATTCTATAATATAATTTAAGTTTGATATGTAATAGATTTCTTTTAACTGTGTAATACAATTACGATATCTGTCTTTTCAATTAAAATACCCTTTTTGTGTTTCATTATCATATTTCTTAATAAGCATAAAAAAATTTATATTTTACTTGCCAGTAAAATTATGGCTTACCTGCTATTAAATTTATTTTAGTATGGAAAATTTAGTTTTTTTTTTTAATTTCATGCAATTCCGTAGTTAAATTCTCATGTTCAGTAACGAAATATTGTAAAATATTGCTTGCATAAAGTAATATTTCTTCAAATTTTAATATTATACTCTATGAAGATGGGCCGTTTTCCTTTTTTAATTTGTAAATCAGTTTTCATAATTTTCCAAATGGTGTTTTTAGCCCTGTGCTCTTTAAACCCGTTGTATTAAAATATTTACATTTTATTTATGGATTGGTACTAATTTTGATATAAAATGGTTGATATTTTTTCAATTTCTCAAAATGAAAAATATTTTTAAAGAATATCGTTTACAAATCATAAAAGAGATTCAGGACTTTTGGGGCAGTACAGAAATTCAGAAGTCTGCTAAAACTGAAAGCAAGGTTGATAGTGGGGTACATAAAGTGACTTTGCACTGTCTTTCCGAACATAGAGCGATTAGCGACATAATAGGAAAAATAGATGATTTATCGGATTTTGAAAAAGGTGAAATCGTTCTTCATCGGCGATTGTAAAAATCAACATCCAAAATGGCTCGTTTAGTTGGCTGTTCAAGTGCAGTTTTTCTGATCCATATTGAAAGTGGTGTATGGAAGGTAAAACACAAGTCGCCGGGCAGCTCTGTGTCGTTGAAGGTGCGTTTATTCCAGAGAGGAACGGAGATCACTTAAATTGTTCATTGTGACCGCAGAGCTACAATAGCCGAAATCACCACAAGCTACAACAGTGGCGACAATTTAGAAATTAGAAATAATTCACAACACTCTATGCAGTGTACATTGCTGCG
Organism: Pardosa pseudoannulata; assembly: GCA_032207245.1. Taxonomy (NCBI): domain Eukaryota; kingdom Metazoa; phylum Arthropoda; class Arachnida; order Araneae; family Lycosidae; genus Pardosa; species Pardosa pseudoannulata. The sequence goes on along the minus strand of CM063504.1, from coordinate 45,977,717 downwards.
TATGGACCTAGACAGCCGGATGATAAAATATATCCCTGCACTGACAGTCATCGACATTTGTGTCTGCAGTGGACAAAAAATATCGGAATTGGATATGAAAAGAATAGAAGAAAGTTGCCAACGAATCAAGTTTTCTGGTCCATCATGTAGACGGGCTTATGTAAACTTCCAGAGAATCCATGTCTCTCGGATTCACAGGTTAACAGAGACAAGCCAGTTGTGGGGGTATTATAGTGTGGACAATGTTTTCATGGAGTACATTAAGAACCATAATTCTCCTAGAGCAACTCTGACGTCTCTCGTGACTCTGCTTGAACATCTTTACTGACGAGGTTCGCCCATTCATGATAACAGCATTTTCGGCGGGAGATGGTGTTCACCAGCAGAGCACTAATCGTCAGGGAGTGACTCGATGAACATTCCAGTGACTCTCAAGTCATGTCTTGGCCTCAAAATTCCCTTCACATTAATCCAATACAGAAATTGTGGCTCCTTCTGAAAAACCTAATTCGTCCTATAATGATACCCCTCG
>CM063504.1:45964685-45974685 GCA_032207245.1 Pardosa pseudoannulata | reverse complement strand
ATTACATAAGAGGATTTTTGATTATATTTTTAATAATTAAGGAAAAATATGTTTTCCTTTGTATAAAGCAAAATTGGTTTACTGCTTTAAAACCTTTTTTTTATATTTAAATATTATATTCTAAAAAGTAACATAAAATTGTAGTTGCTATGTTATTCAAATATTATACTCTGTTTTATTTCTTTTAAATTTAAGGAGAACCTGAATCTATTTAAATTATCAGGACTTTTTAAACTTCTCTAAATTTTCTGCAAAAGTATAAAGATTATCCTTTTAACTATTACTGTATTTTTAATAATTAAGAAGAACTATTTTTGTTTTGCATGGGGCAAAAGGTTTTACAATCTTAAAACTTTTTTTTTTCGTATTTAAATATTATATTCTAAAATCAACAAACTAATCATACTTTTGAAGTATTCTAAAAATTATTTTTTCTTATTCAATCTGTATTTTACATACATTTATTTAAATTTCAAGCATAAATCTTGAATAATACTCATGCAGTACTTTTATTGCAGTTTCGCGATATTGTATTTTTCATTGGAAATAATACATCAATCAGTATATCTACTGTTTCGCGAGGTTATAATACGATGATTGTTATATAAGCTCCTCGATATCTTAATTATATATTTACTCAAAAGAATAGTTACAAAAGTGTTTTTTACCTGTTTTGAATTAATATTTTGTGAGATAAGAAATTAGAGAGCATATTTTAAACTTTTCAGTTGATGCAAAAATTAATTTTGTTTAAAAAAATGGCTGTCAACACAAGCGACACTTTTTTCTTTTAAAACATATTTCTCTTGTCAAATGTGTCTATGATATTAAGCAAAATATATTTTATGATAATTTTGCAATTAAAATTTATTCTTGTATGTAAAGAATAATTTAAAAATAAACACCAAATTAATGTTTATTTTAAATAAAAACAGAAAATGAACTTTTTTTAACATATTTTTTACAAGAGTAGATTTCTATACATCATTTTTGACATGACATTTAAAATAAGGTTTAATACGTCATTTAAAAAAAATATTTTACACAAATGAAGTGATCTTAGAAAGCAAAAGCATTAAATGAAAAATGGGGAGTTACAGATTTGAAAAGAAACCTGCCCGAAAAACAAAATTATAAATGGCCTTGTGTTTATCATATTGTTTTATATTGTGGTAGAATTTTAGTCTTTGTTTTTCGTGTTTGTGAGTCTTTCCTATTAATGGACTATATCAATGAACATCGGTTGCAATCACTTTATACACGATTATTATAAACCACTTAATTATTATAAACATTATGGAGGTTTATAGTAATTAAGTCGTGTTTTATAATGTTATTTTTCTTAGAGATGTAGAATAACTAAGCATTCTTTTTATATGTTTAAACTAAGGTTAAGTTTAAATGTCAATAGTAGTAAAATGATGTAAAAACATTTGACGCTGTGGCTGTAATTCTTTGTTTTCATACCTCTCAACAAATACAAATACTAAATTAAAGCTCAAAATAGAAAGATATTGAAAGCATAGAGCCATTTCAGCAACTATCTCGACTTGAAAGAGCTGTGTGCATCCAATACGCAAAGTGTGCCCCTTTAAGTTTTATTTTCATTTTAACTGTAAATGTAGCCGAACGATGGCCGAATGGTTAGGGTGCTGGTCTTCGGTACCGGAGTTCGTGGGATCGAATCCCACAGACGCATGGGTGTTCGTAGCCGTTCGGAATCGGCTTTAAGCTGTAGGTCCCGGTCTTATTAGCACTCGTGTTGCAAAAAGTAGACCGTAGCACTCCAAACCAACTCTAAATGCATTTCCTATCCTTAGTTTTTATGAATTATATGTCATTAAGAAGCCCTCCATAATATTTCGTAATATTTTGAAACTCAAATTTAAGTCTTTTCAATAAATAAGTAGTTTAAACAATTATTTAGATCTTAAAATATTAATAACTGTTTATGTATGATATATTTCATTACACTACTAATTTTATAATAATAAATTAACTTTTAAAATATTTAACTTTTTCTTTTACTTATACAGACATATGATACGTTGTGACGTTGTGTATTATGCTTTTGATATTTTTTTAAATATTGTGTTTAGGATGTTCTTACGGCAGAAGAAGTCATATGACAGTACTAAACTAAATTCAATTCTCTATTGGCAGTCCATTAATTTATTTTTAGTTTGCAGTGTATCTAACTAATAATATAACAGTTTATAATGAATAAATGTATAATGAATGTGGCAGTCCATTTGGTTTTTATTTAAGTTTGTATTCCTTCTAGCAAATTGATGTGGTAGTTCATTCAATTTACTTTGTAGCTTGAAAAGCAAGTGTAACATCACGCTACTGGAAAACTATTTTTATTTGTATTTATTTCTGTATTACGGCTCGCTCTGACGTCAGTCGAACGTATTCGTGCTATCTGGGGCCCCTTGCCTCCATTTTCTCCTCCCTAACCTCTCCTCTAGAAAAGAAAGAGATAAGTGTGTGGGGAAATTGGATTGACGTCACGAGGGCCAAGCGTCGTTTGGTGTGGGAGAATACGCTGTGAGTTGTTGTCCGGCTGGCTAGGATGAATGAGCCTTGCCGAGATTGTAAATGATGTAAATATTTGTATATACCAGAATAAATTCTTCTTTCATCTCCACCTCGCTTGTGTTCGATGTGTCATCCTCATGAGGCCTATGAAGAACCCTGCTCGACCATAACGCTACCAAATTACCTATTTTAGAGCTGTGACGTTACAGGAGTTTTAATTTTGTATATATTGAATTGCAAAAATTTTAGATATGGTTTTGTAAGATATTTTATAAAACTGGTTTTAACTCCAAATCTTTTAAACTTCCTTTACATAAGTTCCTTTACTTGGTTTCACAAATTTTATTTTTCTAGAGGAAACAACAATGAATTCCATTTTGCTTGGCAGTTTACCTTATGAGAATGTTATAGAATGTTTAATTTTAGACAAAATAAGGTTAAAAACTTATTACACATTGTAGCTTCTAAAAAAACATTTCCAATCTGAAAGGAAGAATTTGACTCATGTTCATGTTAAAGATAATTCTTACAAAAACTGATTATCAATACGTGTTATGTTTAATATCTTTATATTTCTGAATATATTTGTGAAAATAATAATTATTATGATTGATGGTTCAATTAAAATTCTTGGAAATATAAAGATATGGTGATATTTATATTTCTGATATGCAACTAAAATAGAATTATGTTTGGATTGAAACGAAATTTATGCATGTTTACATCTTTTTCTTTGATTTCAGCGCAGACTTTGTTTGTGAGTTTCAATTTGGTTTCGGTTTTAAACTTTGACTTTTTACTATTTAAGTTCTTCAACTTGCATTGTTAAGAATTGTAGAGCTACTTTATGTTTTTAAAAAATTGGCACATTCAAAGTTGGTTTTATATTTCTCATCAGATCCAAAAATAATTTTCTCATTCTCACTTAGTTTTTTTCACAAACCATAAAACAGGTTATCTTCCTTTAAATATTTCTCATTTCTTCCATGTATTAATGATCTTCTACGAATATTTAAATAAAATCCAAGTTTAAATTAAGCCGACCATCATACATTGGCTGTAGTTTTGTTCAAGTAATTGCCAAGCTGTCGCCAAGTGATGTTTACACATTGTGTTTCATCTTAAGTTTACATACGATTTCAAAGGTTTGAAATCTTGGTAAAATATAAACGTATTATAACTTGAATTTTTAATGTATTTAAACGATTTTTTTAATGTTTTTGAACTAAACAGAACGATTTTTACAATAGGTAAAAGCTAAGAAAAATAGATCATTCTTTGGTTACATTTAAGTGGACACCGCCAAAACACTGTTGTTTAATATGTATAATAATAAAGTATATTTAAACTATCAAAAAATATATCAAATAAAATGTTGACGCATGTTACAAATAACTTTTAGAAATTTGCTTAAGTCGGAAAGGAAAGAATGGGGTAAATGTTTAAAAAAGTATTAACTTAAAATTCTAAAAAAATAAGGGGGTTAAATTATTTTTCTAACCACTACATTACAGTAATAATCATCACTTTTTTATTTAGCTCAACACTTCTAAAAATCACGGAAGTAATATAAATTTATAAAAATATGTAATATAATTAAATATAATATAGTTTAAAAATACACTGTAATCACGTGTCATTCTCACGTATAGCCTAAAATAAAGGCTCATATAGACAACCCTACCTTTTTTGGAAAGTCCAAAAAGGAAAAAGCCCGAAAACTGGAATCTAGAATTTGGCGATTATCAATCGTGCTTGGCGTGCGCACTAAATTTTTATTCAGCAAAACTTCCGTGTTATTTACCTCTTTTCAAATGAGAGCAGCAATTTTTGTATATATAATTTTATTATGATTGCATTAAAATGCTGAGTAGCTTCAATATTTTTTTCCTCTTCAGTGTCAGAGGTTTTTCAAAGTATTTTTGATTTTAGATACGTAATCGTATTCAGTTATACAACTTTTTCTGTTATTCGAAACAATTTGAGCTTCCTTCTCAGTTTTTGTTTTATTTTAGTCACTCATTTCATGCAAAAGATATTGCATTTCGCATATGTCCATATACGCTCGTGTGCCATAATTTTGTTTAGGATTTAAAAGAATTGATTCTTGTTAGACAGATAAAAAATGTTAAATAGTTTTAAAAAATTTATTCTACTACTTAAATATCAATATAATTAAATAATTACAAATATTAATAATTATAAATTATTGAGTTATATTTTTATTATTTTATTTTTTAATTGTATAATAATCATTTATGTAATTAAATTACTGTCTCAAATATTTTGCATGACTTTTAATATTTTTTACGATTAATACTTACATTCTTAGGGGATTCGGGACACTGAAAATGATTTATAAAATTTCTTAAATTAGGTACCTAAACTGATTTACAAAATGATATATAAGTAGTTTAAAAGTTTCAGTTGAAAAGCAAAGTTCCAAAAGTTATTTAAATGTTCCATAGATTTGTTAACGTAGAAACTTAAAATGTTGCCATTTTCTTCTAATATACATGTAATTGAATCTGTGTATCCGTCAATATTGCTAGCTCTATTTAATTCATTAAAGTCCAATTTACATCTAGAACAGGCTTCTAAAAAAATTAATCTTAAACAAAATACCCCCAATATTCTCATAATGTATTCTTAAATAGAAATTAAAAAAGAAAACATTAAAAACAGATTTTCAAGAAAAAAATTTAAAATTTAACAAAATATTTTGAAATATTGGTCTTTTAATGTTTAACTTTTAAAATATTTTAGGCTGTAGTTAATTCATGCGTATATAACTGAGTATCTTTTCATGAATTATATAAACATAACTTTTTTACTGTCCATCATCCTCTTAAAGTTTTTTATTTTGAAAATTACTGTGTTTATGGTATTTCTAGGCCAGCAGAGATTATCTAAGAGTGAGTAACCCTATTCGATTTCCTGATGGCGAAGAATCCACCGTACTTGGATTGCGATTTACCGTGCAACCTCGCCACTTTCAGCGTGGAGAGATGAAGTTAAAATGTGTGGCTACATTATTTAAGGTGACCAATATGCGTACGGCAGAAATGGTCATTAGTAGCCGTCAAGAAAGCTCAGGATTAACAGTAGTTATGAACAGAAATGGTTAGTAAGTTTTCACCCTTATGTTTAGGTAATATTAACTTTTTATACTCTTTGTATAATTTTAAATCATAAACAATATACTAAATTCATATATACTATTAACTAGTTAGTAATAGGAATTTAAGTATATAATTCTTGTTAAAGTTGTACATTACATAATAATAGCTTCTGGTTACCCTATTATGTTTCCTTTAATAAAAAAATAAAATTATAAAACTGTCTATTTATATATTACATTCATATGTCGTATATATTTATGAAATAGACAAACTTAAAAATAATCACTAAAGTCACTCACTTACTAAAGTTACTCAGTTACTAAAAGTTTAACAAATTTTTTTTTTCTCAAGTGTTTAATACTATTTGTAACATTGTATGTAGTACTAGATCCATAAAAATATAGTTTAAATTTCGGAAATAATTTTTATATAAAAACTGATTAATTCAAAATTTGCTTCTTTTTCTTGACTCAATATTAAAACTTAATATACAGTATTGAAAGCCTAATAATTTCGTGTTAATATTTTTATCAAAATAACAAATGTAACAACGTATGAAACTTACAAAAACAAAATAGCTGACTTTATGTATCAGAAATAATTATCTATGAAGGATTAAAATACGAACACATTTCTTCCTAATTTACTATATTGAAATTATATACATTATTTATTGCAGCTGTTACAGCAGATACAGTGTTTTACACTTTCTGTTATTTAATATAACCTTACAAATAAATATATCTATATCTAAACACCTTTATCCACGCTTAAAAGATATATTTTTTTATCAACTTTTATTTCTAAAGTTACGACAACGCTGCTGTTCGATTAAATTAAATCAATAAAAGAAAAACTAATTTATTTCACTAATTGAGCACTAGTCGTATAGTTATAATGTGTTCAAAGTCCTTCAATAAAACATTTATTGAAAAAGAAATCTTGTATTTATATATATATATATATATATATATATATATTTGTATGTACATGTGTATATATATATATATATGTGTGTGTGTGTGTGTGTGTGTGTGTGTGTGTGGTGTGTTGCTTATATATTTAATGCTGATATTTTCTTTTACATTTTAGGTGTCAACAGTGTACAGGTGTCAAGTATAAAACTGTGGATTATAGTTCTAATAGCAATTTTCATGCATCATCGGTAGCAGAACAGTATGCCGTAAATCTTAGAATACCTTTTCACTGCCGTGCAGTGTTTGATATACAATTCTGTGATTGGAATTACACGTTCCTCCCTGTACCATACGTTTATTTCACAAGACAACATCACCTTGAAGAGACTGTTAGATATGACCCGTAGATCAATTGGAGAACTAAAGGTATTTGTCATAAAAACCCTGTAAGAATCCTGTATTCCGACTCAAAATACAAGTGTGTGCTGGCACACTGAGAAATTGATATGAGGAAAGAAAGGACGTTTACATGACAGCAAAAAAATAATGAGACTTAAATGATTTGATGTAATAAAGTCATAGCTGGACTTAAATTTTGGCAGCTGAAAAAGAATTACCTTTTCAGAAATTTTGTGTGATTTCTGCACCTTGTGTACATATAAAAAGTTGTACGAGTTTTAAAGAAATATTTATTGACTGATTTATGTGTTTCTTTCTTATTTTTAAACCTTCAGATTCTCCATTTCTCTACGAATAGAAAATAGTATTAGTCTATAAAACTTATACCTCAATATTCCTCTAAAATATTAGCAATAATAAGGGAGTTCAATGTTCAGAGATATGTGACATTTAGCACAGGGAGATCTAGCTCAGTAAATCTCTTGCAATATACAAATAAGAAAATATACAAATTGACAGACTTCAAAAGGATTAATTTTCAAATGTTTTGACGCTGTTTGTTTAATTATACAAAAATATTTCAAACAAATTTTATTTTTTATAATTCAAACATCTTTTGCTAATAAAATTATTGAATTTATTATAATGTTAGCACTTTTAGTATAGGCATAATAAGTTGAGAGAATCATTTTTCATTGTAAATGACTTTATCATATTTACCATATAATGACCTGTTCCTATTTATTTATCAAGAAATTTTAGGTCTCTCTAAATGTAAATAACTCAGTTGCGTATATTTATATATTTAATTATACACAAAATAATACACAAAATACACAAAATAAATGTGAAAATGATATTTACATAGAAGTTAGAATATATGTATATACATCAAAGATTATAACAAGTACTTTATACTTTGAAATTCTAAAGATTTAGAGGTTGTTAAAATTTTATCATCTATAAGAAAATATATTTAAAAAATTGAATAAAGAATACTCTTTAGAATACTAAACTTTATATAATATATTATTTAAATAACAATGTAATTTTAATTATAAGAAAAAAATATTCAAATTGATGAAAAAATTCAACTTCGGATTTACACAATTATAGGTGTATATATACTATAGGTAAGTATTTTTTATTATTTTTCAATTAATGTCTACATTCTTTTAAATATACTACTTTAAATAAACATTAACCCATTTCATATATATTTTTTATAATTTTAAAAAACTGGTTAAAAATGATATTTTATAATAAGTAAAACTAACAAGAAATTTTGAAATGTCTGTAATGAGAGATAGATTTTGACTGTGATGTGCCATGTCTTTTTAAAAATATTTCATAGGACTACTATTTTACTCACATTGTTTACAATAAAATTCAATTTAAAGCTGAGAAATGTAGTTTGCTGATGAATTAAAAAATAATTTAAATTATAATAAGAAAAAAAAATTATTTATAAATTTTCTTTACTAAAAACTTACTTGTATGTACTTTTAAGACGGATAAATTTCAGCACTCTATTTTATTTAAGTTGGCTTCTATAAAATGATAGTTTCTTTTTCTATAGATCCCGATAAATTTAGAATGTTCAGAGCAACGGTCCAATAGAGCATATCCAGACCAGCAGTGCCTCGTGTTTTACTTCGTGTATACAAGTAATAAACTTGGTCACTCGATAAGTGTACTACACTATTCCTTCACATTTTAGAATAAAACATGTCCATTTATTTGAATGACAAATGGAATTATTTTTTTTCTCTACGTGGGAACACACATACACTTCTTCTTATTAATATTGCTAAAAGAAATTTTGTAAATGTCTGTAATGAGAGATATATTTTATGACTGTGATGTGCCATGTCTTTTTAAAAGATAATTTCATAGGACTAATTATTTATAAACATTGTTTACAATAAAATTCAATTTATGTATATGCTTCGAATATGTAGTTTGCTGATGAATTAAAAAATATATTTATAATTATAATAGAAAAATATATATATTTATAAATATTTTCTTTATATATATATACTATACTTGTATGTACTTTATATATATATATAAATTATATATATATATATATATTTATATGGCTTCTATAATATATATAGTTTCTTTATATATATATATCCGATAAATTTAGAATGTTATATATATCCAATAATATATATATAATATATATTATATATATATATATATATATATATATATATATGTATAAACTTGGTCACTCGATAAGTGTACTACACTATTCCTTCACATTTTAGAATAAAACATGTCCATTTATTTGAATGACAAATGGAATTTTTTTTCTCTACGTGGGAACACACATACACTTCTTCTTATTAATATTGCTAAAAATCCGCAGTGTAAAGCAAAATCTAATAACACAATATCTTTATGATATTTAGTGTATTATATTTTATGTGAAGATAATTTGGTAACTTGCCCTGGAAAATTTATAAAATTATAAACATTTTTCTTTTGTATGTATATGCTTCGAAGTAGGGTTTGACTACGCTCAATATATATATATATATATATATATTTATATTTATTTATTTATATATATTATATATATATATATATATATATATATATATTTTATTTATATATATATATATATATATATATATATATATATATATATATATATATATATATATATATATATATATATATATATATATATATATATATATATATATATATATATATATTTATATATATATATATATATATATATATGTATATGTATAATGTCCACCGTTCCAGTTTAATTTAGCCCCTATTATTTTGAATTACCCAGGCTTAATGGGCAATCAGAGAACCTATGGAATTACGGTTGTGAATGAATTAAAAATCAGAAAGTCCAATCTAAAAGAACTTTGAAGACTATTAAGAGTAAAATGAAAGTATTTAGAGTTCAAAAGCATTTCACCTAATGGGGACAAATGCACACTTCACCGACGAAGAGTTTCGTGTCAAACAGTGAGAGATCACATTAAA
>CM063504.1:45952185-45962185 GCA_032207245.1 Pardosa pseudoannulata | reverse complement strand
AAGACATGAATACCAATTTCGTGATGTTGAGATTCCTTCATCGAAAAGAATTGCTTAAAATTCCAAAAATGTCTTATTTTAATTAGTTCGGGCTATTATACCCTATACTATCTTTGGCGTTATCTTATTAAACACGTTATTTCTAAATCCTTTCATTATGAGTTACAAGTTTAATCAACTCTATATATTGATTCTAGCTTTAAAATGACTTGAATTCTTTTTTGCAGATTTTCTCATTTTCTTCTTTTTATTTTTAACTATGTATAAAGTATTTATATTCTAAGGAACCTATTAAATTTTACAAAAAGTGCCATGGATAGAAATAATATCTTTATAAATCTGAAAAAAAATATAGAATTTTATTTTTATCCCGTATGAAGTACTATTTAAAATTCTTATGTCTTCTTAGAAATTTAAGAAATGTTTGTCAAAAATATAAAATATATCGTGATTTCTATGCTTACTATTGGACTTGGCAGTTGTTAACTTATTACTTTCAGTTGATTTTTCTCAGAATATAAAATTTTAATTTTGCGTTCAGATTTTTGAATGAAATTTTCATCCTTTTAATTTAATGGTGCTTTCCTGTAGTTGAACCAAAATTACTACTATGAGATTAATCTGTTTTGTTTTATACAGGTAAGTACATGTGAAAATAACCAACAAAAAGAGTAAAACTATAAACATATTTTAAAACCTTAAATATGCTTAAATTTCAATTTTTTTGATATATTCAAATCTAGAAACATATTCTTCATTAAAAAAACTTAAATGTAACATTTATTGTAATCGTGCTTGCAAGGGAGAATATTTTTAACGAACAAAAATATCAAGTTATAAACATATATTATTAAAAATATCTCTTTATTTTTATAAATAAGCTTAGTTTATTAAGGATGTATATAACAGTTTTTGCAAAATAAATCAGATTTTTTGGTAGGAAATAATAAAAGTTATGAAATGTTGAAAAGTAGTAACAGAATCATGAGATCCATATATATTACAATGCTGAAGACCTTTAAATTTTAAGAAGTTAATAAAAAAATTAGTTATATTTTTCGATGCATAGCTCTTCAAATTTATATCATTATGAACTCTGTGTTATAAATAAATAATTATTTCTATGTTTAGTAAATAAATAGCAATTTTAACTAAACATATATATTTGTATATTTATTGAAACTCCTACTCAGTGGAATCTTCAATCTTTCTCTTTGCTTATCAAAATGTGCTAGGATATTCTTTATGTAATAAATAAACGTGTAATTGTGTTCAAAGTATAGTCAGACCGGTGAGAAAATAATTGCAACAAATGTCAGTTTTGTCATTTTATAACATTTTATAAACCTTTGACCTAGTGCATTGTAGTGCGATTTTTTTAAATATTTATTTTCAGGTAATCTGGTAAATTTTTTTAAATTTACCAGATTACATGACAACCCAATTCATATTCCAACTTATAAACATTTATTTTAAAGAATAAACCAAAATTTCAAATTTTACTATATTACCAGCGTATATATGTTCAGGTTAGTCACGTTATAAAATCCTTATAACATCTAAGGCTTGAGTTTAAATCACAGATATTTAAGGGTAATTAGTTTATGTCTAAAAAATTGAGTAATAGTATAATTAAAGACTTAGAGACAAAGTTTAATTTCTTTCATACAAAATGATTATGTATTGCTAATTTTCTGCAGTAAAGATTTTAATTGACTATGTTTAAGATTAATTACTAAAAAATCATTTTTTTAATAATTTGGAAGATCTCGAGATGCACCTGTAAGAATCCATAAATTAAATACAATAGTTTAACAGCTATACTAATTTTTAAAATCACATTTTTTATTATTAAAAATTATCGTTATGTATAAATTCTCAATTCATCCAAACATCCTATAAAGAACTATATTACTTACTCGTACATTCGGATTCGTTTAGGGATATTGAAATTACAGAACATAAATACGCTTTGTTTCGTTCAATGTTATCAGTTTGAAATTAAGAAGAAATTTTTTCCCTCATTTATTTTAAAAAAAGTTTGTTCTAGTGCACTGTAGTGCAATTTTTTAGAAATTTATTTTCAGCGTAGAAAAATTTCCAGATTACCTGACAACCCGATTGATATCCCAAACTTATAAACAGTCATTTTAAAGAATAAGTCAAAATTTCAAATTTTACATATATTATAAGAGTATATATTTTCAGGTTACATTAGTAATAGTCACAAGATAAAATCCTTATAACATCTAAGTGTTGAGTTAATATTACAGATATTTAATGGCCATTTCAACAAATGTCGCAAATATGTTGAGTAACAGAATAATTAAAAACCTGGAAACAAACTTTTAATTGCTTATATATATAATGATTACGCATTGATAATTTCCTACAGTAAAGATTTTAATTTATTTAGTTTAAATCAATTATTAAAAATCATTTTTTTAATAATTTGGAAGATCTCGAGATGAACCTGTAAGCATTCATAAGTTAAACACAATAGTTTAACAGCTATACTATTGTTTAAAATCACATTTTTATTATTAAAAAAAGAAACGTTATTTATAAATTTTTAATTCATCCAAAGTCCTTATTAAGAACTACATTACTTACTCGTACATTTGGATTCGTTAAGGGATATTGAAATAACAGAATATAAATAAACTTTGTTTCGTTCAATGTTATCAGTTTAAAATTAAGAATGAATTTGTTCCCTCATTTATTAACTACTATCAGCATGTTTTCCAACTCTTATCTAATCTGAAAACGTGGAAGAAAATACGTATTTCAAGAATCAATAGTAAGTAGAATTTTAGTGTTCAATTATTAAATTAAACTGAATAGTTTTACATCACTATGCACATTATCAAGTTAATTTCTCCGACGATAGGTCATATTTAAAGGAGAGAATTATTTTTATGTATTTAATCTCATTGCCATTATAAAGTGAATTACATATGCTAATTACATTCAATTTAATCGATTCAGATTAAGCAATTTTATGTTAGGATAATGATGCACTAATTATACAAATTAGGTCCTTCCACAAGTAAGATTCTCACAAGAATTTGTCGACCGAAATTTAATTCATTTGGTTTCTGGACGCAATTGTTGTAACAAAACGTAACTAAATAATAGTCAGTTAATTGATATAAAAATGGAATAAAATTTAATTTTTTCTTAAATTCTTATATATCTCTGTTTATTTATCTATTTACTTTTTTATTTGTTATATGATTTTCAGCAAAATAATAATTTCAGCAGAAATGGGACTCAATTGTTATTTCCTGGAAATATTAGATGAACTGAGAGTGTTATTGACAGAATTATATGTAAACTACAATTCATTAAATTGGAATGTGTACAAAATGTGAGATATTTAAAATTTATTTTTACACTTATCAGTGCAATTAAACGTATTTGAAGTTCAATACATACTAAGAAATTAAGGCACTGCTTAGCTTCTACAAAGGATCATTAAACAAATCTCTGTTTCTATCCCTGTTTTCTTTCCATTTATGAGCATTTGGGCAAGATTTACTGAGTTTTCTCAGTATAGATCACTTACAATAGAAATATTAACTAGCGGTCTATACATCTCCATGTAGGTAATCATTTTCTTGAACAGGAATTAGTAGGGATTCACTGTTATTGATGCACAATAGGCAACGGCAAAACAAGAAATTAATTCACAATCATGACATCCAATGGGAAAAGACTATTTGTCAGCCTGATTATAACATCCGTAAGAAAAGATATGAATATTAAAAAAGTGTTAGGTATATATAAGAAATTATAAGTCACATTGTTTAAAATGTGGAACAGTCAAAACCGTTGATGCACATAATATTAATGGTTATTAATTCGAAATTACAATGTTCCGGTGTGTAAAACTTTTACCAAATCTTATCTTGTTCAGTTTGTCTTACATATAACGGGAAAACTGACTTTAATGTTTTATGGGACCTAATATATATTAATAAAACCTCCACTGATCAAATAATTAGTGTATTACATGTATGCAAGATAATCCTTTAAAATTACAAGCACTGCCTAACATGTAATATTTCGTCTCTGAAAAATATAAATTCGCAATGGCTTGCATGAAGCCAACTGAAGGGGTTTTATATAAAATACATAATTTTTTAGTTCACAGAACTTTATTGTTTGAAAATGCACACAAATTTCTTCTAATTTTACTTTTGTATTACTAGGATCTAATTACCTCTTTCTTTTTCATCATGTAATATTAAGAAGGGCTAAAATTTCGAGTTTCTCATCTTTATTTCGAAAACTTATTGCGAATTATATGAAAGCTTGAATAGATTGTTCATGAACATAATGCAATTGATGAACTTTAAAACACATTACATTAACAAAAGATTCTTTTTTACATCAACAAAAGATTAAAGGTTGAAACAAAATTTGGAAGAATCTTCTTTATTGTTGCAACTACAAAATCTTTTCGTCTTAACACTTATATTTGGAATTTCTATACATTTTATTTTTTTCTTTTGTTTAAAGAGATTTAATTTACAACTTACAGAAATTCCAAGCGCATTAATATGTCCTTATACAATTAAAGAACAAGTAATTTACTGAAATTCATTATTCAATGTGTGGTATTAATAATAATTTTTAGCATTCTTGTAATATACTTCAATAATTGATCCACATTTAGGAACAGTAATTGGAGAATATCTGACACAATAGTAACTTATACAGGATAATGACAATTTTACTGATAAACTCAAACTTTCTTTTCTGTCTGACTTATTTAATTTGATATAACCTTATAATTTGATTAATTTTATTATTATTCAAAACTAATTGTAATTTCTTCACTGTTAAAAAACTGTTATACATAGAATATTTCTAAACAAAAAAAAATAGACTCCACAAAACCAATATATATCCTTAACAAAATTAGAGTGGTAGCAATTTTCTGCAACTGGGTAAGATTATGTAGAAATTTATTATTTCAAAATAAAATTTTAAAGGAAATTAATAAGTTATAATTTTAAAAGTTTTATATTAAGTTACACATTATAGTATCATATATGCATATTGTAATGTAATATATTTTATTTGATTATAAATTATGTAATATGATTAAAAACTTTTCTCAAACACTACTTTAGCTTTTCTAAACTCTTGAAAACTTTTTAAAATTTCAGTTGAAAATATTAAACAAATGTCATAAAGATACAGTTTGTATTTATAGAACCAAGAAACAAAATATATACTGGATACCTTGTTTTGTTTCTTGTATATGTATAATAAGCAATGAATAGAAAATTGCATTATGAACAAATCATACTTTTCATACTTTGCATTACAATAAATGCATGCAATCAAAATCTCCAATAAATTACTTTTCTATAATTTTACATAGTTAAAGTTTCACTCTCATAAATCAGAAGAGAAAATATCTATTTTAACAAAATTACACAATGGCTTATATTACTTATTTCCTTGCTCAACAAAAATATTTGGAATTTCCCATAAAGCAAGCTGCGGTCGCCAAGACCATTACATTCTTCAGTGCATATGAAAAGTTGATAATTCAATTAAATAATTTAATTAGATGCAGTATACTGAATGTAATAGATGAAGACATACATGCCCGGAATATAAATGATTGCGACTGAAAGACATGCAGACAAATTAAAGCAAACTACATTTCCATCAGTGCGTAGCATTTATCTTTAAACTCTGCACACACTTATAGTCTGACTTTATGTAAATCATTTTCTCTTTGCGTACTCTAGATAAATTTTCAGATTTCATTCAGCTTAGAGAACGTTTTCAAAGAAACAAGTTTTGGCATTTCTAAATACATAGCTTTTTGGCCTCCATTCCGTAATTTCATTCTTTATTCTGCCACTATGTTTATCCGCTTGAATTATGTTTTATTCCTTTAAAAATGTCATTTTTTCTTGTAAATCTTTTTTTCTCTCTCTAAGAAGCATGCAGCAGCTTTTCAAAAAGATTAATGTTGACTCCAGAAAGTCGAATTCGAACCAATACTATATGCTGTGTGTTTTTCCCTTTTTTTTTCTCTAGAGATTAAAATACATTATCGGATCTTTATTTCCTTTCGTTCTTTTTAGTAAATATCTACGGAAACACTGTTCGTGTATCGATCTAGGAGAAAGCGTTTATTGTACCAAAGTAAAAAGTTTAACATCTGTGTGAAGGATTTTTTAATGTTGACCTTCTAAAAGCATCAGTTTTGTAAATATTTACAATGAATTTAGAAGCATATAAACTTATAGCATTAAATGAAACATTCATGTTTGGAAATTTGTCGATGTTATATCCTATTTTTATATCTCAATAAAATATTTTTCTTAAATGTTGCAGCGCACACCATGCCCAGTGTCTCAAATATTTAGAAGCATTTGAAACATTAAAATATAAAACATAAAATATTTTTCGTATATTAATGTATTTCATAGAAATATATGTATTTCTTTTAATGATTATAATTTTTACACAAAAATTATAATTGCATAAAATATTTGAAACCATCTTTGTCAGTTAACTATATCTAAAAAATATCTTTAATTAATATATACAGATTTAAAACTGTCTTTCTGATATAAATATATATATATATATATATATATATATATATATATATATATATATATAATATATATATATATATATATATATATATATATATATATATATATATAAGTATATACATACATAATTTTTGTTTAATTTATACCCCAAAAGCAATAATTATTTTAGTTATAATGATGCTCAAGAGATAGAGGAATTGCCTATATAAAAAGTCAAATTAATTTCGAAATTTGATACTTATTTTATAACCCAAATTATATAATCGAACTGAACGCCTTAAAATCTTTTGGTAAGAAAATCCACTTTCTATTTCTTCTACTTTTAAACTTTAAATTCTTTATGTTTTTTATAAAAATTTCAATTATATCTGATCATAGATTATATATCATTCTATTATATATGATCCTCCAACTGGAGCTATTGTCATTTTACTATCCATCTGTTGTCTAAATTAACAACAAATAGCATTGTATAAAATTTTAACACTGTAAGTAATCATTAAAATAATTCCTATTTAAGGATAAATTGAAAACAAATAGGTCTAAATAATTAATACTTAAAAATTGGATACTGAGACAAAACTTCTCTGTAAAATTCTAATAGGCTATATCTGACATTTATATTGATTTTTAAATTATTTCCTACATCTTTCTAGAGTAGATTGTTAGCAATAGATTATTATTTTTCATTTTCTAAACAATAATTATATATTAGAGGAGGCTGTTTCACTAACATTTCAGTAATTAAGGTTTTAACTAATAAACATATCCATATTTTTAAATAATAATAAACTAAAATACATTTATAAATATATATATATATATATATATATATATATATATATATATATATATATATATATATATATATATATATATATATATATATATATATATATATACTGTAATTATTCAACATTAAACCACAGTAGTTAAAGCATATCTAAAGGAAAGTAATCCAATAGTCCTAAATTCGTATGTTTTATATCAAACTATATAGATATAGGTAAAGAATACTTTTTATTCTATACTTAAAAGAAATTAATATTTTGTTAATTAGTGGGATAGAAATATTACTTAACTTTTCATATATCTGTTTTTAAATTATAACATAAACCTTGGCTTTTAAAAAATATTTAAGTAAACATGGAAGCAAAAATATACACGGAAATTTTATCGAAATAAGACTTACATAATACAATATGATTACATATAAAAAAATTCTTTGAGTGGTATATTTAAAAGTGTACATATACAATATTTATTCGATTTAATGACGTCCCTTGACGTACAGATATAAAAAAAAAATATTTTGCTACCAGTAGGAATTTAACCTTTTGTAATTAAAATAAGACATGATGCGTTAGCTTTCCTGATTTCTAGCAAAATATTTCATTTATTTCACATATTATTTAATATTTTATTTTGACATTCCGAGTAAAATAATAATGTCAGTAACTAACCAAAAATCAAAAATTAGTAAAACATCATTTTTCTGTTTATTTTATTGTTTACTTGCTTTAATTAAATTGTTAACACTTCTTGTACATGCCATTAACTTTTTTTTTATATTTTACCTTCACTGTTTTTGTATATGTAAATAGAAGGATGTTTTATTGTAACTGGTCCTTAATACTTAATATACTAGATAGAGTATATTTTTAATAAATTACAATATTACTAATTCATGTGATTAAATAATAATGTATATTTTCAAATATTAATATATCTTCCCTAAGTAATAATGATATATTTTCCCTACATGATGATTTACAAAAGTAAAGATTTTGTCTTTATGTTAGAATCCATTATTTATCTTGCTGTATTTAAATATACAGCAACTAATTTATCACAGGGTATTTTTTGAGTGAAAAGTGTACAGAAGGTAAAAAAAAATATATCCATGCGTAAAAAGCAAATATTTTATTATACAGGAAAATCACTTTTTAAAAAATTATATGTAAATAATTTAAATTAAAAAACCACAGAATCAATTTAGTAGAAAAAATCAGCCATAAACATTAGAGGTACAGAAATAGAAAAAGAAGGAAAACTAAAAATGTTGTTAAAATGAAAAAACATAAAAATAATATAATGGATCAATTCATAAGAATATATATAATGAAATTTTCACTTATTTTAAGCCATAAAATGTATTGTAACGTCACGGTATCCTCGAGTAGTGTGTGAGTGTCGAAGTGGTTATGACACGACGTACAGCTTAGAAATTATAACAACGTATATTCTTGATTAAAATAGAATATGTACAAATTTTCCAAATGGAAATCACAGAGATCGGCTGGCTGGTGCGGACCTAAAAGTCCCAGGTTGAAAGCAAACCTAACAAAACTCTATGCGGACAGGTGCCGGCAGATACCTTTGTGCAGATGTACAATTGGGTATCCTTGAGTCCTACAAAAAAGCTGGAAAAAAAGCTTCCCCAAAAAAACCCGCCTCAAATTGAACCTCTCTCCTTCATTTCTTTTCTAGGGACTCTCCATCGAAAAACTCGCACCGTCTGACGTCACCTTTCGCCACTTCCTATTGTTCTTTTTCTTTCAGCAACGCTGTCCTGGTAGCCTCTGATTAGCAGCTTCGGTGCATCATTGTCTGACAATTCGTTGTCATGTTCGTCCATCCGATTCACCTTGGACATCTCAAGGCGTGGTCGAAGCGACAACCCTTTGTGGTGTAGTGTTAAAAACCCAGACAAAGTGTCGCCCTGACCTGGATTTTAACGAAACCCCTTTGTGAAACCAATAGGGTGTAGCGAATTCACAGTATAGAACGATTAAACTTATAAAACGTACCACTTATTATTTACGAATTCCGGCATATTCAATAGCTAATTTCATATTCTAAAATTAAAAAACAGCTGTCGGATAGGAATAATGTAGAGTATTGTAAATAGGTAAATAAATAATTTTCAAATAAATTAAATAAACCCTTAATTATCCATACACCTTAAAATGTAAGTGTTTTTAAATTCGTTTATAATTCGTCACAAATTAAGAATTGCAATATTAGGTGTAGAAAAAAATAAATTTATATATATATATATATATATATATATATATATATATATATATATATAAACAGAGATACTAAATAAAGTATCTTGCTTTCCTCTGATAGTAACAGTTGATAAATCAGACTGAACACTGTGTGTTTTATTTTCATCAGGATTAATTCCTTTATTTGACCAGAATAAATTGAAGAAATCATTACTAGTGATCAATAAAAATCAATATAAAGTGTAACAGTAATTCAGTGTTTTATTTTTGATATATGATAAAATTACAATGTTTCTTTTTTTCATAAAAGCCATTTGTGTTTTATTATGTTTCAATCTTACTTATTCTACATGTTTAATTAAGGAAATGCTTGGATTTGCGCAGTATAAACAA
>CM063504.1:45912185-45947185 GCA_032207245.1 Pardosa pseudoannulata | reverse complement strand
ATATTGTTTATAAATGAATTTTGTTGTTTCACCACAAAGTAATGATAAACTAATACAGACATTTTCAATAAAATAATAAAAGTCAATAAATTCTGATGCTGACTTTTGTATTGTTTCTAAAGAGATCCTATCAACAGAAATCCACTGATTGAAAATGATCTTTTCCACCATATTTTCATCGAATGTTTCACCAAGTATGGTTTTTAATTATGTAGTCCCAGAACATGATGTACACTCTCCCATGTGGCAGCTGACTGATGCTGGATTACAAATCATCATAGCAAGGCAGTTCTTATATGTGTTAATTTTTCCATGGGTTAATGGAAGCTGATTTGGTATTTTATAGCTTGTGATCCCATTATAATCCCAATGATTATGTCACAATGTATGAAGCCAGATGTACTATGAATTGATGTTATGTGTCAGGTGAATCCTTTAACTCTAACAGGACCAATGTATATTCTTTCTGAAGTAGAAATTCTCAAAACACATAAAGCTTTCTATCAGTTTCAACTAAATAAGTAGCACCATCCATCAAAAGTAATGCACTTTAATGATTTTTCTTCATTCTAAAATCTTCACAAATGTTAAATGTACTATTTACTAGAGTATATGTCGATAAGGTAGTGTGTAAACATTAATGCCATCCCATACAGATGAGTTAGATTAAAAGTAATGAATGCATGTTCTCATTTTCGTTATTGCAATAGTAAATATATCAAACAAAAACTTTTGTAGCTTGTGATCCCATTATGATCCCAACATGAAACTTTGAGGATTAATTAACAATAATATGAGCAATTTTTGAGATTTTTTTCAAAATTTTAAAAACTTGGCTTTTTGAGAAATTTAAATTTTAAATTTTAATTTAAATTTAAATTATTAAAAAAATTTTCAAGTCATCATGTGTTGTATGTCATATGAAAGCCCATTAAAAAAGGTTTAAAATAACACCTTGCACATATCTCTAGCTTAAATAGGTGAGTAGCAAGTGTAATTTAAAGGTATGCCGATAGTGTATTTTTTAGACAAATCTGGCAACTGTAAAGCCTTATAACTCCCAAACCAATTATTATTTGAACATAAGATTTGGGGATTTTCTTTATTACCATGAAGCCACTTACTGTACCAAATTTAATCAAAATTGGAGGGGGTCAGGTAGAATTTGTTCTAAAATTGTGTCGATTTCACATGGAATAACCCGAATACATTTTCATAGCTTTATTGAAATCTCAGAGCAAACTACTCATTGAACGTCTTTAATGGCGTCGCATACTGGCACCCAACTGCTAACAAAGGCAGTTTTCACTGCTTCGAGGAGCCACAGGTTCGACTTTCTTATCGCTCTCCCTCTCTCTCTCTCTCTCTCTGATCATTGCGCGAGAGCCGTATTTATGTGACTAATAACGCCAGGCGCCTTACTCCCATTAAAAGAATCCCTAATTAAATCTCTTAAATTACTCTATATTTTAAATCCTGACATATATATATATATATATATATATATATATATATATATATATATACATATATATACATATATATATATATATATATATATGATCTTATTTTCGGACACATGTAATCCTCCTAATCAAAATTTTGTATCATAGCTTTCAATGTTAAATAAGGTATGAAATACGTATTAAATAAAATAACATTACTTAAGCTCATATGAAGTTAGTTAAAATTTAGTATTGTTGAAAACGGAGTTTCAAATTATTTTGTTCTTTTAAAAATAATTTCCTTTGTATAGGTGATACATGCCGAACACTGTAAAACAAATATTGTATACAAAACGTAAAATCCATTAAGTTTACCCATTAATTATTAAAAATGTAACGTAATTACATTTTGCTTCAGTTAAAGTATAAAACCAATATACTGCTAAACATTTCATGAATATAACGAAGGAAAGAAATTTCAGTAATATTGTATCATAAAAAGCATTTTTCACGATATAAATGAGTTATCATCTGTATCTCTGTTATCTGAGGAATTGCAGAGCGTGTGGTTTCGGAGACGATGCAAAAACTGTTGAATATTCACTTTTCGAGTATATGTTTTTGAGAGGGATACAAAGTGATAATAATAAGAGATTATACTTCGAATAAAGAGATCTCAAAGAGAAGATTGATGCTAAAGAACAACGCTCGTCTTATCTTTTTCAGTCAAGTGGTGCAACTAAATAAAATTAAATTCAAAGAACATGTTTATTCCAGAAATGCGGCCTCTTAAGATATTAACGGCAGGGAAATATTATATATTTTATACAAATTTATATAAATTTAACTTCATTGAATGTGTATGTAGGATTCTGCAACATATTGCTAGTAAATTAATTTTTCAAATTCAGATTTAAAGAAATCTTTATTGATAAACTTAATTTAATTTTCAGTTTTTTAATGAGCTATGTATAAGATATTATATTAGTGATTAAATCATCGACACAAAGACTGAAATTTTAATAATTTGAATACCTTTTAAGAATTGAAATTCCTTTATTATTAAATAACATAAATGCAAAATAATAAAGTAAAATTAAAATAATCTGTATAATATTGCCCATAATCTCTGTAATAATCATGATATTCTTATACTATTATTATAAGAAGTTATAATATTACACTAAAAGTAGAAGTAGTTATAATATTAAGAATTTTATTTCCATGCATATTGTTTTTTCATTTAATATTAAAAACAATTCATAATATCTATTACAAAACATTTCCACAAGCTGCAGTTGATAGTACCACTTTATATATATATATATATATATATATATATATATATATATATATATATATGACTTCATTTTCAGACATATATAGTATGTCTTAATATAGTTCATTTTTTTTTTACTATTTTCTTATGATTTTTACAGTATAATACAATTGAATAATCATCACATTTTATATCGAAATTCTTAACTAACAGTAAAATAAAGTCCTTATTATCAGGTAAAATACTATTGTTATATTGTTCGAAAAACAAAAGTGTTTTAAAACTTAATATTTGTATCTTTCTGAAACGAATTATTTTTACAGCTATCTCAATAAAATTCTCGTAGCAATTGTCTCGTCTTAAGTAATCTCATCGTAATTAATTGTATAAAACATATGTTCTAGATGTAATTCATATATAAATACATATTCATTAAATGATTGTTAGTATTACTAATTTCCCGACCATCGACTGATTATTCCTAAAAATCTGCTTTCTATATCTATCTTTTCGTCAATTATTTAAACATTCAAAATATCTCTCATAAAATGTACCTTTTCGAGACCGTAGGCATTGAGATATAATCAAATACAAACACTCAGCGAAACTCGGATTTATTTGTTTTCATTTTGATACATTACTTAAATTATCATAGTATATTATATTAATCAATAAAATACAGTCAGTCTTAAGAATATCATAAAATTCTTTGCTGTTGTTGTGTGTATTATTGTAGTCTTCAAACTTTTGTTCGATAATTTGTGCTTTTGCTTTCGCATAACCTAGATTCTTTCTCCGATTCTTAATAAAAAAAATATTACATTTTAACAACAATAGAAAATCAACATGTCTTTCATTTATTTGTATTAAATTTATATTTCATAAACATATTTATTAAAAAATGTTAACATCATTAAGAATATATTACTTTTTAACAAAAATAAAAAATACAAATGTATTACATTTATTTGTATTCCATTTTTATTTCCTAAAAAATAGTTATTAAGCAATTGTTAACACCCTTAATAAAACACTATTACGTTTAAACAAAAATAAAAATGAAAATATATTTCATTTATTTGTATTCCATTTATATTTCATAAAAAATAGTTATTAAGCAATTGTTAACATCCTTAATAAAACACTATTACTTTTTAACGGAAATAGAAAATTAAAATGAATTAAATTATTTGTATTCCATTTATATTTCATAAAAAATATTTATTAATCAATTGTTAATATCCTTAATAAAAAACTATTACTTTTTTAACAAAAATAAAAAATCAAAAAGTATTTAATTTATTTGTATTCCATTTATATTTCATAAAAATATTTATTAAGCAATTGTTAACATCCTTAGTAAAAAACTATTACTTTTTTAACAAAAATAGAAAATCAAAAGGTATTTAATTTATTTGTATTCCATTTATATTTCATAAAAATATTTATTAAGCAATTGTTAACATCCTGAATAAAAAAACTATTACGTTTTAACAAAAATAAAAAATGAAAATATATTTCATTTATTTGTATTTAATTTATATTTTATAAAAAAATATTTATTAAGCATTTGTTAACAACCTTAATAAAAAAACTATTGCGTTTTAACAAAAATAAAAAATGAAAATATATTTCATTTATTTGTATTCCATTTATATTTTATAAAATATATTTCTTAGGCAATTGTTGACAACCTTAATTCTGCCTACCATCGGCTATAGAGTCTTTCAAAGATCATTTCTATACATACCATTATTCGTTGACCATGCAATCATTTATAATGTGTAACACTAAATAATAGCAGAAGAGGCCGTATACAGTGCATTACAATCAAACGTAAATACATAGTGACATGTCGATTGCTTTTATCAGACCGTTACATTGGATTAATCATCTTAGTATATTGCATTAAGTAGAGATGTCGAATCTCATGATCAAGAAAGCAATGCATGATCTACTGTTTGCTAAAGAATAATAGTTGTTCTGAAACTTTTCAGATTTTTCACTCCATTTCTAAGTTCAGATATTCTCAGAGGCTTTTCTGTGAACTTTTAAACAATAATTTTTAAAAAGTAGACATTTATATCTATCTACCTATCTATCTATCTTTCTATCTATCTATCTATATCTATATCTATCTATCTATCTATATCTATATCTATATCTATATATATATATATATATATATATATATATATATATATATATATATATATATATATATATATATATATATATATATATATATATATATGAATTTGTGTCTGTCTGTACTCGATAGACTCAAAAACCGAACATCCAATCGGCATGAAAATTTGGGAAATTATTAGGTACAACCCTGGAAATGTTTTTGTAAATTTTCAACGTTCGAAATCAGTTTCTTCATCCTTTTTCGATCGTTTCATGTCATTATTCCAAGCATTATTTTCCCCGGTTAAACGCAAACGATTAACTTTTTAATTTATCGCATCATAACTAAGTGAAAGTTGCAGTAATTTCTAGCACTGTGACGTCATTCCGTTAATTCCATTTAACCGCAGTTTTCCTCGGTTAAAAGCAAGAGATTAAAATTTTCAAATTATCACATAATAAATAGGTGAAAACGATACTTTTTATCACTATGACGTCATTCCTTTAAATATCTCATTTATTCATTTCTTATTTTATAATATTTAAACATCGGCTGCGTAGTATTCATTCGATTTGACCTGGAAATTTAGATATAAAGGGATTCACTTTCATTTCTATGTGACGCAAATTATAGCATTGTTATATAAGAACTAATTTTTAATTTAATTCTTGGTTCATTTTTACGTTACAATGAAATGTTTATCAACAATATTCTAATGACAAAAAGTACAAATTTCAGGGACTCTCAATGACAAAAGAAACTATCATTTTATATAGTTATCTTTATATTCATATGGTTGTCAATATGAATGTGTGTTTCTGTTTCATACAAATAAATTTTCTTAATTTTGGACAACATTTATTAATACCACCAAAATTAGAACTGTTGTTGTCAAAACCTCTGCTTCCTATTCTACCACTTAATATGTAAAGAGGTATTAACGTTGCTAAAACACGTACAGTAGTCATACAGTAGTATAAAAACTGAATATTGTTATAATAAGCTTATAATAGAAATATATAAATATGCCAATGACTCGAACAGCACTGTGACGAATTTAGAGAGTTATGCATGAAAAAAAATCTTTGTTTAAAAGTAATACATTAAGGGCCTTATTCACCACGATTTTAATACTCGGATCTAACCGCGACTCATCATTTTCGTATTCTTCAACTAGAATTCGCGGATTTCAGCTAGCTCATTTTAATCTCCTGTTTCTGATCCCCCGAATTTGGAGGATTAATTGCCTAATCCACGGATACTACAATTTACGTATGCGCTCTGCGTTGAAAAAAAAACAAACATGGCGGATATATTTTCAGATATAGAAGATTTCGAAGTTTTACAAACGCTGGAAAAAACAGAAAGCCACAGGAAAATATTTGTGCATTCAGAAAGAACAAATGATTTGGATTATTTGGATGATGTGGACTTTCACTCGCGTTAGAGTTTTAATAAAAATCCAGCTGAATCATTAATTCGAATGCTAGATGACACGATTTCAGCTCCTTCGGAAAAGAATAAAGCTCTATTTTCTGCTGAAAAATTTTTGTTAGCATCAAGGTATTTCTCTACTGGATCTTTCCAGATTTTTCAGAAAATATTCTGCCTCGGTTTCATCAAAATTCTTCCTTTTATATTCTTCCATTCTTATTTCGTGAGCAAATATCAGTAAAACTACAGATCCTTGACTAAATTTATAATTTCCTCAAACGACATTTATGTCTGGTTGAGTAAATATGTAAATCAACTTAACATGAGAACTATCCCCGGAGAATCTTGTTTATTGACCAATCAAAACATCGCTTACATATTTGCAATAATTAATCTATAGATCAGGGAATCCACTCATGGTGCATATGACACCAGTTTAAGTCACAGGTAATGACGTGTGATCGCTGATCTACCGATTCCCTGATCCGCTCTTCGATTCTGGATAGCCTGAATTTGGTGAATATGGCCCTACGTTCACCGTAGCAACCACGGGCACACTGGCTAGTAAACAATAAAACAAACTTTTAATATTGATTTAAATAGATTATGAAATTTCATTTATTAAATGAAAGTTTCATCGCTTATTTCTTTATGGGTTAGCTAAAAAAATTAATGCTAAACATGTATTTAAAACAGTTTACAAATATAATAATTAGTGAGGTTTTCTTTCCGATATCGATAATTTCTTTTGTTAAGCTCTGATTTATTTTTTAAATCATGGAGAAACTTCAAAATATTCAAAACATCACTTGACAACAAGAATATTGAACTAATAAAAACACATTTTACTGGCTTTAGTCTGAATTCTTTTGAGTTGAGCAGAGGACGTGCAATCTCAGAATAAAATCACTGAAATACATGGACAAAATTTTACTTATTCTACAGAAACTAGGACTTGAATGAACATGCTATTTTATTTGACTGGGTTTTTAATATTGAGATGTGTTCATGAGTATATGGAAATATATATTTTATATTAAGTACAATTACACATTTAAAATACGAGCAGTAAAATTTTAAGAAACAAGATTTTTAAATGTTGCGTTTGTATGCAGAAAAGATATTTGGAAGGTTTAAATAACATCTCAATCTTACCTTTTTTCCATTTCTCGTTCCATGAAGAAGATTCTAGCAATGGACTTCAATCCTGCACAAATTTTCTATCAATTCATAAATATGTTTAAGTTGGCTAATCTAAAATTACATGAAAATTATATTTGGTTTTCTATAAGTATAAATACTGTAACATGTAGACGAGCTCTTAGAAACGTTCTACTTATTATTTAGTAGTAGCTAAGCTTAATGTTGTGAAGAACGAAGCTTAATATTCTGCCCGTGATAAGTGATAAGTGATAAGTGATAATAAGTGATCGCCTTTACATAGTGCTCTGAGACGTACATTTGAGAACTCGAGACATAAAATAATAATCAAGGATTTGGATGCATTATTACTATTAAAATTTAGAAATATTATCATTCTTACGAGTGCATAAAAAGACAAGTAAATACCGGTGTGAATTGAAAACTGAAAATTAAATGAAAATGAGTTCTCTTACTAATTTTGATAAATGTTTTTTCTAATGTCATTATAAAAAGAGCAAATTGTACTTTTTTAAACAATACGAAATTCCTATATATAATGTCACATGATTTATGTGGAGTTATAATTTCATTTATTAAATAAGTAGTCATAACAAAATATAATTAAATATAATTAAATAAGTCATAATTAAATATAATAAATATCCAATAAACTATTTATATATTTATGTATTATATTATTTGTTCAAGATTTTTAATGTAAGCCTTTTTTTTTGTAATTAAAACTTGAATTCTATGTATAAGTAATAGTACAGTTTAATTAAGGAAGGCTTCTGGTGTAAAACGGAAATCTTGCTAATGGATTCTATTTATTTTTTAAATGTCTTAAATTCTATTTTAGTCATTATTTTAAAGATAAGACATATATGAACGTATAAAAATATTTTCACCTGTATCTTACGTCGTTTCTTACAAGAAACTTTCCGTAGAAAGCCTTTCCGTAGAAAAACTTTCCCAAGAAAGTTTCCGTATGTCATTAGTTTCCGTATGCCATTTTAGCGTTTAATATTTTACTCAATAATTTAATACATAGTTTATATTTAATAGTTTCTACATCTCATGTTATATTTACAAAAATTTATATATATATATATATATATATATATATATATATATATATATATATTTAATATGAAATGATTTCATCTTTCCACAACTAGTTCTTTGTAAATTCATTGATATATTTTAATACCTATATACGAAACCTAGGCTGAAATGAAAAGCATATCATGATTATTGTAGAGTTTTTAAGTATATAGACAGTTATTTGAAATAAAAATACAAAGTGTGTATTGGTTACTTAGAAAGTGTTTATTTCTGTACAAATAAAATAAAGTAAGCATCTCCAGAAAAGATAAAGTCCTAGATGTTATGAATAGAAACTGAAAACAAATTGCTTATTCTCAGATTTATCTAATATTATTTCAGATAAAAACATTTTCGTTAATACTAGAGAAATATTATTTAAAACAAAACGTCCCTCATAATCTTTAAAACTTTAAAAACGTCTGATAATCTGTTTCATAATTACCTTTAAACTTTACAAACTTGTGAAAACTCTACTTTGATACTCTTTTATAATTCGTTGATGTCTGCCCTGATTTTTCTTTGCTATTGTCCAATATATTACTGAATATACATTAATCCATTCATAAAGATTTTATCTTCATGTCTCTATTTAATAAGAAAACTAATTTCACCGATTTATTCGCACATGAAATATTATACATGCCATAAACATTTGCAATTCAATATTTCGCTATTTTTGGATTCAACATCCTATTTTGCGACATACCATCCTTTAGAATAATCTTCTTTCCCTCAGATAAATGATAAAGTGGGTTTTGTACTTCCTTCTAACGTCATTTTTGATATAAGAAAAAATGAAGGTTTGCTTCAACATTATTCTTCTCGTATGTAAGTTATCCCTAAAAGGATATGTATTCTGTCAAAAGTGTTTTTGTTCCTAGGGAAAATGCAGAAATGCCATATGGTGTACGCTTTACACTTATTTAGGATGAATAATGAATTTACTGAAGAAATCATGATATGGTCGATTCTAATTTATAAAAATGTGTCTAAATGGGACCTCTGATATAAAAACCTAAAATTTAAAGTTTAATGTACGGCTAAAAGAAAAATTGTTTTTAATTTTCAAATTAGGATTTTTATTTGAGTAACATCATAAAAGTATATTTTTTTTATATAAAACATATTCATTAAATATTTTTCTTTTTTATATTGAACTCAAATTGCAAAGTACATAATTATTGCTTATATCCGCGATATGTAGAAAATGTTTTTGTGGCTAGGGAAAATGCAGAAATGCCATATGGTGTACTCTACACTTATTTAGGATGAATAATGAATTTACTGAAGAAATCATGATACGGTCGATTCTAATTAATGAAAATGTGTCTAAATGGGACTTCTGATATAAAAAAATAAAATTTAAAGTTTAATGTACGGATAAAATAAAAATTGTTTTTTATTTTCAAATTATGAATTTTATTTGAGTAACATCATAAAAGTATATTTTTTATATAAAACTTATTTATTAAATATTTTTTGTTTTTATATTGAACTCAAATTGCAAAACACATCATTTTTGCTTATATCCGCAATATTGTCAAAATGTTGTCAGCGATATGTCAAAAGTGTTTTTGTGCCTAGGGAAAATGCAAAAATGCCAATTGGTGTACGCTTTACACTTATTTAAGATGAGTAATGTATTTACTGAAGAAATCATGATGCGGTCGATTCTAATTTATAAAAAATGAGTCTAAATGGGACTTCTGATCTAGAAACCTAAAATTTCAAGCTTAATGTGCGGTTAAATGAAGAAATAATTTTAAATTTCAAATTATGAGTTTTATTTGAGTAATATCATAAAAGTATATTTTTTATATAAAACATATTCATTCAATATTTTTCGTTTTTATATTGAATTCAAATTGCAAATCCATCATTTTTGCTTATATCCGCGATATGTCAAAGTTTTTTTTTTGTCTAGGGAAAATGCAGAAATGCCATATGATGTACTCTTTACACTTATTTAGGATGAATAATGAATTTACTGAAGAAATCATGATACGGTCGATTCTAATTTATATAAATGTGTCTAAATGGGACTTCTGATATAAAAGCCTAAAATTTAAAGTTTAATTTAAGGCTAAAAGAAAATTGTTTTTAATTTTTAAATTATGGTTTTTATTTGAGTAAAATTATAAAAGTATATTTTTGATATAAAACATATTCATTAAATATTTTTCGATTTTATATTGAGTTCAAATTGCAAAACATATAATTTTTGTTTATATCCTCAATTTTTGAAGTTCATAATTTTTTAAATAAAATATACAAGCTTTCGATCAAGTGTTTAAATGAATTTAGGGTGATGGATTTATTTATAGAAAAAATAGTGAATGAGCAATTGTTATATATACATAGTAAAATAAGCATGTTTTAAAAAATATTTTTTAAGTTTAGTGTAAGGTTAAAAGAAAAATTGTTTTTATTTTCTAAATATGAATTTTATTTGAGTAACATCATAAAAGTATATTTTTGACATAAAATATATTCATTAAATATTTTTCGTTTTTATATTGAATTCAAATTGCAAAACATATAATTTTTGTTTATATCCTCGATTTTTACAGTTCATAAGTGTTTAAATAATATATATAAGCTTTTGATCAAGTAAATAAATGAATTTAGGGTGATGGATTCATTAAATATTTTTCGTTTTTATATTGAATTCAAATTGCAAAACATATAATTTTTGTTTATATCCTCGATTTTTACAGTTCATAAGTGTTTAAATAATATATATAAGCTTTTGATCAAGTAAATAAATGAATTTAGGGTGATGGATTTATTTTTAGAGGAAATAGTGCTTGAGCGATTGTAAGATGGATATACTTAGTAAAATAAATATGGTTTTTTAAATATTTTGATACTAGCATATAGCCCGTCATATGACGGGATCAGTAAAAGTTTTAATTTTCTAAAATTGTAAAGTACCATAAAATGCAGATAAAAATGGTTTGTTTTTTGGATGAGAATTATTTAGTACATGATCAATAGTTTATCTTCATTCTCCTCTAAAGTCTCCCGATACTACTAATGCAATATAGAAAGATAATGCAAAGTTTTCTTAGCTAAGGGACAATTATCGTTAAGTTCTTCACAAATATTTTCCACAGTAATTAATGGAAATAAAGGAATGAACTATCATTTCCACTACACCCTGGAGGTAGAGAGAATTTGTTGTTAATACTGGTGATAAAATTTTCATTGCAACTAAAAATAATCAATGATTAAATTTAAAATTATCCCATATGTACCTAATCTATTATTTAAGCCAAATATAAAAGAAAACTATTTACCTAATATCTAAGTCCAGTGATAAAAATTATGAAAATAATGCAGACGATATTTAAATAGTTTAAAATAAGAAAGGATTAAACGAGATGGTTAAGAGAATGGCTTCATATTGCTAGAAAACATTTTACATTTATCCACTTATAATGTGATAAATTGATAATTTAATCGCTTGCTCTTAACCGGAGAAAATAGAGTTTGGAATAATGTCATTAAATGCTCGAAAAGGGGGGAAGGGTTGGATTTCGAACGTTGCTAACTCTAACTCATCAAGAATCCAATATGAATGCCTATAACCATTCCAGGTACAACAGCTTCGTAAATTCGTGGACAGACGGACAAATAACTAAGACTTTTATTATATAGGGGATTTTTATGCTAGTCATCTTGCAAATAGCTGTGTTCTTAACAAAGCTATAAAGTTCTAAATATAGAAAATACAATTTAAAACTTTTAACCTGGATCCAATAATTTCTCTTTAAAAGCTACTAATAATGCACTGAATTCAATGATATAACATACAATTTAGAAAATTTTCCCCACTGTAATAAATATTATATCTAAAAGTAGCTAAATCGTTATAAGGCAGACTGAAATAATTTCTCATAACATAAAATTATAACATATTTAGCAAAGGTATAAAGATATAAGGGTTAAAATTAGTAAATGGAAACTATGTATAATTCTATTTATTTATAACAAGACTTAGTGACAGAACAATTGTAATTCATAAGCATTAAACTGGACGTAGAAATTAGAAAAAAATTTTCCTTTTTCAAAAAAATATTTTATACTAGCTAGAGAAATTTAGTACACACGTTAGTTTAATATAGATAACATGATTTATGATAAATAGAAAGGAAAATAATATTCATTCACAGGATATACTTTCAATGAAAATTTTTCTACATGATAAAATGTGATATCTATGGTATTTCTATATAAAAAAAGAAATAGAAGACACTGTTCCAATTTTCATGAATTTAGGTTGTACCATTTACGCGAATTCGTGTTTGCATCCATTCACACGAAACATTTTCTGTTTTAGATATTCAGAAATTTTTCATACCTCTGATTTAAACAAAGTTGATGACTTTTATCTGATAGACTTCCGTAATTTTAATTTAGACATTGTTAAACCATTAAAATTGTTAGTGTTTATAAAATATAATTTGGTTTTTTAAAAATATGTTGTGAAATATCGTCTAGAAGCCTATCTTTAAACGGAATATAAGAAAAGATCTATACATTTTAGGTAGCGTCAGAGAAATAAGAAAATAAAGTGATTTCAGCTTTTATTTGTTCAGAGAAAAGTGAAGGAAGCCATCTTGCCAGTAGATTAAAATTAATAGCAAAGGAATCTTCATTAAAGTTTTAATCCTAAGCCAGTTTATTTATCAGCACTATGGTTTTTCATCTTTTATTCTGTTCCATATGTCATAACATATGGAACATTGCATGCAATTATTTTTCTCTGCAATCGTAATTACTTTATTCACATTAAACCAACTTTAGGATATTGATAAATAGTTAAATATTATATTAAAATAATTTTTCATTCTTAAAGCTATTTTTACATATGTTTCTTATAAAAATATTCATGATTGGTGGTTGATTTATTTTGCATAATAGACCGTGCCCAAGTGGGATGTCAGGAATTTTCTGAATGACCGTGCTGGAGCTAATTAATAATTTAAGCTACAAGAGAGTCTAAGCCTAAAAGTCCAAAAACACTAAAATATATAAAATTCTTTTTAAAAATGTAAGAAAAAAGTTTAAAATTATTTAAAGTGCAAGAAAAAAGCATCTGTTGTTCACACTCTCTTCTCATGTCCGACATGATATCTTCCCATTAGTCGACATTCTAATTTCTGACTGGCTGTCCTGAGACCGGCAGTGTCTCAAACGTTATTAAAACTATTCTTTGCCGCACGAGGTATTGATATGAATGGATGTCCCTGGCTGCTAAAATTCCATGCTTTTTCTATCTCAAAACTCATCCTATCTAGGTTTTGTGTTTTGAACTCGCGAATCCACCATTACCTTTCTTTTTTTTCCTATTTAGTTGTTTATTATTTTCGCTCTCTGTTATCCATGATCATTGAAAAAAAAACTCTCTAATGACTAGCTCCCATGAAATTCTGTTGAACCATATACTGAAAGTATTGAAGGAAAAATTTAGTGTGTGGGTTTTTGAGATAACTATGTACTTTAGTGTACATTCTAGTGTTCTCCTCAAGTTTCTGATGTTTTTGAAATTGTAACGGAGTGTTTGTGCCTGAAGTAATTACAGAAGTAAATAGAAAAGTTTTTTTCCACATGAAGTTCAAACTTTTTTAGGTCTATTGTTATTTCTAGCCATCATTTAAATTTGTTAAGTCAGTGAGACTGTTTTACTTTTATACTTTAATTGTTCGATCCATGTTATATGCTGAAACTTATTTAAGACGATATGTATGCTGATAGCCAAATAAACATTTGGTTTTATTTATCAACTTTTTTTTATTCTGCCAACCACTTGCTCATTTGTATTTTACCAAACCCATTACTTACCAATATTTATGCTTACAAATATCATGAATGCTTCAAATAGGTGAGTTAGATTCACTCTACTGCTTTTACAGATAAAGCTTAAAATAATATTATTACGTCATGTGTGCAACACTGTAAAAAAGAATGAAATACAATAAAATATTTAATATTGCAAAAACTCCCATATATTACTCTTCTTATATTATTAGGAAAATAAATCTCAAATTTTCTCAAATTTTCCCAATAACGAAAGGTGTTAGTCTAAGTATTATTGTGATAGTTAATTTTTGAAGGATACCAAAGTAGCGCTCTCATGATGTCTAACAACAGTGAAATGGTATACATCTACCAAAGAAGCTTAAAACTTTTATTGAGGTATTTAATTTTTGAAGGATTCCAAAGTAACACTCTCATGATGTCTAACAACAGTGAAATGGTATACATCTACCAAAGAAGCTTAAAACTTTTATTGAGGTATTTAATTTTTGAAGGATTCCAAAGTAACACTCTCATGATGTCTAATGACATTGAAATGGTAAATATATGTCGAAACAGCTTAAGATGTCACTTAAATGTAATTTTTCCTGTTACAAACGTATACGACAGATTATAAGTCTTACTATATAATACACGTTTAGTTCTTAATTACGTTAATCCCCTGCCTCAGGTCATAATTCTTCACTAGTATTCTTGCATTCCCATATGGAATCAATTTAGTCGTACAGAAATTAGTGTCATGTATCGGGAAAACAAGGACACATCTTTTATTTTTTAAATTTATAAACTGTATGTAAAATTGAGTATTAAGGATTATGAAGACATACATTCTTAAAAATCAAAGCGACAAAACAGCTTTGAGTAAGGCGTGTTAATAAAACTAATTTATTAATTTGTTCATTATGTAGAAAAGTTCTGTTACAGCTGAAGTACGTGGAGAGGGATATTTTAGCTAAATTTAAATTTATGGATACTATGCATCTGATTATTTATAATATATACCTCTGGTTTTACAATTTTGGACCAGTGTTCAAAAATTGCTAGTATGAATGGACAAAGTCTTTTGCAATTGGCTTTTTTTAGCAGATTTCGGTGTAGCAAAAACATACAATTTTATCTCAAAATCACAAACAAAAATACATGAAATAAGTTTTTTTAAATCAAAATTCGTATTCGGGTATTCAAATTTAAGTGCTATATGTCACATGAAAGGGGTCATTCATTTAGATATACAACATAATATTTAATATAAACTAACACTGTAATATGTTTTATGGGATGAGGTTATTTTAAAGAAAAAAGCTGAAAAATATTTAGTTTTCAAACATTTAAATATAACTTCATTTATACTTCAGATTGGCTACTTTATAAATGATTTTGGTTTGGTTTGGTTTGGTTTGGAGTGCTACGGTCTACTTTTTGCAACACTAGGGCTAATGAGACCGGGACCTACAGCTTAAAGCCGATTCCTAACGGCTACGAACATCCATGCCACTGTGGGATTCGAACCCAAGAACTCCGGTACCGAAGGATAGCACATAAATGATTTTACAAGGTAATCTAGCATGAATAATGGTCCTTATATTTCTGTGATGTTATTTTTAATTCTTTTATGAATTTTCGAAGTTTCAAGTCATATACTTAATATAAAGTATTAGAATCAATGTTAAAATAAATTATTCAATAAATAATTACATATATATATATAATATTTATAATATATATATATATATTATATATATATATATATTTATATATATATATATATATGTATATATATATATATATGTGTGTATATATATATATATGTATATATATATATGTATATATATATGTATATATATATATATATATATATATATATATATATATATGTTTATATGTATATATATATATATATATATATATATATATGTATATATATATATATATATATATATATATATATATATATATATATATATATATATATATATACATATATATATATATATATATATATATATATATATAATATATATATATATATATATATATATATATATATATATATATATATATATATATATATATATATATATATATATATATATATATTATATATATATAAATATATATATATATATAATATATATATTTATATATATATATATATATATATATATATATATATATATATATATATATATATATATATATATATATATATATATATATATATATATATATATATATATGTAATATATCAAAATTATTTAACTTTAATATTTCCTTAGAAACCTCCTCTCTCTCATTCTAATTCCATTAAATCTTTTTCCCAGCCTCTAAATAGTTTAATCAAAGGATTGTTTTCCACTTAAAATTTTTCATAAAGATGTCTATCCTAAAAATGTAAACTACCTATCTATTCAGCACATTTCCCAGCTCTCGGTGTCAAATGGTTTGCGTTTTAGCTAATATTGAATCTAATTCACTTATTAAGTTTTTTTTACCGTGGGAATATTCTATTTGTCTTCGCTCTTGGGTGCACCTGTGTTCAATCAGAGTGTTCTCTGTAACTTTTTCTTTGTTTGTCATTCAGTAGAATTGACGTGTGTTGTAGCAGCTTTGGAATAAAGTTTTCAATTAGTCGTGTATAGTTCTCTTCAATGTCATCCCGACTGCATTTTTATGTGGAGCTTTCTCCTTGTGAAGGAGTTTTATAAAAATGGTTTACAGGTATATATATATATATATATATATATATATATATATATATATATATATATATATATATATATATATATATATATATATATATATATATATATATATATATATATATTCCCCCATTTAGTGAGACAATTATCTCTGTTTCCCGGGGGATATATAATTTATCAAAATCCTTTCACCTAAACTATGTACCTGAAATTTCTCTCTCTAATAACTCTGACTAGGTTTTCCGTCTGATGTGAATAATCAGCTTGATCACTCCCTTTTGGGTGGAATATATATGACCAAGTATGGTTTTGTGATTATTCGATTATTTACACTTGTCTTGCAAAGTCGTCTATTTTTAGTCTTAATAAACTTCAAAGATCTATGTCGGGCATCGTTGCTTCATTTTAATTGAGCAACGACTGAAATTTACTTTTGATTCCTCATTGTCCAATAACCCCAGGCAATTCAAAATTACAATACCATAAAACTTATTTGTAAAGGTTAGCAAAGTTCGTACATTATATATATATATATATATATATATATATATATATATATATATATATATATATATATATATATATATATATATATATATATATATATATATATATATATATATACAGAGAGAGATATATATATATATATATGTATATATATATATATATATATATATATATATATATATATATATATATATATATATATATATATATATATATATATATGTGTATGTGTGTGTGTGTTTGTGTGTGTGTGTGTTTGCAAAATTAATGTACTTTAAAATAAAATAAATATCTTTAATTTCAATAAAGAATTCTTGAACATAATATTGTAAGCGATTAAATTTCAATAACTTTGTAGAAAGAATACGATACATAGTTTCGAAGAATAACAAAAGGCGTACATTTTCTTTTGTTATAGAATATATAAGACTTAATGTAGAGAATAGTGTGAAATATCTCGTAGTTCACTTTTATGTCTGTCTACCTAGGAGATTTATTTCAAAATAAAAAGCCAAATACACACAAGAGATTGTTTATCATAATCTTATATGATACTTGATATAAACCATTTTCATGTCTTCATATATGCTTTAAATCTAATAGATTACTGCTTACACCATATGAAGTAAATGTTTACTTTTTCTGAAAGTTAATATAAAACATCTAAAATCCTCCAAATGAGTGCTCCAAATATAACTTAATTGCATTAAACGTAATGAATTCTTCATATTTTATGATATAAGAGAATGACATTTTTTTTTATATAATCTTATACGTTTGATGGTATATAAAGAAGTAGAAAAAATTTATTTCGATTTAAAATAATCAACAGGGTTCTATACTATAGAAGCAACAAAATTTTGTTTTATTACGTACTTAATTTAATACATATATAGTTTAATATTTTAACAACAAAATTATTTAAATTTCTTACAAAACTGATTCTACAGTATTAAGCACATGTAAATATATATATATATATATATATATATATATATATAAATATATATATATAGCCTCCAGTGGCGTTGGGGTAGCGCTTATATATTATACTATAGTGTATTTATTATGTATAATATAGGTTCGATGGATATATATATATATTGACTATATATATCATATATCAGTGGGTATAGATATATTGAAGGACCAAGCTATGCTATGGGAAACTGATATCCGTATTATATATATACCTATATATATATAAAGATATTATATATATATATATATAGATATATATAAGGCCTATGGCCCCTATGTTGGCGCTTTATATATATAAATATAAAAAAATAATATATATATATATTATATATATATATATATATATATATATATATATTATATATATATATATATAATATATATATATATATATATATATATATATATATATATATATATATATATATATATATATATGTATATGATATATATATATATATATATATATATATATATCTGTATATATCTATATATATATATATATCTATATATATATATATATATATATATATATATATATATATATATATATATATATATATAATATATATATATATATATATATATATATATATATATATATATATATATATATCTGTATATATCTATATCTATATCTATATCTAAATCTATATATATATATATATATATATATATGTATATATATAGAGAGAGAGAGAGAGAGAGAGACATATTTAAAATACTATTTAATTAAAAGCAGCACGTAATGAGTCAAAAACAGAAACTAAAATAAATAAAGAATTTGTTTTAGAAATACGCTTTTCTAAACACCAAACGATTTAAAAATGAACAAAGAAATTTTTGCATACTTTCCAACTTAATGTCAGAGTTGAAAATGAACTAAATTCTTTGGATTTGCAAATAATTCTAGCCTGGAAAAATGAGACTGAATCTTTGACTGCTGTAACTGATATAACTCGATATTGCAGGACAAAAAAGATTTTTTGTGTAAAAACGTATTCTTTCTTATGCATTATTGAGTGTTATCTTGCTTGTTTCTTACTTCTAAAGAATAGGGGACAAATTAGTTTTAGGTTTGGTTTTGGTTTGGAGTGCTACGATCTATTTTTTGCAACTAGAGTGCTAATGAGACCGGGACCTACTGCTTAAAGCAGATTCCGAACTGCTACGATCATCCATGCCACATTGGGATTCGAACCTACGAACTCCGCAAATTAGTTTTAATTGGCATGCTACTTTTTAAAATGAAAGTTTTAAACCCTGCTTGTGACCTTACACCATTGTTTTCGAATCCTTCAATAGTAAATTTTAAATTAGTCTAGGAAAGCACAAGTTGAAACTTAGTGTAACCCGAGAATTATTTTTTCAAATGCTCAATTCCATGCAAATTAACTACCGTAGTCTATTCCTCAACTCTTTTAGAAATCTCGGTTTCATGAGGATGTCGAACACCATTTCCACTTGATTTAAAGTTAAGTTTTGGAAAAAAAGTTGAAAGAAAGTTTCAGAGGAATAGTTTTCTTAAAGAAGAAAATGTTTACGACTAAATCAATTATACAATTATAGATTTATACTTAAATTTGGAATTCTACGAATAAAACGTCTTTAAAGGGAAATATTCTTAAATGATTTAAAATTGTTCTAATGTAGACACACACATACACACTTATGCAGGGTGTCTCCCAAAATACCGCATTAACTGTGCACAGCTAGATACCTCGTTGGAAGTACATAAAAACTGCCCAAAAAAGCGTTCCCTTACGATTCACTGTTTACGAAGTATGACGTCACTTCCGTTGCAAGGGAAAAAAAAACTCTTTATTGTGCATATCAACAGCAGTATATGCAGGGGCATACTCCCTAACAGTTCGTAAGGCATTTACATCAGATTCGGCCGTAAGTAAGGTACATGTTGCAGTAATCCCAAACGGAATACATGGCTACCATACGAAGAGCACAGGTAACTGCAAGATGCAGCCTTGTAAAGACCAGTTCAACGGCGGCGTAACATCATTTCATGGCGAGCACGCATGCATGGTGCGATATGCACGGCGAACGTTTTAAATATTATAGTCTGGAAAGATTTGCAAATACTGTTGTTGATATGTCCAATAAAGTGTTTTATATCTTGCACCGGCAGTGACGTCATACTTTGTTTTTCGTATTTTTCTCGTAAACTATTGATCGTGCAGGAACGCTTTTTTGAGCAGTTTTTATGTACTCCCTACAAGAAATCTAGCACTGCAGAAATTATAAGGTCATTTTGGGACACCTTGTATACATATATATGTGTGTATATATATTTACATATAATTACATACACCAAACTACACAATTTAACTAAAATTATGTACTGAAATAAATTTTGAGTAAGAGTACACAAAGTTATTTTCTATTTACCTTAACTATATAACTCGTCTAAGTTTTTCCAATTGAAAGTGATTTCCAATTGAAGCATATACGAGGGACATTCGATCACAACATCTATAAGACTAAAATGGAGAATGAATGGAAATGGAACTAAATATACTATTTCACTTAGAGGTTTTAGTCAGGAAAAGAAGTCTAGTATTGAAACTTGCTCAAAGATTTTAGTCAGACATAATATAACGTTTCCGTGGTTAATTTAAATGTTCCTAGCTGATATACAATCGTCTTGAATTCCTCATAGATACTTTATCAGGTTTAGTCTGAATTTAACCTAAAAAGATAGTAGATATGAAGATGCAATCGTCAAGTATTGTAATATTTCACTGGAATCATTGTATATTACAAAAGTATGTAGAACTCTCAGTTAATGTATAAATACATTAGGTTAGAGTATAAATATATTTATACACCTTAGTTTAATTGTTCATAAATATAATATCCTAACATGATTCTTTTCATTTAGCAAAACTTGAATATTACACTGTTTAATTAAATTAGTATTGGACCGATTTACATTACCATTATTTTTAATGGCTTCAAAGCAAAAAAAAAATATCACAATTTTAGCAGACAATGTATTTTAAATGAAATAAAAGATTTTTTTTTAATTTTAAACTTTATTTTCAATAAGAAGAAATATTTTTATTTGTTATATATTATTTGATTTGATTTGATTTTGTATAAATGTAATATTTTTTAATCTCAGTTCTATCAATATATATAATGCTGTATTTTGATATTTTGTTATAAAATATAGCGGATAAATTTGTTTGGTAAATATTTATTCTATTACTTTTTTTTTCGATTCAAGCGAGATATGTTTTTACGAATTATAAACTTTATATCCCCAATACAATAATAGCCTAACTTATCTCTCCGTCTAACCTCTAATTTATGAACCGGTTATACCTGAAATGGATAGAGGCATCCATATTGGATTCTTGAGGAGTTAGGGTTAGCAACATTCGAAATCCACCCCTTTCCCCCTTTCGAGTGTTTAATGCCATTATTTCAAGGCCCATTCCCCAGTTAATAGCAGAAGATTAAATTTATCAATTTATCACATAATAAATAGGTAAAAGCAACGTTTTTCTCTAGCATTATGGCGTCATTCCTTCAACTCTTTCATTTAATCATTTCCTATTTAAAATAATTTAAATATCGTCTGCATTATTTTCATGTGTTTTACCACTGAACTTAGATATTACGCAAGTAATTTCCTTTTATATTTGGCCTACATATATGATTAGGTGTATATGTGATAATTTTAAATTTAATCATAG
Organism: Pardosa pseudoannulata; assembly: GCA_032207245.1. Taxonomy (NCBI): domain Eukaryota; kingdom Metazoa; phylum Arthropoda; class Arachnida; order Araneae; family Lycosidae; genus Pardosa; species Pardosa pseudoannulata. Next base: position 45,924,920 of record CM063504.1, on the reverse strand, counting down.
ATTAATTTTTGTTGCAAGGATTATTTTACTGCCAGCATTAAAAACAAATTCTATGTACCTCTAGGGTGTAGTGGAAATGATAGTTTGTTTCCTTTACTGCCATTAATTACTGTGGAAAATAATTGAGAAAAACTTATCGATAATTTCGACTTAGATAAGCAAACTTATCTTTCTAAATGAACTCAACTTGATTATAAAATGCATTCACAGTATCGGGAGACTTTAGAGGAGTACGAAGATAAATAAATTATATATAATGATGAATAATGCAAAATAATTATGAGCCAATAGACAAATCATTTTTTATCTGCCTTATAGGGTACTTCACAATTCTAGAAAATTAAAACTTTTACTGATCCCGTTATATGACGGGCTATATGCTAGTATCAAAATATTTACAAATATTTACAATATAAACAAATTATTGAACAAATTATTGAGCGTGTACCAGATAATTCTCAGCCAACAAAAAGAAAACATTTTTTTTGCTTTCCTTTATATGGTACTTTACAATTCTGGAAAATTAAAAATTTTGCTGATCAAGTCATATGACGGGCTAGATGCTAGTCTAAAATAAATGTACAATTTCAAGTGCATTCAGATAACTGAGAAAAAAAAAACATTTCTTAAAGCTTAGATATTTTGATTTTTGTAATGTCATATCATGAAAAGTAAAACTGTAAAGTTATATTATGATTGAAACTAGTTCAACATCCGATAATATTTTCAACTTTTTAAATAACTTCTTAAATATCTTTCTTTAATAACTTAATGTAAAAATTAAAAGTACTTTTAATGGTTTAAGGTATAAATTAAAGTCATGTTTTTCAACATTTGCAGCAATTTAAAGGCACAATATCTCTAAAAATGTAATTTAACATTACTATAAATGTTTTCCTAAAGAATTATTCCTGGACTTGTATTTACTTTTACGCAAAATTTACAAGGACATTTTCTTTCTATCAATTTATCAAAGAGAATAAATGTTAAATAAAACTACATTTCATAAAAAAAAACACTTTGAAGGCAGCTTTTTTTACGTCTGTATATGGAAAATGTCTTGAAATGTAAGATCTACATTTTGCTGACGAGGGAGCAATCTCTAGGGAAGAAGATTAATGTTGGCAACCCAAGAGCTGAATTCGTGAAGAACACAATACATGGTCTCGTAATACTTGTTCTTGAGTATAAAACGCTCTGTCAACTGCGCACTTTTTATTTTCTATTGTAAATGTCAAACGCGATTCATCTTTTGCAGACATCTCAAGAAATTTAGAAGACAGTTGGTCTCGGATGAATTAAAGTCTGTAAATTATGAATTTCTCTTAGTGGGGTTATTACTGTAGCTTAAAATGCTTTTTTACTATTTTTAGGAAATAAATTGAAATCCTCACTTTTTATAAAACTATTTATTGCTCAATGAAATGATCAAATGGGTGTTTATCTACGTTATAACACATTTTATCTACGGTTATTCCAAAATCTAATTTTGTATACTGAAATTGTGTTTTAAAGTGTTATTCGAATAAAAATATTATTGCAATATTTGTGGGAGCAAAATTGATGCAAGCACACAAAACTATACTTAAAACAATGATAAAACTATTTAAAAATTTAACGCTTGAAACTGTTATATAAAACAGGGACTTACGTGAATTTTGTTAAAATATAATAATTATACGAAAAGTATGAAAGTATGATAAACATTGCTAAGAAGTCATGCCATACATGGATTTTGTTGGTTTAATTTAATTTCCAGAATTGCATTCATGTTCAGATACATGAATTATGAGTATTAATCCTTTTAAGTAATAATGCACTACATTCTTTCACAGAATATTTTATTGTCAAGCCTCTTGGTCATTCATACTAGAAGATATGCCAGATTAAAACTATAATAATATTATACTTAAAAACATAATATTATACTTTTGCCAGATTAAAACTATAACGCTTAAAACTGTTATATAAAACTAGGACTTACATGAATTTCGTTAAAATATAATAATTATACGAAAAGTGTGAAAATATAATAAACATTACTGAGAAGTCTTGCCATACATGGATTTTGTTGATTTAATTTAATTTCCAGAATTAGATGGATGTTCTAATACACTAATTATGAGTATTGACCTTTTAAGTAATAATGGACCACATCCTCTCACAGAATATTCTATTGTCAAGCCTCGTGGTCATTCATACTAGAAGATAAAATTTCACAAGTTTATCATTGCACTGCAGACGAAATATATTTTTGAATAAGGCATAAAATTTTCTACCACATTTTCAATGGTGTTGAAAGATTTATATGCAAATGTTATACCACTCTCCTGTCACAGCAACTATCATCAAGATTTCCACTGTTTTGATCCAGGATTATAATTGTTAAATCAGTATATGTTTAGAAACCGATTTTCACTCTCTAGCAGACCGAACTGTTACGGGTTCGGTTTCTTTAAACTTCTTAATTAAAGTTATCAATGTATTATATGATACAAGCCTGTATGTAGATACTTACGACAATTCTATCTATATCTGCATTCTGAACTGCTGCTGGTTATGTGAACATATATTATAAAATTTAGTTTGCAATTTATGTAAAGCTTAAAATTTGTAGAATATAAAAAGCGTCAGATTAACTTATATCTGTTACTTTTTCAACTTTTTACTAACATTTTTTTGTGTAATATTTAGTCCCATAGATTACATTAAAAACTTTCAATAGTATTCTTTTTGACTTCATTTGTAAAAGGTTTCCTTACCATTTAGAACTGTTTTTCTTTACACACTTCATTATGTACTCATTTTATAAAGTTGGTAGCAATCAAAATTGTGTGTCCTTCACTAATTGTTATTATCAAGAAAGCCTTAAAGATAGCTTGAAAAGTTTCTTTTTATAAATTTCCATAAGCTACTTTTCCTTTGATGTCAACAACCATTTTTCCGAGAAATGTGTCATCATTATTCTTAAGATTTCTTAGATATTCGTTTGATGAGATTTCAGCCGGTTACGACAGTTAACTTTATCATTTATTTCCCTTATTTATGCATCAATCATGTTCAGATCTTATTTACATGGCAGATATGAAACAGAGTAAAATTTATAATACTAAATTTCAAGCACATTCATATGGTTTTCGTTATTCCTACCCAAAAATATGTGTTTTTCTGCATTTATAATTAATTTTATTATTTCTATTGCTTTTTCTGAAACTAGGCATTTTCCCTCTACGGGGTTTATATACCTTGGAATTATGTCTCTGAAAATAGCTAAGATCTACATCTTTAAATTCTTAACTCTCTCCAAGAATATATTAAATAGAAGGCATGAAATAGCAGTTTTAGTCGTTAATCTTTGATTGAACCCGTTCCCAACCAACGTCTGTTGGACAAGACGCAGCGATTCCATTCTTATTAGCACAGCGTCGACTCCACGTGAAGAGCTCCTGTTGATATTGAGAGACCAGCGTAGAGTATGGATAATCGGAGAAATGAAAGTTTTATTTGAGTTTTTAAATGCTAGATTTAAACTGCCACGGTTTTCACAACAGTCGAATCATATAGCGTTTACATGTTGGTCCTCAAGGGGTTAAGGAATCATCTGGCTAAATATCAGGTCAAACCTGATACAGAATAGGGTTGTCACAAACATAACCAGAATGAACCATAAAAAATTAAGGATTTTATTTATACTTCTTTCTGAATTACGATATACATTTAAATAAATGAAATATAATATAGAATATACTAAAAACAATATTTTCGTATAATTGGTCTTTAGTAATCTTCCGCTGAATGTATAACTTAAATAGAATAGTAATGGTAATTAACTCCTTAGTCACAGTTTTTTTTAAAAGGCCGGCCAAAATAAATCCTTTTTTTAATGTAAAAATCACAATTTAGAACGTTGAATTTAGAAAACAAACTTATATTTCATACATGAATAAGTAAGTGTTATAACTTACAATCGCATGTAAATAATAAATATCAATAAAACGATTTTTTTTTCTTTTACACTGTTATTTTCAAATCTCGATTGCATTCTAGTGTGAAAAATTATAGCAATATAAAGTACAACACAGCTCGAATTATCTCGAGTGTTCACAATTTGACCAGTTTAGCGAGCTCGAATTAACTCTAGCGAGCACGTTAAGGTGTTATGTACTAATCCTACACACTAATTTACGAATATAATATGGATGTTTACAGTATTTCTTAGTCTGCATTAAGAAATAATGTCATAGTAATAGTATTTAGTTTTAAGATAATTACCAGAGTCAATCTAACCAACAAAGTTCATATTTTCTTTTTTTAAGTAAATTTCAATATTTTGTGAAGATTAAATGTTTTGTCTTAATATTTATTAGCTTATTTGGAATAAACAGACAGATACATGATATCTATCGTCAATAAAATGTATTCCAAATAATTTGAATAATTCGCTTACGGGCCTCTTTGATGAAAATATATCTATTGCATGAAGGAAATCTCTGACTTCTCAATGTAGTCGAGTCACATGAAATGATAATACTGTAATAATTGAAAATGATTTTAAGAAAACAGGATGAGATCAATGGGATAGTACTTTCAAAATTGCATTAGTTCCAAAAGTACCAGCATATTAAAATTTGCTTCTAAAGGAATATAATGCAGACCTTCTATATATAGAAATAAGAATCATTTAAAATAATGTAAAATTTATATGCGAATTGTAGAGAGATCAGAGTGTCTTTTTGTGATCGATAAACTCTTTTATCAGAAATATAATAAAAACATTGTATCACCTACAATATTCTGTGCATTCCATAATATAACATTTCAAATGTGAAAACAATCAATATCTTTATGAAAATCTTTATGCAATATCTTTATCAATTTCTTTAAAATTATACCTCTTCTAACAGTTTCTCTAGAAATATATTTAGTACAAGTATATTTTATATTTACTTGCTCTACGTGGACTAAATAAAAGTAATTTGCACACTATTGCTATGTACTCAATTTGAAGAGTATGTAAAATTCCTAATAAATGCCATGCACAATAAAGTGTTGAAGTACCATTTTAAAAAATGAGTTGAAAAACATTTAGAGAGTGGTAAGAAATATTTTGTATTTTTCTGAATAATCATAGTACACTTGAAAACGTTTTATAAAAAGTTGGAAATGAGTCATTAGAATACAAAAAATATGTAAAACACTTGATTTTTCTAATACATTCTAGAATCTAAAACTATTTAGTGTGTATTATTTACACAATATAATACGTGTAAAGATAAAGCGATCAATCAATAATATATAATAAAGCGATATATTCATAATTAAAATGGTAATTAAAATTGTTTGATTACATACAAATGATTGCTTGATGAATTTAGTTAATAAAAAGCAAAAAAATGTGTTTTAAAATAACCTGAATAGCAACGTATGCTAATTTTGTAATTTTGTTTTACGATCCTTCAAAATTAAACTTTATGTGCATAAGAAATTTCCTTTGGGTATTGTATAACTTCAGTTGAAGCGCTTGAATCCTCAGCCTTTTTATACTTACGTTGTTGTTATTAAGAATTCTGAATTCATTATCATTTTTTACGATGTGCGCAAAATTTTTATGACTTCCTTCAATAACACAAAATTATGAGATCACTCCTATCTGGTGTAGCATAGAAAACGCCACTTCCTTGTTTGTAAAGAGAAATGAATTATTGCCCCTTTAAGCATTTTCGGCGATGCTATAAAAATCAAAAAACACTCTTCTTTACAATAAAATCCTAAATTATAGGTGCATTTAAGGCACCACAAACAAAACATATGCAAAGTGTGGGCAGATTATTTTTCACATATTTATTGTTATTCTAATTCAATTTTTATAAGGCTGTAATTATTGGAAAAGCTGACTTTACAGCAGTTCATTTTTTTTTTGTTTTTGGAATATTTGATGAATAAACTCAACCAATTAAAACATGCACGTTATGATAAACACCACATATAAAAGAAAGAAGTTTTAATGTAAAATGAAAAAACTTTCTTGTGTTACAAAGAGTTACAAAAGAATAGAGAACTGAAAACTGTGTTAAGTTGGCCTAGTGTTTGAGAAAGAAGAAATTAAAACTCATTAAAAAACCCATGGACAAATATATCTTGATTAAATAATTTTATACAATTAAATGCCTAAGGAATACAACTGGAATCAATTTATCATTTGTAGATATCGAAGACTGCCCTCGAGTCGGCTTCGGCCCTAAAAGACAATATGGCATTGATTTTCCTCTTTCTCGTGTCACTTAAAAAATGTATATCCCTCACGCAGCGATCGATTGTCGAATAGTTAGGGTACTGGCTTTCGGTACCGGAGTTCGTGGGTTCGAATCCCACTGTCGTATGAATGTTCGTAGCCGTTAGGAATCAGCTTTAAGCCGGTCTCATTAATTCTCGGGTTGCAAAAAAGTAGACCGTAGCACTCCAAACCAAACCAAACCAAACCCACAGCAGCGTTCACCCTCTTCTCTCCTCTAGTAACAACCTTGTCCTCTAAAAAAATCAGACTGCCACGAGGAGGAAAACAAGGGACCACTCAGAACCGAGGGGTCAGAATCGCGCCAAACCAACGGACTCATCTATTGATAGGGAGAAGTCTGAAGTTTCTCCTAGTTCAAACCGGCCCTTTGCTGTATGTCATTGATGATGGATCACGGGAAGAGGTAAAAAGAGCTAAACCGAATGTAACTTATTGTTACAAGAACTAAGGGCAGAACTAAGAAATATAATTTACAAAATCAGGATTATGTCACGAGATAATTAACCGAAAATTATAAATCTATAACTTACGATGGTTGCAACCCATTCCCAGTGAATATCAATAAGACACAGAATACTGAATAATATAACAAAGACTAAAATAAATTGTATGTGAATAATTATATTTAAATGTTTAGCTTAAAGACTCGCACTATAACTTTAATTTGTTGGTTTTGAGTGACAAATCACTTTACTTCTAATGAAAGAATTTTATTAATTTCTGCCTCCATACCTCTTTAAAATAACAAACATGATATTTTCAGCATTTTCTCTCTATCCTTTTACTTACTTTGTTTCTGAAATATATGTAATTTTTATAAAACGAAAAGTGAGAGCATGTACAAAAAATTTTAAATTTTGTCTCACACACTGATCGCAGACTTATAACAATACAAAATTTGTTTCATTGATAGTTTTAAATTTTTTGTAAACAATAATTATTAGATGAGATTCAACACCTATTTAAATTTTTAAAAATTATCAGAAATCATATAACAGAAGATTGCACTTTCAAAAAAGCTAAAATCATAATCAAATACTATAAATACAAAATAAAATAAAAACTGAAAAAGTAGATAACGTTTCATTGTAGGTTTATAATGTATGTAATGTTAAAATTTGAATTCAGCATGTACAATATTATTTTTATTTAGAGAGCAAAATTTTCATTGATTTATTTACAGTTAAAAAACCAAAATTTTGATTAAAATAATTTAAAGTTAATTTCTTTTAATACTTTCATTATAGTTTCCTTTAGTATTATTTCATATATCTTTGCTTATTTTACTTTATTTCTGAAATATATGACATTTTTTTATAAAATGTAAAGTTAGAGCTTGTATAAAAAATTCTAAAATTTGTCTTACACACTAATCGCAGATTTATAGCAAAACGGAATGTGTTTCATTGATAGTTTTCAATTTTTTTTTAAACAACAATTATCAGGTATAACTAGCCACCTATTTAAATTTTCAAAAAAATATCAGAAGGCATAAATCAGGGGATTGAATTTTTAAAAAAACTAAAATGAATCTTAAAAATTCATATTGAAATACTATAAATACCAACTAAAATAAAAAAAACTGAAAAAGTAGATAACGTTTCATTGTAGGTTTATAATGTATGTAATGTAAAAATTTGAAATCAGCATGTACAATATTATTTTTTTTAGAGAGCAAAATTTTCATTGATTTATTTACAGTTAAAAAACCAAAATTTTGATTAAAATAATTTAAAGTTAATTTCTTTTAATACTTTCATTATAGTTTCCTTTAGTATTATTTCATATATCTTTGCTTATTTTACTTTATTTCTGAAATATATGACATTTTTTTATAAAATGTAAAGTTAGAGCTTGTAAAAAAAAATTTTAATTCTCGCACACTAATCGCAGATTTATAGCAAAACGGAATGTGTTTCATTGATAGTTTTCAATTTTTTTGAAACAACAATTATCAGGTATAACTAGCCACCTATTTAAATTTTCAAAAAAATATCAGAAGGCATAAATCAGGGGATTGAATTTTTAAAAAAACTAAAATGAATCTTAAAAATTCATATTGAAATACTATAAATACCAACTAAAATAAAAAAAACTGAAAAAGTAGATAGCGTTTTATTGTAGGTCTATAATGTATTTAATGTAAAAATTTAAAAATCAGCATGTACAATAATATTATTATTTAGAGAGCAAATTTTTTGTTAATTTATTTAGACTTTAAAAAATCCCAATTTTGAGTAAAATACTTTAAAGATAATTTTTTAAAATATTTTCATTATAGTTCCCTTTAGAACTGCACTAAAATAGTTTCAAATATTCCAAATAAATACAGAATCTTTATTTTTCCTAATATTTCTATTTCTTTAGCAATTTTGAATCTTTTCTTCCTCTCCCCACAAGCAATTGATGGTTGATACATTGATTATGTTTATATTCTGATCTTAACATATCAGTCTTCATTTCAGCAGAACGCATTTCCTACTAATCACGATTATATGAAAGTAATCTTACATGATAAACAGTTTCGTAAGCAAATTCTTGCCTATTATTTATTTGACCAACTTGGACAATAGTATGCATTAAAACAGACTCACTTACTGCTATTTTAATAGCGTTTAAACACAAATTGAAAGTTCCTGCTCATACTTCCCAAATATAAAGAAGTAGGATTCAAACATTTTAAAGTATAATTTGGTTGAAATTATATTAAAAAAGTTTATAACTCTTCAGTCGCACATACACCTTTTTTATAATTAAATCCTTCAGTATTAATATTGGCTCTTATTTTAGCTATGCTTGCTTCTAATTTTGAAATCAACGCTTTAACTTCCACTAAATGTAGACACATTTTCGCAGTATTAAATGAAAATACTGTATAATTTTACAGGTTTTTTTCCAATATTTATATGAATTTTTATTAATTGATTTATAAAACTACTGTTAGAAGTTGCAGCCGAATCGGCATCTTCTCAACCTCCGCTGAATCCCTGCAATTTATTTTTGTTTTGTTTAAAGTTAACCGAGGCTTCTTAATCGCAATTTGTAAAGCAGACTCTCGCTGTACGTTTGATTGTGACTTCAACTCTCACTCGGCAGCTACGAACTGTAATTTTGTGATTAGCTTAGTGGGAGAGGAAGTTGTATGAATATGTTAAATTCTACTGCGATGTCTACTGCTGGATATATAAGAGGATTGTTGGATGGTTTTTTTTAGTACTTGTGCATTTTTCCCGGCACATAGGCGGACATCGTATGATTTATTTATTTTAAGATTTAGAATAAATATACATTTTCGTTTTTAAATAGTTCGTAATTTTTTTTATAATAACTACCAGAACCTTCCTCTGCTCAAGTACCGATATTGCATTGTTTGTTGCAATACCGGTAACAAGTACAGAGATTTTAAAAGTATAAAATGTTAACTGTCGAAATTTTGAAGTCTAAAGTAGATATGTCAAATTTAAATATTTTATTATTGTTTACTAATGATGTGTCTTGATAAGTACTAAAACTAGAATATAGATACATGAACTTTTATAGGCTCATTCAGTTTGTAACAAACAAAAGAGAAACAAAAAGTAGGCATACTATTTTGTACACATTTATAATTATAGTTCCGTTTTATAACAATGTAATTAATGAATCGGCTGACACAACAGTGGTAATTTTCTATATTTGATCAAAATGCTATTACTAATAAAGACTTTAATGTTGTTATAAACTAATTATAAAAATAGAAACATTTAAAAAAAAGTTAGTTTTCGTTGTATAATGTGCTAAAACATATTAGAAAATGAAGTTAAAATAATAGAAGAAAAATTTTCGTAATCATGATTTTTACTACTATATATTTTACTAAGACTTAACAAAAGTTATGTGTTTTTTCTTTCCAATGCAGCTCGTATTTCTTGCTTTCCAATACAGACACGTATATATTTTTTTTTTACCATTTAGCACCATCCGATGAGAACGTGTAGCTATAGGAATGTTACGGATTTGAGTAACAAAACCAATATACATAAATTGGTGCTTTTTATTTTTTCAACTTATCTCTAGTAAATAATAATTGGGTACTAAAGGCTAAATGACGTAACCACGTGAATCAGAAATTATATAAAAACATTTTTATTTCAATATTGAGTTTAGTATTTTTCTCTCTGAACCAACTGTTTGTTAATTTAAGATATCTGATTTGTTTTAAACTAAATTTATAGTCAACCTAATAAGAACTAATTAAGTAATTTAGATAAATGCACAACTACAAGTACATTTAGTACACCAAAATTTGCAATGCTTGCGCAGGATATTTTTAATATATTTGTTGTCATTAAAATTCAGTTTTCGTAATTTATTGGAATATGTGATTATGTAATGGTGTTTGTTCGTATATGGTGAGAACTTACAGTTTATAGAGCTTTCAAATGTTCTCAAAAATTCTGGATATCAGAGGTATTTTATAGTAAAAGAGAAGATATTCCTATGGTATAAAGTACAAAGACAGAATTTAAAATTATGTTAAAATAGAAAAAAATTAATATAATAATGATGTATGGTATAATGAATCTGAATAAATGTTTTATAAAATTACTACTTTATAATTAGGTATTATTTGTACTTTTAAGCTTATTTTACTTATTCTTAAAAAAGACATCCATTAGCCTTCGTGAGCAAAACAGTAAAACATAGAGTTCTTAACCAAACCACACTAAACTATAAAATACATCCTATGATATTAAAAATGACAGCTGATTACTAATGAGAACAGTCTTAAATATCTGAAGTTTTTTTAAATTCCATTTGTATATTTATCTCAGGTGTATATATCATTCATCAACATATATTGGTAAACACAATCCGGTTATTAATGGATTAAACGTGTAAATTACGGTAAATTTTCTAATTACTTAGTGATAAGGTGGTAGAATCTACAATTGTTTATATTTATTACATTATGTAAATGTGTAAATCAGAACTTCTTAATAAAATTTCTAAAACTAAGTATTTATATCTCTAAGTAGTTATTCTGAAATATTAACTAAAGCACTTATCCATTCTTTTGGGGCTATTGTAAAAAAAAATAATTTGATAAAACTGTGAATAAGGCAAAAGTATGCTAGTTGCCTCAAAATCTAGTCGAATCATTCATTACAAAGTTAAAAACACTAATTATTCTTAAAGTTTAAAAACTTTTTTCATATAAAAATAATTAAAAAACTTCTTTTATATTACTTTACGTAATTATATTTTATTCAATATTTTACTTGTTATTTTATTTTTAAATTTGAAATGAAATATAAGCATTCTTTGATTATTTGAGTACACTTTGGTTGTTTCTACATTTATTACGTATTTTTACTATTTTTAGTTGTACTGAAAAAAAGGCTAAAAGATTTATCGATGATTCTGGAGCACTTGTAAGATAAAGCAATTTGAAAAATCGGGAATTTCGTTAATGAGTAGCAAGAAATATTAATCAGACTACGTCATGTCCCCTGTCCCGCACATAGGCATTTGGATCAACTCCAAAATGGAAAATAACGAACTTTTGCTTATTTATACGTTTATGTCATTCCTGTATAAAATTTCTATGGGGGACTTTTCTTTATATCGTATAAGAAAAGATAAGCAAAAATGTTCATAGAGTGGCTATTATAATTCAGGAAAGAGCAGCGTGCAGTTGACAGCTATAGACTACCACAATGATGCTCTTCTGGCGTCTGACGATCAGATAGCGTGACTGAATTCAATTTCCTTTCGATGCTCCCTTTGTGCTAAATGAATTCAAGAAAGAAAAGAAAATATATAGAATGTATTAAGCCCATTCACACAATACCTTAATGTTTTAATCTCTTGTAACATCAAATATTTTCTATAATGTATCTATTTCTCTTATCTTTTTCAACAGCGGCTTAGGAAAACTTTTTAGAGTGTTTTTCTGGGATGATGCAGAAATCCAGGAAATTTCAGATGTGAGTCTGCTTTCCGATTAACAAAGAGAATTTACGCAGACAAGTTGAATATTTATAATCCCTTTACCAGAAAATAGGAAACATTGAAATTAGAGCTTTCTCTACTTATAAATACTTTTTGAAAATAAATATCTGGCGATTAAGTTAGTTATTTTGAAAGTATTTTGAGCTGAGAAATAAATATCAGGGATTAATTAAACTGAGAAATGGAAAGAAGATTACGTTTATGTTAATGGTTCTGTTTGAGGATTGTAAAATTTCTTACTGCATGTGAATTTCTTTTAAATTTTAAATTTTAACCAAATTTAAAATTATTTAAACCAAATCAACTAAAAACGAACTAACAGTGAACTTTTAAGGGAATTTGAAAATTAAAATTCTAAAGGCACATTATGCAATCAAAATTTCAGATATATGTATAATTTAATAAATCTATGAAGTCATTTAGAGTAAACATTTGATTTTTTTTTT
>CM063504.1:45899685-45909685 GCA_032207245.1 Pardosa pseudoannulata | reverse complement strand
TAAACAATTATGGATTAAAATTTGTGACTTGCCCATCTTAGAAGACTAGCCTGATCTTAAAGTTTTGCAGACGGGTATTAAATTAAAATAGTATCTTTAAGAATATAGAGCATTTATGGCTTATTGGAATACCGGTGAGCAGTTTCAGACATGTCTGACAACCCCATTATTTTGTTCTTCCCTTAGGAAAGTCTCACAATATGGCGAACCAAAACTTTTCAGACGTTCTTGATCTGTCGAAACATGAGTTGTCTTTAGGTAAATTATCTGAGAAATTTCTTAAAATTCAGTACTTGAAAAGATGACTGAGGGAGCAAAAACTGACATGTATCTCCTTAGCAAGGATTGTGTTCATTTTATATCATGTACTGTGACTGTTGATTCCTTGAGATGAAATTTCTTTACATTAAATATAAAAGTATGGAATTTTTACATTTTAGTTTACTGGAAGGTGGATGGAGAGTATATCCTGACACAATCTGCTTTGTAAATCAAAAATCTATTGGAAGTAGAAAGAAGAGGTCAGGATAGAATAACATTTGGTTTTAGCACTCTTCTGATACCATTAATATCTGTTTCGGAATTAAAAACCATTACGAATTAAAGTTTGTGACTTGCCCCATCTTAAAAGACAAGGGGGATCTTAAAGTTTTATAGACGACTATTAAATTAAAATAGTGTCTTTAAGATTAGAAAGCATTTATGGTGCATTCGCATCGGAGAGCAGTTTTCAGAGATGTCTGGCAACCACATTATTTTGTTCTACACTTAGGAAAGTCTGACAGGATGGTGAACCAAACCTTTTGAGAAGTTCTTCATCTGTTGAACCATGTGTTTTCTTTAGGTATGTTATCTGAGAAGTCTCTTAAAATTCCGTAGTTGAAAAGATGGCTGAGGGAGCAGTTACAGATATCTCCTTTGCAAGAATTATGTTGATTTTCTATAAAGTTCTATGACTGTTGATTCACTGAGATAAAATTTCTATACATTAAATATAAAAGTATGGAATTTCTACATTTTAGTTCATTGGAATGTGGATGGAAAGTATATCCTAAAACAGTTTTCTTTACAAATTGAAACTCTATTGGACGGAGAAAGAAGAGGTCAAGGTAGAATAACATTTGATTTTAGAACTATACTGACACCTTTAATTTCTGTTTCATAATTAAAAACATCGATAAACATTTACGGATTAAAATTAGTGATTTGCGTCATCTTAGAAAACGAGTCTGATCTTAATGTGTTACTGTCGAGTATAAAATTAAAATAGTATCTTTAAGATCAGAGGACATTTATGGAACATTGTTGTCCCGGAGAGCAGTTCTAGACATGTCTGGCCACCACGTTATTTTGTTCTTCACTTGGGCAAATATGACAGGATAACGAACCAAAGCTTTTCAGACGTTCTTGATCTGTCGAAGCCATGTGTTGTCTTTAGGTATATTATATGAGAAGTCTCTTAAAATTCCGTAGTTTAAAAGAGGACTGAGGGAGCAGTGACTGACAGGTATCTCCTTAGCAAGGATTATGTTCATATTCTATCAGGTACTGTGATTGTTGATTCACTGAAAAAAATTCTTTACATTAAGATATAAAAGTATGACATTTTTACATTTTAGTACATTGGAAGGTGGATCTAGAGTATATCCTAAAACAATCTGCTTTACAACTCGAAAATCTATTGGAATTAGAAAGAAGAGGTCAGGGTAGAATAATATTTAATTTTAGCACTATACTGACATCATTATTCTCTGTTTCAGAATTAAAATCACCGATAAACAATTACGGATTAAAGTTCCTGACTTGCCCCATCTTACAAGACAGGGTGATCTTAAAGTTTTACAGGAGACTATAAAATTAAAATAGTATCTTTAAGATTAGAGAGCATTTATGGCGCATTGACATCCCGGAGACCAGTTTCAAAGATATCTGGCAACCACGTTATTTTGTTCTTCACTGAGAAAAGTCTGACAAGGTGGAGCACCAAAACTTTTCAGGCCATCTTAATCTGTCAAACCATTAGTTGTCTTTAGGTATATTATTTGAAAATTCTCTAAAAATTCCGTAGTTGAAAAGATGACTCATGAAGCAGTGAATAACAGGTCCCTCCATAGCAAGGATTATGTTCATATTCTATAAGGTACTGTGACTGTTGGTTCATTGAGATAAAATTTCTTTACATTAAATATAAAAGTATGAAATTTCTACATTTTAGTTCATTGGAAGATGGATGTAGAGTATATCCTAAAACAGTCTGCTTTACAATTCGAAAATCTATTGAAAGGAGAAAGAAGAGGCCAATGTAGAATAACATTTGATTTTAGAGCTATACTGACAACATTAATTTCTATTGTAGAATTTCATGTAAATAACAATATTACAATTAAAAAAAAGTTTCTTTCTCAATAATGTATGAATCTTCCCTTATGTTAAAGTAATAACCAAGTTTTAAATATTCAGATTATAAAATTGGTATTATTTGAACATTAATTTGTCTTATGAGCAATATTTTGGTCTTCTTGAAATTAATTTGAAAGAACCAATTGAATAATTTTCATATATACAAGGGAGTGTAATATATAATTCCTATTAATATTTAAACAACTTAAATTTAAGAATTCCCACTGTTGAAATTAATTAAAGTTTTAATGTTCCTGTGACTTTGATAAACATACTGATTCTGTTAAAAGAACCATTCCTCAAAAACTTATAAAGATTTATTTATATGGGAAAATCTTTTAAAGATTACAAATTTCATAAATTATGTTGTAATCATTTCTCTAAATAAAAACAATTTAGGAATATTACTTTTTGAAATATTTTTAATGATATTATATGGTTAAATTATAATATTTATACAGTAATTCATTGTACATGTTTACTCGTTTGTCATCAAAGAGACACTACTATAGTTGTTTCAATTTGATTTTTATATTAACTAGAAAAATAGTAATTCAGTTTCGAATACTAATTATATTAATCTAAATTAGCTTTCACTTTTAAAAACAGTTCTTTCGTGATATACATTCTATTTCGGGAATTAATTTAAAACTAAAAAATCCTACTATATTAGTATTTATTTTTATACAGGTATGATAGACTAGTTTTTAAAATTCTAGTTTTTATACGATTTTAATTGATACTAATTTTCATGATTCAATACATATACAGAAACAATAGAAATATGAAAAAATATATTCATAATTTTGCCTAAAAATGTACTTTACGCTAGAGCCTGTGTTTTATTTATAGAGGTATCTTATATTTTGCATATTCTTCTTAATATACGGATGGAAATTTTCAAGTATAGGTAATAACGGGCAAGTTAATAGATATAAAAACTAGTTAAACCCACTTTCAGGTTTTAATTTAAAGGAAAAAAAACTTTTTTTTAATTAAACCATATTGGACCACTCATAGAAAGCATTAAGGTAAAACTTTAAACACAATATTAATATTTTGTACTAAGCACATAAAGTTTTTTATAAATATTTGTGTACTTATTAAGTTATAATCTGTCCTTTTTATAGGCGGACCGTCTAAAGCACTATAAAACTAGTCATTTTACTCTCCTCTATGAAGTTAGCTTCTCAAGACAGTAACAAGGTATAAGTCTTAAAAAAGTGTCTGTATAAAATCCAACATTTCAATTTTTACAATGTTGGATAGCAGGTAGTCGTTGCTTTCGGATAGAAAAGACTGTATTTACCATGTATTTGACAACCAGGATTTCAAATCAATTTATATTAAATTTAGAACGTGAACTTTATAATATTATAGCAAACAACGTTGCATAATTTTTTTCTTATAACTGTTTAATCTAAGTAACTAATGCTGATGATATCCGAAAGGTTATTCTTGCTCTTTGAGAAAATTAATTTGTATTTAAATTTTTCAGGCCTACTCTGCATGAACATTTTGTGTTGGTAACCAGAAAATAGCCATCTTTCTTTCACAAATTGATAGATATCTAGAAAATATGCTAAAGGGCTTCAAGGAAGTATACATTTTTCTAACAGCTTTCAAATTTTGTAACAACAATCTGGATTATTGATTGTAGAGTTATTTAATTGAAAGTAACATTCCTCAGGATAGCATTACTAACTGATGTTTACTAGTATGCTGCTTAAAGATGGCTGAATGGTTAGGAGGCTTATCTTCGGTATCGGAGTTTGTAGGTTCGAATCCCGCAGTGGTGTAGATCTTCATAGCCGTTCGGCTTTAAGCAATAAAACCAAACGAAATCTCTATCTGGCCTTTTTGTTCGATATTTCTCACATGGCAGAATATGATGTCCACTACACATTTAGGAACTTAACTGTTTAAATTCTGTTTCAGAGATAGTAAACAAAGAGGAATCATTTTAGGGAAAGATTGCTAGTTTGGTTTTTAACGGTATATGATCGTTTTTCAGATATAAACTTAAGTACCACTTTCAAAGAAAAAAATTCAAGCTTTATAAACATAAAATAATATTTAAATACCTTATTAATCAAAACATCCGGGTAAACCATCCTTTGTTGCATATCTATTGTCAAAAACATATTTCAGGAATTGTAATCTATGAATGCCAATCAAAAGATAATAAGGGTTGGGATTGGACTGTTGTTGATATTGGACATCTAAGTAACACATGAAGAATACCTGTAAAAATTATTACTTTTTTGGATATTTTAATAATACTGTAAAAACAGTGCATATTTCTTTTAAAATTAAAAATTTGATCCTCAATAACAAATAAAAATTTATTTTTAAGGTCATTCTAAAAATTAAAATAAATTGATTACTCCATATTTTCACGTGTTTAATAAACATATGTCTATTTTAAAAGTGTTACAAACACGGTTTATCTTAACTTCATTTGTTATTTTTAATTTAGTGATGCTTAATATTGTTGCCCTATTTTAAGACATCTGTCTAATATAGTTCAATCAATTGAAATATAAATAAGTTAATAAGATTATCTCTTAAAGTTAAATAATGTTTTAATACAGACTTTCCAAATTTAAAATTTAAAATTTTTCGAAATTTAACTTTTAGTACTTAGAGCGTTTTCACTTAACAATCCTAATTTACATTTAAATACATCTATGATTTCATATATGGCCTCAAGTTATTTGGATTGTTATAACTCGATTAAAGTCTAAAATTGTCATAAAAACTCTATGTAGAGACATAAATGTTCTTATAAAAATAACTATTTCATCTTTTGAAAAATATATCACCTTTGATTCAAAATTCAATATTTCAACATTAATTCAGTTTTCTTTTGTAATTATAAGAAAAAAATAACAGGAACATTTTAAATACAACCAAAACACTGAGTTAAACATGATTTAAATTAGGTGTAGTGTTACTTCACTTTATATATGATCAAAGAATTAATATTTAAATATGTTAGGATTGAGCTAAAAATATGATTTTAATATCTTTTTTGACTAGAGTAATTATGGTAGTTTATTATATCAGTGCAAAGTTTCATAACCCACGGTATTATATAACTTTTGCAATATCATCCTATTTCTTATTGTATCATATTCCTTATTAAAAATAAGTTTTTATTACATTTTATACTCTATTCATCAACATCATTTGCATTAAAAACTGTTATTTTAAGCATCAATAGATAATGTAAAATGTATCAATAAATGTATCATCTGGTTCTTTCACTTCTTTTACGTTACTTTTTAGACTATATAAAAAGTCTCCAAATATTGTTTAACCTTTATTGAAAACATCATACAAAAGGTTAATTTTTCAATGAAAACGTTTCTAGTGACATAAACTATAATTTTTAAACATTCTTTTATCCAACAGTCAAGTGAAAATAGATTAAATGTCGTTTCCAAGTTATTTCAGAAGGTAGAAAAAGGCAGCAAAGTAGTTTTTATCACGCGAAAATATAATTTATCATTTTGAAGATCTGACATACTTAATGAAGAAGAAAACAATCTGTAGATTCAGTGAAACGGCATCGGTTCTTCATTCATTCTGTTGAGGTTCTTTAGTATTTCTTCCACTTGGTTTGAAACTAATATTTCAGAAAATATCAAAAGCTCATTTTAAACGAATGCGCAAAACACAACATTTACAAACTAATTTAATCAAGGGCAATGAAGTATAAATTGACGGAACAAGAAATTTGAAGAATGATTTTGAGATAAATACTAGGTTAAGGGGACAAGATTCATTCCATATGACAAAATTCATCACAATAAAAAATTTTATTTTTTCTCCCTCTCAAAAGAGTGAAACTAGCCGTACATCTCCATAATCAAGTGGAAAGTTTTCAATGAAATTATTAAATGATTCTTTTGTCTTTTATCTTTGTTTAAGAACGTATTTGTTATTACAATGTATTTTTTTCTTTAACATAGTTACTTAAATATCTTCCAGGTGTATTATTTTTCTCAATTTTTTCCATATTTATGGACATGCTTTCAAAAATTTTAATCACCTTGTCAAAATGTATACAAAAGCACAACTGTAATAAAACTATAAAATTACAAAAATATTGTTGAAACACAATCATGGCTTTTATAAATTTTACTTATGGTGACATTAATTGTATTTTGGGTCAGTCTCACCAAACTCGTTATCGAACGATGGCCGAATGGTTAGGGTGCTAGCCTTTGGAACCGGCGTTCGTGGGTTCGAATCCCACTATGGCATGGATGTTCGTAGCCGTTTGGAATCGGCTTTAAGCAGTAGGTTCTGGTCTCATTAGCCCTCGTGTTGCAAAAAGTAGACCATAGCACACCAAAAATAAACCAAAGTCGTTTAACGTATATAACCGTGATTAACCCATGGCAACAACCAATGGTGGGACGAAATTAAACAGAGATCAGTCGCGGTTAGCCGTTAAACTACTTTGGTGAGAACGGCCCTTAATGATGCTAAGGTACTTTTCGTTTAACTGAAGAAAGAACTGAAGATCAGTCACAACTTTTTGCTAACTTACAATACACCAGGACCATTTACAAAGACTCATTAAACGACTCAAATTGTAAAAAATACCTGCTTTATTAAAAGTTCTTTTGAGGTAAATGTTACATCACATATATTTTATTCAACAAAATTCTTATTATGAATATGTATTTAAGTTACATTCTTACCAAAAATGTAATTTAAATACATATATTTTAAAAATATAAATGTAATTTCCTTTGTCACATTAAAAGAAACTTGGAATTTAAATGAAAAATTAAAAAGAATTAAATTAAGGAGCTAAGATAATTAGTAAATCAGATATTGGGATGATAAGCGAAATAAAATAATAAATGAAACAAAGGCAAGGATATGATTGTTTGGACGTTTAGAAAGAAATTCAAAAACTGCAACAGTAAGTAAAACTCCCACAGTGTTTTAGCTTCTATGTTTATACATTTTACTTCACAATTGTTGTGTGGTCTCATAGACTCCATTACATTCATACCTAAACATTGACAATCTTCAAAATCGTAATAATTATTGTTATATTATTGTTTAGAAGTTTAGAAAGAAACCCAAAAACTGCAACAGTAAGTAAAACTGTCATATTCGTTTAGCTTCTATGTTTATACATTATACTTAATTGATGTTGTGTGGTCTCATAGACTCCATGACCTTCAGGCCCAAACATTGGCAATCCTCAAAATCGTAATAATCATAGTTATATTATTGTTTGGAAGTTTAGAAAGAAACTCAAAAACTGCAACAATAAGTAAAACTGCCACAGTGGTTTAGCTTCTATGTTTATACATTATACTTAATTGATGTTGTCTGGTCTCATAGACTCCATGTCCTTCATATCCAAACATTAACAATCCTCAAAATCGTAATAATTATTGTTACATTATTGTTTGGGAGTTTAGAAAGAAACTCAAAAACTGCAACAGTAAGTAAAACTGCCACAGTGTTTTAGCTTCTATGTTTATACATTATACTTAATTGATGTTGTCTGATCTCATAGACTCCATGTCCTTCATATCCAAACATTAACAATCCTCAAATTCGTAATAATCATAGTTATATTATTGTTTGGAAGTTTAGAAAGAAACTCAAAAACTGCAACAGTAAGTAAAACTGCCACAGTGGTTTAGCTTCTATGTTTATACATTATACTTAATTGATGTTGTCTGGTCTCATAGACTCCATGTCCTTCATATCCAAACATTAACAATCCTCAAAATCGTAATAATTATTGTTATATTATTGGTTGGAAGTTTAGAAAGAAACTCAAAAACTGCAACAGTAAGTAAAACTCCCACAGTGTTTTAGCTTCTATGCTTATACATTATATTTAATTGATGTTGTTTGGTCTCATAGACTCCATGACCTTCATCCCTAAACACTGACAGTCCTCAAAATCGTAATAATCATAGTTATATTATTGTTTGGAAGTTTAGAAAGAAACTCAAAAACTGCAACAGTAAGTAAAACTGCCACAGTGGTTTAGCTTCTATGTTTATACATTTTATTTAACTGATGTTGTGTGGACTCATAGACTCCACGACCTTCATCCCTAAACATTGACAATCCTCAAAAACCGTAATAACTATTGTTCTATTATAGTTTGGAAGTTTAGAAACAAACTCAAAAACTGCAACATTAAGTAAAACTGCCACAGAGATTTATCTTCTATGTTTATACATTATACTTAATTGATGTTGTGTGGTCTCATAGACTCCATGACCTTCACCCCTATACATTTACTATCCTCAAAATCGTAAATGACTATCCCTCTTACCTACAGGATACTACAACTCAGTTACAAAGTTTCATGCGTAAAACATTTCTGAAAAGTATTGTTTGGCAATAAAAAATATTATTTTCACATTTCACATGGATTTTATTCACAATTATTATTTTCCAATTTCAAATATTCATAATTATAACATCCCATTTTTGTAGAAAAGGGAGGAGGGTTTTGTGATTATAAATAGGGGGTAGCTATATTAAAGTGTATATAAAATTCATTTCCCAGTAAAATAAGCTTTTAATCCCTTCCCCAACCCCTTAGTCACAAAAGAGGCGTAGGACCCTGATTTCTCCCCTCCCCCAAATTATTGTAATTAATTTTGTTATACATCCACCAAAGAAGAAAAAGAAAAAATTAAATTTTCCCAACTTTCAATTTAATAATATCGATCAATTTTTGTTACAAAATGGGGAACTTTCTATATTATGGTTCTTAGGATGAGTTTCATTCATTGCTAAATATACTATAATGTCAAAGTACACAAAAATTATAAAATTTTAGAATTTGAATTTTTCGCAAAATTGAATTAAAAAATTTAAAAATGTCAAGGAAGAAAGATTTTTCATATTTGAAACATTTTTGTTTTTATTTGTAGTTTAAATAAGGACTCTACTATGCACTTGTGTTACACTATATATTATATATATATATATATTATATATATATATATATATATATATATATGTATATATTTATATATATAATATATATAATATATATATATATATATATTATATATATAAATATATAATATTTATATATATATATAATATTATATAAATAATTATATATATATTGTATATATACATAATATATCCCAAATTCATGAATGGAATTAAAATTATGATGAGAGTACTCATCAAGACGAATATAAAACAATAAAATCTAAGGTCACAAATGATGTTTAACTCTTTAAAGACGTATGGGTCGGGTTATTTTACTAGCACTAATTGTAAAGATTTTAGCAGATGAAAATGGAAAATAAACTGCACCATTCGCCTCTCCCCTTCCTATACTAGGCATAAATGCAACAAAATTCTCTGGCATCTTGTAGTTTAATATATAAATAACAGTTAAAATTTATATGGTGGTTATATTTTGTTTATATTTTTAGCGAGAATGTAAAGTAATTTGACACTAATAAAGTATGTAATTAGAAAACAAGTTGAAACAAAAAAAACTGTTGCCATCTTATAAAATCAAATAACAGTTACAATGATACAAGAAAGAATAATAACATAATTCAATATAATATTTACA
>CM063504.1:45884685-45892185 GCA_032207245.1 Pardosa pseudoannulata | reverse complement strand
GAAGTCTCCCACAATAGTCATCGTGTGATGCACAACGATCTGATAGCGTGACTGAATTCTATTTCCTGTTGTACGTTTATTGTGGAAGACTGGGAACTCTTTACACAGTTTCAAATAATTTTAATACTTCTTAACTGGAAAATATTTGTAGAGAATTTTTCCTTTTCCCTTCATTGAATATATGTTTATTTATTTTCTTCCACATTCAGGTGACAAAAAACAATGCAACGTCAAAATTATTTCTCATCGTGTATTTAGGAGCATTATAATGTAGATTCTTAACTGCCAGACTAAAGTGTATTTTCTTTTTTTTTCGTTTGTATGCCTATAAAACGCTCTGCAATATTTACCACATTATTTTTAGAAAGAAATAATGTAGCAAGTTTCCAATACGTAAGAAAACATTAGCATAGCTCATTATTTGAAAATTTAAAATGTATTTTCAATTTCTTATGGGAAAGGAAACATTATGGGTTTGTAGTGCCTAAAAAACTAATAAAAGTTATAGATTTTTGGCAGCAAAAATTGTGTTTCCATTTTTTATTCAGCATATTCATCTTCGTTTGTATTTTCAGTAGAATTTTATTTTTTCAGTTATGTTTGTAAACATTTATAACAGAAAAGTTATCTTTTTCTTTATAAAAAATATTTTAATTAAAATAAATCGCACAAAATGGTTCATTCAGCAATAATCAATTGTGTATTGGAAGATATATTTATTAGTATTTTAGGATAAAATGTTATAAATTGTAATAATTAGTTTAACTTAATACTTAAAATCTTATGTATTTGATTTTATAATTTAAAATTTCTATTTTTAATTGCAACGATTTGAAACTGATAAATTATAAGTAATATAATAAACATATCTAATTTAAAACTAAATATTGTTAAAAAGTAAATTTTAACTTGATTTATTTTAAAGTAATTTAATCAGAGATAGTCTAGGTATTATATATCTTTCCATGTTTTTTTGGGGGGGGAGGATAATTTTATATTTTCAGTTATGTTTGTAAAAATTTATAACAGAAAAATTATCTTTTTCTTTATAAAAAAATATTTTAATTCAAATAAATCGTACAAAATTGTTCGTTCAGCAATAATCAATTGTGTATTGGAAGATATTTTTATTAGTATTTTAGGATACAAATGGTAGAAATTGTAATAATTAATTTAACTTAATGTATAAAATCTTATGTATTTGATGATATATTTTAAAATTACTTTTTTAATTGCAACGATTTTAAACTGATAAATTATAAGTAATATAAAAAACGCATCTAATTTAAAACTAAATATTGTTAAAAAGTAAATTTTAACTTGGTTTTATTTTAAAGTAATTTCAGCAGAGATAGTTTAGGTATTATTTATCTTTATATTTTTTTTTGGGGGGGGGGAAGGAGGATAAAAGTGAGACATTTCTACTCGCTTAAAATAATTATTGCCTTTTAACAACAGTAAAGGTTTGAAAAATTTAATAATCTACAAATTACATTTTTAAACTTACAAATTAACAAATTATTGTTTTAAAATGTTAGTGTGAAGTTCGTGTTAAAGTCTAATATACACCTGTTTTCAGTCTGTATATATTAAAAGAAAAATTACTTTTTTAGAATTTGACTTAAACATTACTTTATTATGTACATACATATTTTTATTTTTCCAATTTTTAAAAAAGCAATGAACATGTTTAAATATTACACAAGTGTGTTGACTTCTAGACCATAAAATGATTTTATTCTAAATAATTTATACATAATTAATTTTTTTGCCTAGATTCACCTTCATATTTAACCCTCTAAGTAGTTCGCACGTACAATTCCGCCAAACCGATGATGTCTTCAAAGCGGTTGTCACCTACAATTTTCGACCTCCAAAACGTTCCGAAAATGGATGTAATGTACACTTCTGCCAGTGTTTTCCCCAATGGAGTTTTGAGGTAGGAGGGTCAGGTCGATTGTTTAGGAACTGCACACCTACTCTCTGAGGCAAAGAAGACGCTGCGAGCTTTTCATGGCTTTGTAAATCTCTATTTCGAAGTATTTCGTTTGCGGTAACAGATGTATCTCTAATTGTACCACTTAAATAGCTTGGATGACTTTCGTAAAAAAGATAGAAATCATTCTCTTAAAGAATATTTTTATTTGTACTTTTAGAACCCATTATTTCTTATGGGATGATCTTCGAGACTTGACGAGCTTTATGTGTATTAAAAATTAACAATCTATAATGTCTATTTATATATCTATTTATAACCGGAAGTAAACGGACAGTAATGAGGGTGGGTTTCCCGTATTCCTATCTAGTCGACAAAGGATGAAATAAAAAATCATAGAACACTTTGGTCACTGACACAATGAAACTTTACCGTATTTTTGGAGACTTTTTTCCTCGGTGTGTAATACTCGGATGGTTAAAAGATTTTATAATTGCATTTTTCTTTTTTATTACTTTTTTTAAGAAAAGGAAAACTTAAATACTCTTTATAATCAAAAAGATTATAAAACTTTTAAAAATTTGTTTACATTTAACAAAAGTAGTCATACCATATAAAAAACAAAACGTTAAGTTGCCATTCACATTTTTAATTTTTATTTTAACTTCGGTTTATTGCCTTCCTCATTTTATAATGTTAAATTAATGTACAGTTTAACTAAACCAGAGCATGATCTGATTCGATTTGTTCAATATCCACAGAGAAAAATTTCTTTTTATAGTTAGAACCTGCTTTTGACTCTATTTCCCTTTCATACGAGATGATACAATTTTCAGCTTTATACAATTTAAAAAAAAATATGAAATATAGCTTCGGAAAAGCTTTCTAAGATTCTTTATTTTCTTGATGGATATTTAATGATCTTGAAAGGATTTACGTAAGATATTTTCCATCTTTGAAAGTAGCAATACTAGATGTGCATCGAAATCCGATTCTCCGTTAGGGTTCAGATAGAGCAGTGTTTCTTTCGGTGCCTGAAATGGCACGCGGCGATGAGATATATTATCAGTTTATTAAACAGTTTTTCTTTAACGACAGACAAGTTCTGCAATCTATCTGAAAGCTCTAAAGCTATGTTTGTCTAGCATTTTTAGGGTATTTAATCTCTCTTATTTTTATTATATATAAGGAGTGTTTTTATGCAAGTTTAAAAGAATTAAGGGGACATATCACCTTTAAACCTTCAAAAAATTGATTTTTTGTTTTTTGCATTTTTACAATCTTTGGAATTTTCTGAATTTAAACAAAAAAAACCATTGAAATATTAGAATTACAACCTGTAAAACTATAACTTAAAAAAGAAACGCTGGCAGCATGGAACATTTAAATAACCCAGCTGGTGTTTATGATTGTCCCTGCCGTTGTGTCATCACTTTTAGAATTGAAACTGTTTTAAGATTAATATTGTTCAAATAGTGGTAAATGATGCATTTTATGTATTTAATGATGGTCAATGTATTTGAACCAAGGCGATACAAGAACTGTCTTAACAAATTGGCAATTATGCAAGAGTATTTACATACAACAGAGATCAACAGCTGATTCGATAGGCTGAAACAATGGCTGAGATGTTTACGTTAGTGGCTTGCAAAGCAAGAAAAAGTTATAAAATTGCTATAAAAGTTAAAATATTTGAAACAGAAGGGACAATGTATACATATAGGCAATTTTAAACCATTTTATCAAATGTTTTAATATAAATAGGATGAAAATATCTTAAGTTTTAACTTTAAATGCATTTTGCTCAAAATGATGTTTTTTAAACTTGTGCGCACTGTAGAATAAAAACTATCGCACGTATGGATCTAAAATTTTTAAGGTAAGTAGATTATAGTACTACAATGAAACTCCACCTACTTTTTTGAAAGTTTTTTATTTTATGGGTTATTTATTGTGTTCAAAATTTATTTTCCATAGTTATTTTAGGTTTTTTTGAAAATTTATTCTCCTGGTGTAAATTTTCTGATAGCTTTTAAATTTTAAATAGGTAGAAAATAATATGTAATGTCTTTTGTTTACAAAAATGCAAAATTTAATGCTAAAATATAGTTTGTATTGCTGTAAAACTGCTCGCAGTGTGGCAATAAAATTTTTAAATTTTGAAAAGAAGAAATTTTATTTTATTTTATAAAACAGTTCTTAAATACCAGAAATAAAGTAAATACAAGAAAATAATTAACTAGATTCAGATATTAAATGCTAAAATTTCCAAGTAATTTCCATAATTAGAAAAAAAGTTATGGCAAATCCAATGATAACCAAAATTCCTCATTTTAAAGTCGCGTAAAGGTGATGTGTCCCATTAACCAATCACTAGTCATGACTATATTTAAAACGCTAGTGTTCACTTACTGGTCTGTTTTCCTCTGTTAACCCTCTGACAGTTTCATTTTTTTCCCAGAATTCAATCAAAAGTATGTGACATATATCATTGCATTTTTTCTTTTTCATTTTACATTTTAAAGAAAAGATATGATATTAATATTAACATTTCTAATATTTTTAAGCATTTATTACAATTTTTTTCTTTATATGAAAGCGTCATAGAACTGAAGTTTACCTTAGTCTCATTGATATCCAAGTTAATTTTTGGAATTCCAGTGAAAGCAAATCTAGGAGGCGGATCCGAAGGATTATCAGAATTAATTTTAAAAAAATTGTCTTGATTCCATCCGCACTACTATCAGAGTCACTAATATCCAGGTCATCTAGTAAGCATTCGCTACTATCATTTACAGATAATTCAGTTTCTGATTCCGAGTCACAGTTCGAATCCCAAGAAATTAGCTCCATACTCTCTGAATTATCCATTATTTAAAAGTTAAAATATATTATTCAACTCTTACATAAATAAAATTATCAGGCGGTTAGTAAAATAAAGCCAGAAGGCTATACACTGAAATATAACAATTCGTCTTCTAATACAAAACATATGAAAAAACCAGCACTTTTGAAACAATCAGAGAAGAAAATACAATAAACTGCAAACTATCATTTACCGGATAACTATCGCTATCTATACGAATAATTTGTTACTAACATTGGAAAAAATACGGCCGAAACAGTGCAAGCGAATTAGAAATCAGATTGCCCGTACGCCATACGGGCAAAGGCCCGAAAGCTATGACCGTACGGCGTACGGTCAAAAGAGGAAAGGGATTAACAGTCCTAAAACAAAATGAAAGAAATAATTTCAGTTAATTTTCAAGGAATATATTACAATAAAGCTTTTAATGTATGTAATTAATTTTCAAAAAAGGTTTTGAAAAAAAAGGTCGTCATTGGAAAACATAAATTGTGAAAGAATTTAGTGATCAGAATTATTTGACATAGGTTAAAAATTCTAATACATGATATTAAAGACATTAAAATGGTTAAAAAATATAAGAACTCCAATTCTTTTGAATAAGAAGGAAATATTCAAAGTTTTTAAAATTTTCTCGATTTAGCAGGTTGAGGTAGTGTTTCCTAAAAAATAAATGATGAATACTAAAGATTAAATATACATAAAAAATAATATGTCCGATGTATAAAATGAACTAATATATACATATTTTTCGTAACAATATGAAAAATTTAATCTATATACTTTATAAAATTATAGTTGTAATTACCTTTTTTATAAATAAATTTGTGTCATATATTATATTTATTATGCTTTATATTATTCTTCATAATTATCATCTAGATGTACGCAATTCTAGAAGAGATTTCCATCTGTAGTCTATAACCAGAAGGCTATACACTGAAAGATAATAATTCGTCTTCTGATACAAAACATATGAAAAAACAAGCACTTTTGAACCAATCAGAGTAGAAAATACAATAAACTGCAAACTATCATGTACTCGATAACTATCGCTATCTATACGAATAATTTGTTACTAAAATTGGAAGAAATACGGCCGAAACAGTGCAAGCGAAATAGAAATGATATTGCCCGTAAACCATACGGGCAAATCAGTAAAGGCCCGAAAGCTGTGCCCGTGCGGCGTACGGGCAAAATAGGGGTTAAAAGTTCTTAAACAAAATAAAAGAAATAATTTCAGTTAATTTTCAAGAAATATGTTAAAGAATATTATTAATAATAAAGAATTATTTCTTATAAAATAGCTTTTCTCCTCAAATTTTTTACACCGTTTCCTTTTTTTAAGTATTTTAATTTTTTATTTACAGTGTACAGATATGCTCACACGCAGTTAATTACTTGAATTTTGATGGCTGCAAGCATGAAGGCGCCAAATATTTTTAAAATATTTTTTCTTTACTTTTCCATCTAAACGGGACAATTTATAATTTATTTAAAAACATTTAACAAGTTTTGGATTTACAGCATTCAAACAAGACCCCGTCTGTCGGTTTATCTAGTATATATATATATATATATATATATATATATAAATATATTCATATATATATATTTATAAATATATATATATATTTATATAACATATATAATATATATATATATATATATAATATATATATAATATATTATATATATTATAATTATATAATGTATATATATATATTATATATATATATATATATATATATATAATATATATATATATATATATATATATATATATATATAAATATATATAAATGTATCTATATTTTATATATATATATATATATATATATATATATATATATATATATATATAATATATATATATATATATATATATATATATATATATATATATATATACATATATATATTATACATATATATATATATGTATATGTTATATATACATATATATAATTATATACATATATATATATATATATATATATATATATATATATATATATATATATATATATATATATATATATATAGTGATATAACCACAATTCAAGACAATGTTGTTTCCTTCCTGTGGCTCACATTAATATAGCGCTACCTGAAATAAAATAAATCAATATTAATCACCATAATTTCCAATGTTATTTTAGTATGAATCATACAACATGTCGAAAAAACTGTATTCCCATATTTAAGTTATTTATTAGCATTAATTAAAACTAAACGATATCCTCGTTCGTGCCTTTTTACTTAAATATATATGAAAGTATAGCATAATCATATGAATCTACAGATACAGGCAAGAGTAAACCTTTAGCATTTAAGATTGAAACATGCATGCAGAAAACAATTATTACAGAACAAAAACTATTTTCCTGTGATATCTGAACATTTTTCAGAAAATTGTGGCCAGTTGCTAAAAATGATCATTTGTTCCTGCGTTAATTTTGAGAAATGAGTAAAAAAATTAGTTAGGATAATACTCTCTTTATACGACATTATATGGTTGGAAAAAAGAGTATAAATATTGGGGAGGGTAAGAAAGGAGAATTGAAGACAGCTATTTTAGATGTAATATATTTGATTTATATTACATATAATTAATATATCAATATTTATTACCTTTAAAAAAAAAACTAAACTCCTCGGCCTAACAGCCCAAGGGGGCCAAGGCCTACGCTGCCAA
>CM063504.1:45862185-45877185 GCA_032207245.1 Pardosa pseudoannulata | reverse complement strand
TATAAATATAATACAGTGTAAAATAGAAGACATGAATTTTCCCCCTCAGAAAAAAAATTTATTATTTTCCTCCTCTGTATGAATTTATATATTAAAATATACATTAAAGCTTTAATTTACACAATACATTAGAAAATTACACACGATATTTTCAGTATGAGTTATAATTTTTTCTATTTATCTCGATTACTTTTTAAATATCTCCCCCTCCCTAAAACCTGAAATAAAGGCCATAGAAACTTATGCATCTTTTCTAAACTTTTCTTTTCTCCTATATCAGAAGCATAAGTTTAGAAGATAAAAGAAGATAAAAAGTTTATCTATGCAGGATTTTATATTTAACATTTTTAAGTCATCCTTTCAGAGATTTCGAAGAAGAAAGAGGAAAAATGGGACCCTGAAGTGGTTTTTGTTTACAACTGCTTTGACTTTTAGCAGAAAGATCATTCCAGACGCTTAAAAGTTGCTTTCGCAAAAAAGAATCCAAAACATTTGTACATAAAACACGCTTTTGATGTCAAAACGTATTTTTAGATCATCGATTCATTTTTGGCATTTGATAAATACCAAACACTGCAAGTATAATGGAGTTTTCTAAAATGTAAATAAAATTCTCACGCAGAACTAAGTCACTTTTTTTTTCCTTTAAAGAATAAAATGTAATGCATGTTATTTAAGAAAATACTGACTTTAAAAATGCTCCAGATATGTTTATAGCATCTGTTTAGTTTTCTGAAATTAATCACAAGCAAATTATGAAAACATCCTTTGATAGTTTATGGTTTTTGTGTATTTAAAAATATTTAAGTGCATTTTCTTAGTAAAGCAGTACATTAAATTAAATGAAAAATAATTTAAATTTTTTACAGAACTCTTTGTATTTAAAATACAGTTTTTATGAATTCAAGAAGCACCATTTTTAATTTTTGCTAAACATTTCTTAATTTCATATAGCATGGACAAAGTCTGAATTTACGAATTTGATATTTTTATTAAAAATAAAATATTTGTTATTCTAATTGAATTTAAGACATTGACTTTTTATTTGTTAATTTTCTTTTTTAATGAATAATATTTTTATTAATTATAATATTACTGATTGTAGAATAAAAGTTAAAAAATTTATAGTCAAATATAGATCTAGAAGTATTTAATCTAGAATGCTTTAAATATTATAATTATGGTTGAACTATTTGAAAATGGGATTGAATGGATTATTAAAAATATGTTTCATAGATTCCACTCTTTAAAAAATTAAAATATTTTTTCATAATTTAATTAGAAGAAATAAAATAATTTTTTACAGATATATGCATGCACATACAAACTTGCACAAATAAGAAGACAAGCATGTGAACATACACAGACTTATACACAAATGGACACACAGGAAGTAAACACAAACACACATATTTACACTATATTACCAAAGATGGCCAGTCACTTGCAATTTCAGACATACTGTTGATTATCTAAAAAAATACGTGAGGAATTATCCTGAAACACCAGGCGTGTAAACAGGGTAGTAGATGTCATATATTTCAGCAAAGAATTTTCCCCGGAACTCCATAGGAGACCTTCAACAAATTGAAGAAAAAGGAATATGTTTTGGATAACCTATAAAAAGTAATGTATGAAAAGCGTTGAAATTTTGCACATGTTTAGGATTCTTCTTGTAATAATCGTTGTTCATTGTAATGAGAATAGCACGTATATTCGTAGAAAAATTAAGGTTTTTATAAAAACGATCCCAAATTTCTTCAAGTGATTTGCTTATAATTTGCAGAGTTCTCAATATCAAAGAATGGTATTTTCAAGACGAGTGGCAAACAGCAATGTGCACATTACCTTGCAATTGGAAATAAAAAATAATAAATATTGGATGAAAGATAAGCAAGTTTACGAAATAATGTTTCACTGCGCATGCGTGAATGCAATCAAAATATAATGTACACATTGTATTAGCTAAATGTATAGAGCAACTTTTGTGAAAGTCCCAAAAATACAGCTTGAAAATTCTGAAATTGATCGTTTATAGAATAAGCTCGAAATTCCTTGTTTCCAAAATGAAGCAAAAAGATGAGAAGCAGTGTGCAAAATTTCATATGTTGTTAAAAATCTCAGTGGCAATCTCAGTATATGGGTAGATATGGAATATTTCTTTCACTGCATGATATTTTAAAGTCGAGGCTGTCACTAAATCTGACTGCAGAAGAAAAATTGATACTGCTGCTCGAAATATACTGAATGTATATTTTGTATTTATACAAAAGGCTATATTTCGATACAGCCAATCATCTTTTTACTTCAAGGGATTTCGAGCTTATTCTATTGACGATCACTTTCAGAATTTTTCAAGCTGTGTTTTTGAGACTTTCACAAAATTTTCATTTAGCTAATATATCATTTAGCTAACATATCATGCACATTATATTACGCATGAGCAGTGAAACATTATTTAGTGAACATGTTCATATTTTGACCAATATTTATTACTTTTCAATTCCAATTGCAGGAAATTATGTACATATTCGTTTCTCATGCGACCTGAAAATACCGTTCTTTGAAATTGAGAACTCTGCAAATTGTATGCAAAACACTGTGAGAAATTGATGATTGTTTTCATAAATACCATAATTTCTTCAAGAGTACACGTGCTACTCCCATAACAATGAACACCGATCATAGTTGTCATATTATTCAAAATTATTTTTTATCGAGTTTTTTACACTAATATGGAAGTGTTCAGCAGAACGATTTGAGATTTTTTATCAAGAAAGTCATATTTGAAATTTAGTCATAATTGATTTTCTTTTAGTTTTGTCCTACATAATCCGATTCCAATGCAATTTTCCTTTTTTAAACATCTTCTAGCTTTTTTTAAAATTTATGCATTATAGATAAATGCTTATATATATGTAAATAAATGTAGAAGAGTTATATTTTTTAGTCCAGACTTTTTTCATAAATCGAATAATATTTAGTTATTTTAAAAAGAGCCAAATTTAAAAAAAAAAGAAAATTCTTGTTTTGCTTTGTTTTATTACCTGTATTACATTATTGCTTTATTACCTTTTTTCCTATATTACTATAAAATATCACGGGCAATTATCTTTAAGAAGTCTGTTCAGATATTTGCGTTTGCTGATGATATTGACATGGTCGCACACACTCCCGAGTATACTTAGAGAGTCTTTTACATCTCTAGAGACTGAAACCAGCAAAATGCATCTAGCAATCAACCAAAATAAAACTAAGTACATGCTACTTGGTATTAATAGCAGCCCATATTTTGAAATTGGGAACTACAAATTTGAAACTGCTATCAAATTTAAACATTTAGGATCAAAAGTTAATATTCTCAATGATTTAATACCTGAGATCCGTAGTAGAGTCACAGATGCTAACCGTTGTTTTTTTGGACTCAAAAAATACTTGAAGTCTAACTTCACTAGCAGAAAAATGAAGATCCAAATTTACAAAAGCTTAATCAGAATCATTCTTACTTATTCTGCTGAGACCTAGGCAATGACAGAACAAGTAAAACATACCATTTCTGTTTTTGAAAGGAAAATTTTGAGAAATATTTTTGGTGGCATAAAACATAATGATATCTGGAGAAGAAGAACTAACTTTGAACTCTATAAAAATTTTAAAAATCTAGATATAGTACAATATCTAACTCGGACCTATTTCGGACTCAAAAAATAATTGAAGTCTAACTTCAACTAGCAGAAAAACGAAGACACAAATTTGCAAAAGTTTAATCAGAACCATTCTTATTTATTCTGCTGAGACCTAGGCAATGACAGAAGAAGTAAAACATATCATTTCTGTTTTTGAAAGAAAAATTTTGAGAAGTATTTTTGGTGGTATAAGACATAATAATATCTGAAGAAGAAGAACTAACTCTGAACTCTATAAATCTTTTAAAGATCTAGCTATAGTAGAATATCTAAGGATTCAGAGAATTAAATAGGCAGGGCACCTGTGCAGAATATACGAAGATATTGTAACAAAAAATATCATCTCGGTCAGATCTTTTGGCACCTTAAAAAGAGGGAGACCTAAACTTAAGTGGCTAGACTGTTTGGAATCAGACTTAAGACTTTTAAAAATTATTAACTGGATGTCCATGGCCAGGGCCAGAAGAGCTTAGTTCGGTTCGGTTAGGTTTGGAGTGCTACGGTCTACTCTTTTTCAATACGAGGGCTAATGAGACTGGGTCCTACAGCTTAAAGCCGATTCCGAACTGCTACAAACATCCATGCCACAGTGGGATTCGAACCCACGAACTCCGGTACCAAAGGCCAGCACCCTAACCAATCGGCCATCGTTCGGCCCAAAAGAGCTCGAAATTCAATTCTGAGAAAGACAACCGCCCATCCTGGTCTGTCTGGCCAATAAAAAAGAAGAAGACTAGAAAATATTTCCATAACATTTCATTTAAATATAACAGTTATATAACAGACTTTTATAAAAGAATTACTTTAAAACATTTTTATTTTCGTTTCGGGTGCATTCCAGATCAAATGTCGTACCAGTCTCATTTCATATTTAAGCTATAAAATAAAAGTGGGCAAGGAGACATCTGATTCCTTTCATAGATCATTTTACTTCAAAAAACAAACAAAAAAAACTCTGTAACTATGAAAGAAATCTGAAATCAAATGTTTAACAAAACTGAAAAATTATTTATCCATCGACTGTTTTATATCCCATTTCTTTTAAATTGTTCAGCTAGTATCGAATCTTCATTTACACAAAATCACACAGTAAAATAATTTAGAAAAATAAATGCAACATGTGAACAAAGAAAGCATATCTCTTTGTATTTTATCTCCCTCTTTAGTGGAGAGACGTTTTATGAATAACCCCGTTGTTTGCTTATCGCGATCGATATCAACCCCTTCAGATTAACTTTCCCCTAGTTTCATTTTTCACGCGTGTATTATGAGGCAAGTAGTATGTTTAACATGAGATAGAAAGCCGCAAGCCATGTAAACAAGTGGAACTCAACAACAAGATTCTTTTGTTCTTCTCTTCCTAAAGCTTGGAAGCAGGAGAAATACATGGAATTAAAGTAGAATTTATTTTTCCAAGGTGCGCTTTAAATATGATTTTAAGCATCGTAACAGTAAGATCGTGTTTTGTAAAAATTGTAAAACATTATGATTGGATGATGTACTTAAGATATCGGTTAATCGTGAAATCCATTTGTAAAACTGACACAAGAAAAATGTTGGTTTATAATAGACAAAATAATATGCTAATTATTTTGCAAATTAGTAATATTTTTTTAAAAAATTACATAGATAAATGATAATGCAAAGTAATGTGTTATGTAAATGGAGATAGCCTGTTGTACTATATTTTATCTCACAGTTTAGTCGAAGCACGCTTTACGAATAATTCCGTTAGTTTACATATTGCGATTGATAGCAACCATTTCAAATCAATGTACCGTAAATTAATTTTTCTGCACATATTACAAGGCAAGAAATATATTCATCATGCAATAGAAATAGAAGTGATATAAACAGAGTAAATTTCACTACATGTTTCTTTATTTTTTTTTTTTTACAAAAACTTTGAAGTAAAGATAATTATGTTGAGAACTAAAGTAAAATATATTCATTCGAGATGCTCTTCATATTAAATCATCCTGGATGTAAGACAACAGTTTTATACAGGTTACAAACTAGAATGCTCCCAGTTCAACTACAGAAAATGATTTAATGTCAGATATGTCTGTTAAACAAAAGAAAAGTGTTATAATACAAAAATAAATGTGTAAGACATTTACAAATTTTATATTATTAACTTTTTTTCTAAAATACTCAAAGCAATCTTCAGGAAAAATTAACAATTTATTCAAATATGCATTACAACGACTAGATCAGTGGTGACATCCTACAAATTTCATTTTCCTGTAAATGTAAAATCTGTTTTTGACAGAAATAAATAACAATGCATATAACAGACATACGAAATTAAGATTGTAATAATTGTACTTGGATGTATGCATGATATGCAAACTATACATGTAAACTTTTAATCTGTGTATAGTATTTTAGCTTTGTAAACTACAAATCTATTTCTGTTTAACACTGTTTGTGAAATTTTATGAAAGTATCTACAACCAGTATCAAGTTTTGTCCACACTCAAACATGTCTTAATAATTGTTTTTATATTTAAAGTGAATACCTTTATTTTTCACAGCAATACAAATTTCCTTCTGTAATAGACCATTTGACGATAGATGTAAGAGGAATAATATTAAATATTAAAAACATTAAAGAAGTGGAAAATTTAATTATCTATCATTAATTTCTCCCTTACTTCTTAAAGAGTCTTTGGTTTTATCTATTACTCGTGGGTGACAAATCCCAAGGAAAAATAATTTGGAAAAACAAACGCGATATAGACGAAGAAAACATTTTGAATTGCATTTTACCAGACGCTTTTATGTTGAAACATTTTACGTTTAGTTATATTTGTTTACTTATTACGATGGATTACCACCCGTTCAGATTAAATGTTCTCGATATTCGTTTCTGGCACGTGTTTTAGGAAGAAACACGTGTTTAACAAAGGACGTAAACCCGCTAGTCATGTAAACAAAGTTAATTGTCACTATTATTCTTATACTTTTTTACTTTCTAAAATTTTAAAGTAGATGAATAATAGAGTAGAAACTAGAGATTATACTATACGAGGCGCTCTTTAAAAATGGATTTAAGAGTCGAAAAATTAAGATGTAGTGAGTACTGTGTTTCGTGAAATTTATAAATTATAATCCATGTATATTAGATGAAGATAATGCATAAATACAAAATATGTTTATAAAACCTGTATAAAAACGATGATATATAGCAGAAAAAAGTAATCAACAAACTTGAAATTATTAATATTTATTTAAAAATTATGATTAATATAAAGAAATAAACTTGGATTGTTGCAAAGAAAATATCTTCCATTCGATTTTACCAAACACTATAATGTAAGAACGTTTAAGAGTATTCGCATTGTTCTCTTATCACGATGGGATTGAAACACCTTAGATTATCTCTCCGTCATATTCCTTTTACCCGCGTTTATTATACGGCAAGATATATGTATGTGTAACATATGCTAGAAAGCCATATGCCATATAAGCAAGAGGAATTCGACAGCAGTATTCTTTTGTTCTTTCTTGCCTGAAGCTTTGTGAAAAAGGAATTATATAGAACGGAAACCAGAGTAGAGTTAATCTTACGAGGTTAGATTTAAAAATGCTTTTAAGCTTCTTGATTCAAAGTTCGTGAAAATTATAAACTGTAATTCTTGCATATTAGCTGATGATATTGTATAATGGCATAATATGTTTCGAAAACTTATATAGGAGAAACACTGAGATGTAATAGACATAATGAGGAATCTATAATTTCGTAAATACAAAATTATTATTCTTTATTTAAAATCCCAGCGATGAATGATATAGAGAAATAAACGTGGATTGTTGCTAAGGAAATATCTTCCATTTGTTTATACCAAACACTATAATGGAGGGGCGTTTACGAGTATTAGCATTGTTCTCTTATCGCGATAGGATTGTAACGCCTTTAGATTATCTTCATAATATTCTTTTTACTTGCGTTTATTATAAGGTCAGATATATGTATGTTTAACATATGCTAGAAAGAGGAAAGCCATGTAACCAAGAGGAATTCGACAGCAGCATCCTTTTGTTCTTTCTTGCCTGAAGATTTGCAAAAGAGGAATTATATAGAACGGAAACCGGAGAGTTGTTTAATCTTACGAGATTAGCTTTAAAATTGCTTTAAGCTTACTGAAACTAAGGCATATTGCAAGAACAAAGCTCGTGAAAGTTATACTCTGTAATCCTTTCATACTAGCAGAAGATATTGGATAAAGGCAAAATATGTTTCTAAAACTTATATCAGAGAAACAGAGATATAACAGAGAAAATGAGGTATATTCCTCATTTTGTGCTGGGATTTTTAAATATTATTAATAATTTTTGTAAATACAAAATTATTATTATTGTTTTAAAAATCCCAGAGATGAATGATATAAAAAATTAAACGTGAATTGTTGTATAGAAAATATCTTCCATTCGATTTTACCAAACACTATAATGTAAGGACATTTACGAGTGTTAGCGCTGTTTTCTTATCGCGATCGGATTGTAACTCTTTTAGATTACCTCTTCCTCATATTCCTTTTGCCCACGATTATTATAAGGCAAGATATATGTATGTTTAACATATGCTAGAAAGCCGTAAGCCATGTAAGCAGGAGGAATTCGACAGTAGTATCCTTTTCTTCTTTCCTGCCTGAAGCTTTGTAAAAGACAAATTTTATAGAAGTAGTAGTAGACTACTAGAGTAGAGTTTAATCTTACTAGGTTAGCTTTAAAAATGTTTTTAAGCGTCGTGAAACTAAGACATATTGAAATTTTCGTGAAACTTATAAATGGTAATGCTTGCATATTAGCTGACGATAATGGATAAAGACAATATATGTTTCTAAAACTTATATAAGAGAAACACTGGGATATAATAGACAAAATGAGGTATCTATAATTTTGTAAATACAAAATTATTAATAATTATTATTTAATAATCCCAGCGGTGAATGATATAAAGAAATAAACGAGGATCGTTGCAAAGAAAATATTTTCCATTCGATTTTACCAAACACTATAATACGACGTTTAGGAGTATTAGCATTGTTCTCTAATCGTGATCGGATTGTAACTCCTTTAAAGTATCTCTCCCTCATATTCTTTTTACTTGCTTTTATTATAAATCAAGATGTATGTTTAACATATGCTAAAAAGCCTTAAGCCATGTAAGCAAGAGATATTCGACAGCAGTATCCTTTTGTTCTTTTCTCCCTGAAGCTTTGTGAAAGAGGAATCATATAGAACGGAAACAAGAGTAGAGTTTAAGCTTACGAGGTTAACTTTAAAAATGTTTTTAAGAGTCGTAAAACTAAGGCATATTGAAATAAGAAAGTTTGTGAACATTATAAAAGATAATGCTAGCATATTAGCTGAAGATAATGGATAAAAGCTAAATATGTTTCAAAAACGTATCAGAGAAACACTGAGATATAATAGACAAAATGAGGTATCTATAATATTGTAAATACAAAATTATTAATATTTATTTAAAAATCCCTGCGATGAATGACATAAAGAAATAAACATGGATTGTTGCAAAGAAAATATCTTCTATTCGTTTTTATCAAACACTATAATGGAGGGGCGTTTACAAGTATTAACTTTGTTCTCTTATCGCGTTGGAATTGTAACTCCTTTAGATTATCCCTCATATTCCTTTTACCCGAGTTTATTATAAAGCAAGATATATGTATGTTTAACATATACTAGAAAGCTGTAAGATATGTAAGCAAGGGGAATTCGACAGCAGTATCCTTTTGTTCTTTCCTACCTGAAGGTTTGTAAAAGAGGGATTATACAGAACGGAAACTAGAGTAGAGTTTAATCTTACGAGATTAGCTTCAAAAATGTTTTTAAGCTTCGTGAAACTAAGACATATTGAAATAATAAAGTTCTTGAAAATTATGATAATGCTTGTATATTATATGAAGATATTGGATAAAGGCAAAATATGTTTCTGAAACTTATATAAGAGAAATACTGGGATATAACAGACAAAATGAGGATTTTATAATTTTGTAAATATAAAATTAATAATAATTGTTTAAAAATCCCAATGATAAACGACATGGAAAAAAGGAAAATTTAATTGAATAAAGTTTTACCCATACTATGTAATCACACATTTTATTTCAGAGATGTTTAATGAGATTTAGCATTCTTTTCTTATTAAGATCGATTGCAAACATTTCAGATTCTCTTGCCACCAGATTCATTTTTCACACATGTTTTATTTGGCAAGATGTAGGTCTAACATGTGATAGAAACCTGAATGAATGTTTTGTAAACCAGGACAAATCGAAACCTATTTGTTCTTTTCTTTCTAAAGTTTTGAAGCAGAGAGACTATAAAGCGGGAAGTAGAGTTTTTCTTCAGAGGTGCTCCTCAAAAATGGTTCTAAATGTAATAAAAGTTAGCTGCCGTATTTTGAGAAACTTAAAAACTATAATGAATGTAGATTAACTAAAAATAACGGATAAGTGAGGAATTTATGTGGTTTAGTTTGGGGCGCTGCAGTCTATTCTTTTGCTCCCGACTCTAATGAGACCGAGACTTACTTCTTAAAGTCAATTCCGAACGGTTAAGGACATCCATGCCCAAAATGTCATTCAAAACCATGAATTACAGTAATGAAGGTGAGTGTTCTACCTTTCATCATATTCGGCGGAACTCATTAGTAAAATTGATAAAAGAAATAGACAAAATAATACAGCAATAATTTTGTGAACGCAAAATGATTGATACTTCTTTAAAAATCACAGTGATAAAACACGTATATAAAATACGTGAAATGAATTTGAAGAAAGCATCTCCTATTCTATGTAATGACAAATTTTATGTGAGATATGTTTAATGAGCATTAGCAAATTTTGCTTCTCGCTATCGATTGCGAATTCTACAGATTAACTTCTCACCATATTTATATTTCACGTTTGTATTATAAAGCAAGATGTATGGTTAGCATGTGATAGCCACAGGTCATGTAAACATGGAGAAATCGACTTATTTCGTTCTTTTCTAACGAAAATTTCGACTAAAAAAACTATAGACAGGGAAATAGAGTATATGAAATGCTCTTTAAAAATGCACCGTACAATTATAACGCCGTGAGTTGTCATGTTCGTGGAAAATTATAAACTCAAATAAATGTAGATTAATTAAAAATAAAGGATAAACACGAAATTCATTTGTAAAACTGATATAAGAAAAACATTGGCATATAGTAGACAAAATAAAAAAGTAATTTTTTAAACTATTTACTATCTTTACATTACTAACAATAATGTAAAATAAACGTGAATTGAAAATAGATTTATGAGCATTCGTGTTTGTTCTAAATATCTAAATGGTTACAACCCTTTCATATAAATTGCCTATATCTTTTACCATGCATATCTTAATCCTAAGATATTTTTATCAGGTAATTGAAAACCACAAATCATGTAACGATGAGAATTTGACTACAAGATGCTTTTTATTTTTTTCCTATTAAAGCTTGGACTCGTTTATCACTAATGTAGACAGTAGCGGTCCAAAACAAACCTAAAGTTTGGAATAATAGGGTAAGGAATGGAGAAGAATTTATTTATTTAAGTTGCTCTTCAAGTAGAATACTCAACGTCATAAAAGTAAGATGAGAATAATTAATGTTTTTGAAGGCTATAAATGATAAATTTTATAGATTTTTTGGATGTAATGGTCAAAAGCAAGATTTGTTTGTAAAAATGAGGACATACGAACAGTGTTAATATATTATTTTAATGATTTGGACTCTTTCCACGAATTTAATCTTAAATTTAATATTAAAACATCATTAAAATCAAATTGGAATAGGGCATAAATATCAACTGCATCATTATAACATTTTATGTTTTAAAAGATCACAGGAAAAAAAATAATGAGTCGAAGGCTAAAATTTTGCGTTTTTCGAAAATAAATACTCTTATTCGTCTATTAAAAATATGACAAAAATATGGATAGAAATATTTTTAGGCTTAAATTATGTGGTATAATTTATAAAAATTGAAAGAAACTTCAAAATTTTTATTTCACTCGGAAAAGGAAAACAAAGTGTAATATCCAACAAATGTACGTTCATCTGTTATTAAACCTAAAGTCGCTTCTCATTGCTCCTTCCCCTTCAAAGAGCTATAGTGAGATTTTTAAATAGCTCTTTAAGAACTCACATTCATATTATAGAATTTTTATTTTAAAGTAATCAAAACAAAGCTTCATGTTTAATGCTTATGATGAAACACGTTTTTCACCTTAATGCGACTATGTGCAGATCATTATATGAAAATTTCTGGCAGGAGAATAATGTGATTACATGGTTACAATTGATGAGGTCTTGGACTTTCTTATCAAATTGTAACAGACAAAGATCCATACACTACTGAAATAGAGGGGAAAAACGTTGGTTTAGAGAAAAGGAGGTAAACTTTGTAAAGGTTATTGCTAAAATCCCTTATAAATGAAAACTTAAAGTAAGACAAGTTGAATAATGTCATAATTCACACAGATTCCTATCAGAAATACGTTTTAAAATCTAATTTAAGAAATTTCACCTCTTTATCCAAGCAGGTTTCACTGTGTTAAGTTCCATCAGAATAAGTCTACAAGTCATACCTCTGAATCTAAGGCTCTAGTAAAAAACGAAAGATATACTGGAATTGGTTTAGTTATGAAATACAACTGTCTACGTTTTTGTAACACAAGAGTTAATGAGACCGGGACCTACTGCTTAAAGGCAATCCTAAACCGCTGCGAACATCCCTGCCACAGTGAGATTCGAACCCTTGAACACTGGTACAAATTTCAGGACATCATTCGGTATACTGAACTGGAATCCTTTCCAGGTATGTACATCCCAAAGTCTATTGATATAGATTTATTTTAGGTTACTGTGCATTTGACTTTTAAAACAAATTCTTTACAAGCGGCTTAAACAGCAACTTTTGTGTAATAGGTGCAATATAAAAAAATTGCAGTAGGAAAATTATTCATATTTTGAATAGTCACCAAATAATATTATATGATGATTTATATTCTATTGAAATGCAATAAAAAATTTCGAGTAAGACTATAGTTATTTTTTTAAACATTTCTAGATCAAAAGTTGTTTTACAAACAGACATTATATTCCTTCTTCTGAGACTCTAAATATTAAACAACAGTAATGTAAAACAGAAAATTTAAAAAATGGTATGATTATTTTTAGTTAGATGCATACATAGCAAGTTAAACACTCTATTTATGTATGCAAATGTGTGAGTATTCCATATATTATTTTAACTAAATGTGAGGCCCTATAGTCAAAAATTATTATTTTAAAACATTTTGTCGAATTTAAGTAAAACTACATGCTAATATATTTTGCTAATGTTTTTAAAACAAATTGCGTAATTTCTTTTTATTCAATTATATATTAATAAGTGTTTCTTTGGATATTTGGTTGAATATGATTTAAATTTCGTTAAGAAATTAATT
This sequence comes from Pardosa pseudoannulata, assembly GCA_032207245.1. Taxonomy (NCBI): domain Eukaryota; kingdom Metazoa; phylum Arthropoda; class Arachnida; order Araneae; family Lycosidae; genus Pardosa; species Pardosa pseudoannulata. The sequence continues at coordinate 45,864,004 of CM063504.1, read as the reverse complement.
TTTAATGTACTAAATCGTATCAGCTCAAGCACATGTTAAATAATGCTGAAGTAAAATGAATAATAATCCGGAAAAACTATTTAGTCATCTATTAATTTATTATATATTTCAAAGCTTTTATCCATTATCTGTGTATTAAAAATCAGAGACAAAAACGATACAAAGGAATAAATGCTAGTTGTAAACAAAGATAGCGTCTCTCATTGTATTTTATCGCCCATTTTAGTGGAGAGACGTTTTATGAATAATCCCGTTTGTTTGCTTATCACGATCAATAGCTACCTCTTTCGATTAACTTTCTTCAAGATTCATTTTTTAAGCCTATGTTCTAACACAAGAAGTGTGTTTAACACGTGAAAGAAACCCGCAAGTCATGTAAACAAGGGAAATTAAACAACAGAATGATTTTGATATTTTCTTCCTGAAACTTCGGAGTAGAATAATTATACAAAGAGAAGTAGAGTTCATGCCATTTAAGTATTCTTTAACTATGATTTTTAGTGTCTTAATTGTAAGATACTGTAATATACATTGTGTTATAGATTACTAATACAGATAATTCGTTTAAATTAGCTGATTAGATAATGGTTAAGCAAAGATAGCGTCTCTCATTGTATTTTATCGCCCATTTTAGTGGAGAGACGTTTTATGAATAATCCCGTTTGTTTGCTTATTACGATCAATAGCTACCTCTTTCGATTAACTTTCTTCAAGATTCATTTTTCAAGCCTATGTTGTAACACAAGCAGTGTGTTTAACACGTGAAAGAAACCCCCAAGTCATGTAAACAAGGGAAATTCAACAACAGAATGATTTTGATACTTTCTTCCTGAAACTTCGAAATAGAATAATTATACAAAGGGAAGTAGAGTTTATTCCACTTAAGTTTTCTTTAACCCTTTAATTCCTAGCTTATCATTTTAGATACGGCTAAAAAATTGTAGAGTTTTTTTGTTTTCTTAGAACAAATTTACCTTTTGAGAGTAGGTAATGGGCAATCTTATAAACAATCTACGAAATTTTCAAGTAATTTCTATTATTTATATATTTTTTTTCATTTAGATCTAGATTTTATGATTTTTACATCAGCGCTCATAAATTTACTTTTTCGGCAGGTACAGACTGAGATCATGACAAATTTGCTTTTTCCATTATATTACAGCATTTTACAGATATTATTTTACCTGCAATATCAAATAAATCTTTTTTCAGGAAGTTTTTCCTTTTTTTATATAAATGTCACTCTATGTTTAAAACGATAACTGATCACTAACGTGACATGCTATAGTATTCAAAATTGTTTGATCTTCAAATGTATTTTTTTCTGTACAGTCCATGTTAACTTAGATTTAAGATAGGCTCCGAAATGTAATCGGCAGAAATGACTTGGGCATTAAAGGGTTAACTATGATTTTTAGTGTCTTAATTGTAAGATGCTGTAAAATAAATTATATCTTAAATTACTAATACAGATAATTCGTTTAGATTACCTGATTAGATAATGGTTAAACGTTGAATTTGTTTCTAAAACAAAAAAAAACAATAATCAATGCAGTGTAATAGATATAATAACACGGATTGCAAATGTGAAATTGAACTTTATTTTACTTTATGTTATTTTGTTGAAGATTACTGTTTAACTCTTCATCTATTAGTATTAAAGATATTTTAAATAATCCGCCTTATCATAAGCTTTTTCTGTTTCTAAAAGACATTGGTTTTTACCCTCATGTCTGAATTTTATGCCTCATTGCTATTTTTTTTACTTATGGATTTATGTCTCTTCTCTACACTGTTTTTGCTTTTACACGTATTTGTT
>CM063504.1:45844685-45857185 GCA_032207245.1 Pardosa pseudoannulata | reverse complement strand
GGAATCACGTTGAACGGGCGTAAACGACTCTATATTTTCTTTTCTAGTACAGGGGCAACAGAACGCTAGAGAGAAGATATTCATGAACCATGTGAACTGTTTTCCTTCAAGCTCTTGAAAACCATATATTTTTTTGATTATTAAAACGATACATAGAGATTTCCGTTTGCCAATGAATATCTGGAATAGAATATTCACTGTATGGTGAGGATCATCAATATTTTCAGACGTCTATTGAAATTCTGTGAGGAGAGCCTTGCCGTTCAATTACCCCCTAGAAAACCCTTCAAATCTTAAAATCGGGGCTGTTAGAAGAATGGAAATTACTGCCCTATTTATTGATCTCTTATCTCATTAACAGTTTGAAAGTTTGATCTAACGCTTGTATAGCTGTATGAAATAGTCAGTGCTCTTATAAGTTTATTCATTAAAGAGATTTGACTTATCCTATTTTGACCAATATTGCTCTTATTTGTATTTCACTACAATAACTCATGCTTAATTTTTTTTTCATTTACCTACTTTATTGTATGAGGTTACACCATACTAAATTTTCAATCATTACTCATTTTGTAAAAAATTCTTCCTTTTACGAACCACAAAATCAAAGAAATTAAACAGTTTTTGGCCAATATTTAATTATTATCTTTTGAACTAATTGGAATGTAAAAGGGCGAATGCCTTTATCAGATCATTTCCCCTAATTTTTACTAACGGTGCCTTTTTGCATACAGCAGTTTATAAGCTGATATATTCACGTAAATACAATAAGATTTTTATGTATCGCAACCGAAAATAGCTCTTCTGAAACCGGAAGTAGTAGATAAACTGCTAGTACACGATTCTCCCATTTTATGGAAATAACTCCTCAAATATAAAATTGTAGGTATAAATCTACATTTTTTCTATAGTATTTGTATTCAAAATTTAGATTCTGTAAGTTAAAATAATATTGAGTTGTCCTGTTCTAACACCAGACAGGATTCAAAAATGGCATTTTCGGACTCAGGTGACGCTGGTTTGATAACTGTACTATGCGATATTGAAGCCGCTCTTAACTGTAGACCGATTGTTCATGAATATGGAATCAAAGATGATACTGAGGAAAATTTAACACCCCCGCACTTCCTCATAGGAAAGAAATTAACTACTATTCCTTCCAGCCCTACAAATTCTGAAACATCTTTAAATCGTATGTGGAAAATTCGTCAGCATTTGATGGACTCGTTTTGGAAAAGATGGCAGAAGGATTATCTGATGGACTTGCGTACATTTCATCAAGTGCGGAATCCATTAGAAACAAATAAGATCTGGAAAGGGGATATTGTCTTACTACAAGATGTTCGACCTCGCCACGCCTCGAAAAAGGCCCGTGTTGAGGAGTTAATCCTTGGCCGCGACAAGAAAGTTCGTACTTGTGTACTACGCACCAATGGAAGCACTATTACTCGACCTGTGCAGCTGGTCATCCCCCTGAAGGTTGACCAGGGTGGGGAGGATGTTGCGGCGAATGAAAAACGTGCTAGTAATAAATAACTAGCATTTCACTTTTTAGAATGGCATCACTTACGTTGTTGTATTCATAAATGTTTTTACTTGTTCTTTACTTTTGATTGTAAGTTAGGAAATAAATACGTGCGTTAAAATACTATTTCCTATTACAGGGGGTCTATATCGTAAACATCAATTGTAATCTAAGATTAATTCTTGGAAGAATACAATACTTTCTTATACTTCATATACGAAAAAGTAAACAAATTTTCACATCATATATGCATCATTCACATTTATGTACACATATCTTTACACAAATATTAGGTATTACTTACAATATCTTAATATTTTCATGAAAGACTTTGCTATTTATTTAATATATTTAAATAGACTGTAGACACTTTAAAAGGAACAAAAACTTCAACAGTTTTAATAGCTGTAACATGAGCATCTATTTTTATACAGGGTCTATATCTTAAACATCAATTACAATCTAAGAGGAATTCTTGGAAGAACACAATACTTTCCTATACTGCGTATAAGAAAAAGTGAAAAAGTGCTCACATTATATCTATATCATTTACATTTATGTACGCATCATCTTTACACAAATATTATTTACTACATCTTCAGATTTTCATGAATGACTTTGCTATTTATTTTATATATATTAATAGATTGCAGACACTTTAAAAGGAACAAAAACATCAACAGTTTTAATAGCTGTTACATGAGACATCTATTTTTATACAGGGTCTATATCTTATACAATAATTACAATCTAAGATTAATTCTTGGAAGAATACAATTATTTCTTATACTGAGTATACAAAAAAGTAAAAAAGTTTTCACATCATATATAGGTAATTTACATTTGTGTACGCATCATCTTTGCACAAATATTAGGTATTATTTACTACACCTTCAGATTTTTATGAATGACTTTGCTATTTATTTTATATACATTAATAGATTGTAGACACTTTAAAATTAACAAAAACATCAACAGTTTTAATAGCTGTTACATAAGACATCTATTTTTATACAGGGTCTATATCTTAAACATCAATTACAATCTAGGATGAATTCTTGAAAGAATACAATATTTTCCTATATTTCGTATACTAAAAAGTAAACAAGTTTTCACATCATATCTACATCATTTACATTTGTGTAAGCATCATCTTCACACAAATATTAGGTATTATTTACTACATCTTCCTATTTTCATGAATGACTTTGCTATTTATTTTATATATTTTAATAGATTGTAGAAACTTTAAGTGGAACAAAAAGGTCAACAGTTTTAATAGCTATTACATGAGACATCTATTTTTATACAGGGTCTATATCTTAAACATCAATTACAATCTAAGATGAATTCTTGGAAGAACACAATACTTTCCTATGCTGCGTATACAAAAAAGTGAAAAAGTTTTCACATCATATATACATCATTTACATTTGTGTACGCATCATCTTTACACAAATATTAGGTATTATTTACTACATCTTCCTATTTTCATGAATGACTTTGCTATTTATTTTATATATTTTAATAGATTGTAAACACTTTAAGTGGAACAAAAACGTCAACAGTTTTAAAAGCTCTTACATGAGACATCTATTTTTATACAGGGTCTATATCTTAAACATCTATTACAATCTAAGATGAATTCTTGGAAGAATACAATACTTTCCTATACTGCGTATACAAAAAAGTAAAAAAAGTGCTCACATCATATATACATCATTTACATTTGTATACGCATCATCTTTAACAAATTTTAGGTATTATTTACTACATCTTCAGATTTTCATGAATGACTTTGCTATTTATTTTATATATTTTAATAGATTGTAGACACTTTAAGTGGAATAAAAATCAGCCGTTTTATAGCTGTAACATGAGACATCTATTTTTATACAGGGCCTATATCTTAAAAATCGATTGCTATCTAAGATGAATTCTTCATAGAATATAGTACTTTCCTATACTTCGTATACAAAAAAGTAAAAAAAGTGCTCACATCATATATACATCATTTACATTTGTATACGCATCATCTTTACACAATACTAGGTATTATTTACTACATCTTCCTATTTTCGTTAATAACTTTGCTATTGATTTTATATATTTTAATAAATTGTAGACATTTTAAATGGAACAAAAAATCAGCCGTTTTAATAGCTGTTACATGAGACATCTATTTTTATACAGGGTCTATATCTTAAGCATCAATTGCTATCTAAGATGAATTCTTGGAAGGATATAATACTTTCCTATACTGCGTATACGAAAAAGTGAAAAAGGGTACACATCATATATACATCATTTACATTTGTGTACGCATCATCTTTAACAAATATTAGGTATTATTTACTACATCTTCAGATTTTCATGAATGACTTTGCTATTTATTTTATATATTTTAATAGACTGTAGACACTTTAAGTAGAACAAAAACATCAACAGTTTTAATACCTGTTACATGAGATATCTATTTTTATACAGGGTCTGTATCTTAAACATCAATTGCAATCTAAGATGAATTCTTAAGAATAAAGTACTTTCCTATACTGGGTATACGAAAAAGTACAAAGTTTTCACACCATATATACATCATTTACATTTGTGTACACATCATCTTTACACAAATATTAGGTATTATTTACTACATCTTCAGATGTTCATGAATGACTTTGCTATATATTTTATATATATTAATAGATTGTAGACACTTTAAGTGGAGCAAAAAATTAACCGTTAGCTGTTACATGTGACATATGTTTATATACATTATTTTAATTATTAATAATTTTATTAAGATATAGGTTTTAAATTCATCTATAGTTTTAACATAAATATTCAGAGATATTGCAATTAAATCCAATAGCAATAGAATGTAAGGATAAATGTATAAGATGATTAAATAATTTAGAAAATGAAGATCTAGATTATATATACTACAACAATATTTTTCAAAAATGAAATATTTATACCTCAGACCCAATCCCCCCGAGAACCCAACACTCAAATTGTCTCCGCTGGAGTGTTAACATGCGAAGATTAATCAATAAGATCCTGGAATCTTTGTTACAGCTTTCTTACAGTTCTTAAGTATTGCGTGTCTTCACTGAATTATTTATTTAGTTTATTAGAGATCCACGGTTTTGCGGTAGCTAACCAGAAAGCGAATGAATCGGTGGGTTTCTTTAGTTTTTTAACTTGAAAGTGAATGTGGAGGCACAAATTGATACCCATCCGTAATTAGCTTGAAGTATAGCTAATCAATGGGATTACGCAAATACATTTTTTGGAAAATATCCACTTCTGCCTACTCTACGTAATTGCTAGTCATATTCGACGATAATTCCTTCATCGCAATATCTATGTATCACTGTTAATTAAGTCATTTGACTGTATCGCGAAACCATAATTATGATATAATAGAGAATTATTAAACTTTATTCTTCCATTTCTTTTTCCTTTTTGGTAATAGTTATAATTTAAGATAAATGTCATACAGTTTACATAAATGCTAAGGAAGAGAAGTATTATTTCTTAAAATGAATACTTAGGTAGTTAATTTATGTGATTATTAAACTATATTCGAAAGAGCTAATATATGTATCTATACATATTTATGAAACATTTTCTAATAAACGATGGCCGAATGGTTAGGCTGCTGTCCTTCGGTACCGGAGTTCATGGGTTCGAATCCCACTGTGGCATGAATGTTCGTATCCTTTAGGAATCGGCTTTAAACTGTAGGTCCCGGTCTCATTAGACTTCGTGTTGCAAAAAGTAGACCGAAGCACTCCAAACCAAACCTGTGAAACCTTGCCAATAAACAGAATATGAAATAAAAACTTACACTTTACAAATGAACTTGACTTTATACCCCATAATCTAAATTTTTACCATGACTACTTTCGAATGCTTTACTAATAAAAAAAGACTTTCTTCGCATTTTGCCTTTAAAGCAGAAAAACTCTAGATAGTCTGATATTAATGCATTTCGGAGGTAGGTAAGCATATTCTGTATATTAGATATGTACAAACGAAAATAAAATAATGCATAACAAGTCAATCTACTTCTAACTGAAGTAGAATACCCGTTTTACGTCCAATAGGGATATGCCAAACGATGGCTGAATTGGTCGCAGATCTTCGGTACCAGAGTTCGTGGTTTCAAATACCACTGTGGCCTGGATGTTCGTAGCCGTTCGGAATCGGCTTTAAACTGTAGGTCCCGGTCTCATTAACTCTCGTGTTGCAAAAAGTAGACCTTAGCGCTCCAAACCAAACCTATGAAACCTTGCAAATAAACAAAATATGAAATAAAAATTTACACTTTACAAATGAACTTTACTTAATATCACAGAATCGACATTTTTTTTAACGTGATTACTTTCGAATAAATTCTTTACGAATAAAAAAGTATTTCTACGCATTTTGCCTTTAAAGCAGAAAAAGTATATATAGTCTGATATTAATGCATTTCAAAGGTGGATAAGCCTATTCTGTATATTAGATATTTGCAAACAAAAATAAAATAATGCATAACAAGTCAATCTACTTCTAACTGAAGTAGAATACCCGTTTTACGTCCAATAGGGATATGCCAAACGATGGCTGAATTGGTCTCAGGTCTTCAGTACCAGAGTTCGTGGTTTCAAATACCACTGTGGCATGGATGTCCGTAGCCGTTCGGAATTGGCTTTAAACTGTAGGTCCTGGTCTCATTAGCTCTCATGTTGCAAAAAACCGTAGCTTTCCAAACCAAACCTATGAAACCTTGCAAATAAACAAAATATGAAATAAAAATTTACACTTTACAAATGAACTTTACTTTATATCCCATAATCTACATTTTTAACGTGACTACTTTCGAATGCTTTACCAATAAAAAAGACTTTCTTCATATTTTGCCTTTAAAGCAGAAAAAGTATAGATATAATATTAATGCATTTCGAAGGTAGAAAGCATATTCTGTATATTAGATACTTACAAACAAAAATAAAATAATGCATAACAAGTCAATCTACTTATAAGTAGAATACCTGTGTTACCTCCAATAGGGATATATCAAACGATGGCTGAATAGATTGCAGATCTTCGGTATCAAAGTTTGCGGGTTCAGATAACATTGTTTCATGGCTGTTCGTAACCGTTCGGAATAGGCATTAAACAGTAGACCCCCTCTCATTAGCCGTTGTTTTGAAAAAGAGTAGACAGTATAGATCCAAATCAAACCAAGAGTGATAATTCCGTCTCCCAAAATACAGCGATGTGCCAATGTGTGCTCTTTATAACCTAACTTCATGAGTTCAAATTTCACAGGTGCATGTACATTCGAAGCCGCTTCAGGTCAGTTTTAAGCAAAAGGTCTGAGTGTCCTTAGCCGTCTTGTAGCAAAACAGTACACCGTAGCACTTCATAGTACTCCAATTCGTTACCTACTGATGTCACAGAGTTATCTCATTTATGTCACATTTTAGTCACCCATACGGTGTTGTACAACTTTCTAAACATATTTTACTGTCAGGTTTCTTTTTAAAACTCATTTTTACATCTTCGTAAGGTAAATCTTTTTGTTAGTTAATGTGTTAAGGCAGAAAAAAGTTAGGAGAAAAAGTAGAAAAAAGTAACAAAATATAAAAGATTTTTAACTAAAGCTATAGTTTTAATATAATTATTTCTTTATAATAAATTATCATTTTAACCTATGCACAATAAATTTAATTTAAAAAAAAGCTTTTTAATATGAAACATTTTTGTGCATTAATTTTTTTAAAAAGATTTCCAGAGACAAGTTACATAAAATGATTTACAGAGACAAGTATTTTTTATTTCATTTGCACGAGAGCATACCTCTATCAATAAACCAGAATCAATTATAAACAATATATATTTTTTATAAAATGTATCACAAATTTAATAATTATTGTAATGTGTAAAAAAGGTCATGTGCATGAACCATTTTCAACAGTGGTAGAATTACCTAAGCAAGAAATATATTTTTCTGCAGCGTCATCTGACTCAAAATAATTTTAAAAATGGTATTTATTCAAGGTAATCCTCTAATAATGTTTAGTTTTATGTAAAACCTAATGGGTGTCTCTCTAAATTTTAGCCTTTTTGTTTACAGGTTAATTATTATGGTCCATTAAATATGCATTATACTTTAGAGTTTAATGCATATTTACTTCATTGTAAGCAGAACTGAAGTCTACCCGTGTCCAAAAAGTATCAATTTTATCCAATTTATCGTACTAAATTATGATAAGTGAGGTAATTAAGGACAAATTAATTAAAAGATATTATAAATTAATATATTAATGTATTTTTGCTGAATTTGTTCAGCAATATGAAGTATATTTCTTATAAATATTATACTTAACTATTTCCTAGCATTACCATTCCACTGCTACCGAATCTACATTTAATATGTTTAATCAAGAGCTTAGTAGTAGTAATTAAGTGCTTTAAAGTCAAAGTATAGAAAATTGCGTAATTAATCCTACTTCTATACGAAAAATATCAAACCAGATCTCTTTTATCAAACCAATAACTTTTCTTTTAAAGTATATTTATCCTTTTTAAATATCCTTTACTTATCCTAATATGTAAATAATAACCGAACTTCACAGAAATGGCTTACTAATTGTACTCTGTCAAAAGCATTATTGACAGTGATGTATCCGCTGAACCGAGGAGAAAGTGTATTCCAAGCGCTTAAAGTTTATAAACAACAATCTGTACTTTTTTCCAAAAATCAAGTGACAGAGATGGATGGAATTTGTTGTTATTGATTAATGTATAAAGCGACTCTTTCATCAAATGCATTTTTATGTCATACCCCTAAACATTCAGTGCAACAAGAGAAATAACAAAAATGCACCTATGCTTTGTGAATGCTCAGTGGTTTGTATGGAATATTGGAGGTAGAATGTTCACTATAAAAATTACATGCATATTTCATAATATTTCTCACTTTTCCGAGACAGATGATCAGTTTCGTAAAAGCAGTATATACAGTAAAACACAGAACTCATTTTAAATTTTGTTTTTCTCGTCTGTTATAACAGTTAGAGAGTTCGCCTTAAGTTATTGCACTAAGGAATGATGGATTGAATCAAGCATGGTGTACCTTAAAATAAAGAAGTCACTTGTACTTATGGAATGTGTTTCTGAAGTATTTTTTAAAAACAAATCACATTATACTAAGGTCAAATACTATCTTATGACGTATAGTTATAGGTATCTACTTTTAAAAAAGAAGAAAAATATTTAAAGATTAAGATTAAATGTAGCATCGTAAACTTTCAAATGTGATCACAAATGCTAGTTTTTAAACTATATATTTTATAACAGTACTGTAAATACCCACATAAATGATAAATAAAACAGGACATAACAAAAATGTAAGATAATCCTATCTAGAATGAAAGCATGTTATTTAAATAAAAAACTTTATTTTAATTATTCACATAATAATATATTTTAAAAATACTTCCAATAGATTGCATACTGATTAAGTACCTTAATTACTTAATGTACCATATCTGTGTAATTTTAATTATTCACCTAATGATATATTTTAAAAATACTTCCAATAGATTGCATACGGATTAAGTACCTTAATTACTTAATGTACCATATCTGTGTAATTTTAATTATTCACCTAATGATATATTTTAAAAATACTTCCAATAGATTGCATAGGATTAAGTACCTTAATTACTTAATGTACCATATCTGTGTAGTTTTAATTATTCACCTAATGATATATTTTAAAAATACTTCCAATAGATTGCATACGGATTAAGTACCTTAATTACTTAATGTACCATATCTGTGTAGTTTTAATTATTCACCTAATGATATATTTTAAAAATACTTCCAATAGATTGCATACGGATTAAGTACCTTAATTACTTAATGTACCATATCTGTGTATTGAATTTAAATTAAGCTAAGCATAAATGATATTGAGTAATTATACACAGTCCTACAATGTTTAAATAATTGTGGTTTTAAATAACTATACACTATAGAAAGAGAAACCTTTGTGCGGGTTATAGCATTAAATGCAAAAGCAATTTAAATAATGTAAAAAATAATAAGGAAACTGTTAGAAAAGCTTATCGATAAAAATATCGATACACTTTTCATTTCGTTCAAAACCGCATTTCTTCCTATGAAAATGTATTACCTATGAGCCATGGTATAAATGGGGTTTCCCGCTTAGCTCCTCGGCCCTTTTCTGTAATTCTGATTGTTTGGTGCTACTAAAAATGTTGTTTTGGTAAGTCAGTCTTTAGGAAATGCGACGCACTCTGTTGAAAACTGCTTTAGTTTATTTTAATACCTTGTTTATATTTTTACCGTTCGTGCTGAACGAATAAACGTTTAATCCATGAAATGAACTGTTTTGGACTTCCTACGTATCTCCACACCACACGTTAAACATGACGCTTAGCATTCTGCTAACAAGTTGAAATTTACCCCAACAAAAACGCAAGAAAAGTATTTCTTACCTTTAAGCGAGTTGCATTCTTAAAGTGAGATAATTTTGGCTTGTATTGAGCTTCGTTTGCGTTTGCAAGATATTGAGGTACTCCGCATTGTGTATGCTGTTAGCTGGAAGCTTCAAAACAGCTTTGTACTACTATTTATTTTTCTTATTACTATATATGCCTCACTTACGTTATCTAACCATTTATTGTTATATCTAGTATTATGATAAACACGTTAATATACAACGTCTAAAAATTCCGAGGAATTTTAGAAAAAATATCTTGCACCTTGAATTATTTTGAAATCTGAAATACTATTTTTAAAAACTCATACTAAAAATCATGATTTCAAAGTAGTTTTAAAACAGAGGAGTCATATATATATATATATATATATATATATATATATATATATATATATATATATATATATACGATTTTATTAAATCAACAAGATCACTCAATTACAAATACTTGATTTTCTTATACACAGGCAAGCCTACCTGGATATATTGAGAACAAATATATATATATATATATATATATATATATATATATTTGTTAAATTTTGACATTTTGGAAATCTTTTGTTTCAATAAGCAGTATACAATACTAGTTTCCAAATATCAACATATCAAATATATAAAAAACATGTTTTATAAACAATCCATAAATTTTAAAATGCTTTTTTAAAGAAAATAATACAAAACTATAGAGATATTTATAGCCTAGATGAGCTCAAAATTTAGTGTAAATAATAGTATGACTACTGTAAGGGTTAAATTATTTTCAGTTTCCTTTAAAAGCGTGATTTACCACCGTCAGACACCCCAATTTGAGGAGAAAAATTATAAGTTCTTTCAATTGAAAAACATTAATAAATAAAATAAACAAACTACTAGTGTATTTCGTCATATTTCTAAAGGAGAAAAGCGCAAATATGCTTATTCATCAGTAAAATATGTGACATCGTCAATTTTTCTGCAGTGTTTATTCTTTGTAAACATTTCACACCGCATTATCCTTCCTCTTTAAGGGGTACTTTGAAAAGGAATATTTTAAAAAAGGCTGCCGGTAAAACATTTTTACCTAAGTATCTCTCTCTTTCTATTGTATTGAGTTTCCACACATTTTTCTCAAAAGATATTGTTTGAAATTGTTGTATGTATTTAGGATATGGCTGTGACCAATACAAATTTTGAACTGCTCATAGACGTGAAAACATGTATTTCAATATCTAAAATTTTTATTATCATATTTTTATAGATATTAGGAAATATTATAATGTAGAAATAATTAAAAACGAGGAGGAGAATGGGAAAAATTGAGGATAAAATTATATATTAATATTTAAGGTTTTCTAAAATTTACAGGATAGCATTTCCCAAGTGAATCATTAGTTTTTCTTTTTCAAAAATAACTTGAATAGAAATTTACATGTCGGACTTAGTACAGTACTTTACACAAGCCCATCTAAAGTAGTGTATAACAGTGAAGTAAAACTATTTCAAGTAATTTTGTTGACTTGAAGAAAAAACAGTCAACAATTTGTTTCTTGAAATCAAATTAAGCCAAGCTTTATGTTTACATAGTATATATGGAGACTGTGTGTTTGTTCCTTAGCTAAGTTGGATCCAGACATTGGAAATACTGTCAAAGTTCATTGGTTAATAAATCTTTGTAACTATATGATTTTGAAGGTTTCAGTGTAATAGATAAAGTGATTCTAGTTAGAGAAATTTGGTAAACAGAATTATAACCGATTTATTCTAAGTAGAATTATCATTTTTGAAAAATTCTAAGGATGAGAACTTTAACTGGACTATTCATACGGTAGCTGAGTAGCCTTCGAAAGGTGCTTGACTCAGAGTCCTAACTATAGTACTATTACTGAACCATGTGGTATAAAACAAAGAGTTGTCTTGACCTTCATCTCCCCAAAGAAATCTATACGAAGCTAATGGGTATAATCAATTAAACTATCAGTTATTTGTAACTTGTGAGGGAATACAGTGTCATAATAAAAGGGGAAATTTAACCCCAAACACTGAAGACATATGATGACACTCCGACTGTAAACGAATTATATCTTCATGAAAACTCACATCACAACAACACTACAATATATTTTAACTTAGCACATGTTTTCTGATTATTACATATATATATATATATATATATATATATATATTACTTGTCTAAATATTACAGACATAACAAAGATCATACACAGAAGAGACATTACATTATGGTCACTCTCAATTTATAACAATGGGCTCGTCCAAGTGGTCGGTGGCTGGAATATTATGGTGTTGGCAATGCTTTCATGGAGCATATTACGACTCAAAATCCTCATAAAACAATCACTGAAGTCTGTGCGCTAGTTGACCATGGTAGATGACCAGGTTCACCCATTCTTGACAACAGTATTTCTTTCTGAGAATGGTGTTTAGCAACAGATAAATGGACCATGTAAT
>CM063504.1:45829685-45839685 GCA_032207245.1 Pardosa pseudoannulata | reverse complement strand
TAACGAAAGTTTAATCTCCTTCTCTCTCTCTCTCTCTCTCTCTCTCTCTCTCTCTCTCTCTCTCTCTATATATATATATATATATATATATATATATATATATATATATATATATATATATATATATATATATATATATATATATATATATATATATATATATATATATATATATATATATATATATATATATATATATATATATATGTATATATATATATATATATATATGTATATATATATATATATGTATATATATATGTATATATATATATATATATATATATATATATATATATATATATATATATATATATATATATATATATATATATATATATATACATATATACTAAAGATTTAAATATGGTTCAGAGATTTAAGATACTAAATAAAATAATGCATGTAGTTTCATTATAATTGTTTTAAAATCCCAGAATTAATTCAATACTAATAGGATTTTATGTTTTACGTAAGGATTCAAAATAAATCAGATTTCTAGTGTTTTATGCTAAGTGTTCTAGTGTTCTAGTGTTTCATGTACAATCCCTAGTTCTAAGGTATATATATATATATATATATATATATATATATATATATATATATATATATATATATATATATATATATATATATAGATAGATAGATAGATAGATTCACAAACTTTAATCTTTAGGGAAGAGGTATAATATATTTTCTGAGATAATTATTGCATTTAATTAATTTAATAGAAACAAGAAAAATTAAATTCAGTTATATACCAACATATTTATAGCTGTGTGAAACAATACTTTTGAAATAGTCGAGCTGAACAGACAAATAATCTACTTTAGGAATTACTTTTCACTTTAGTATAAAAAATATACTAATGACTACTGTACAACTAATAGATATAAAAAAAGAGAAAAAGGAACAAAATACAAAATTAATGTAATTTATACAAATTTTTCTTCATAAGAAATCTTTGAATTATGTTGACTTTATATCTGTTGGTATAAGAAACTGATGTTTAATTTAAATTAATAAAAGAGAAACTGCAAAAAATTTGGCTTCGACATATATGTTCGACTTTGTTCTATAAAACTTCTACGTAGTTATAGTACACTATTTAAAATGCTCATTCATTTTACCTCGTTTTTAATTACTTCTTTTTATACGATTTCAAATTTCCATGATGGGAAAAAGAAAGATGAATGATACGGCGTCCTCACGCTATTTTATAATTAAACTCGAAGAATTCATAAATCTTGTTCAAAATTATAAAAAAAATATTTCTGGCATATTAAAATTATTTCTTTAGTTCATCGCATAATTCCTAAATGTCAAGGATGTAATAATTTGTGAGGAATACCTAACATTTGGGTAAATTCTGTACGTTATTTCAAAGAGTATCGGTTTGTTACTCCTTATTATATTAATTTATGCAAATTTATACACTCAAATGCACACACGAGTGCTCACACATACATTATATATATATATATATATATATATATATATATATATATATATATATATATGAATGAACGTATGTATGTATTCAGACATATATATATAAAAAAGCAAACTATTTTGATTATTAAATTTTAACTTCAATTAATTTGATTAGAATAAACCAGTTTTTGTGTAATTTATTTACAAAATGATTATCACGTTTAAATCATTGTAAAAAATATTCAAATATAAAACGAAATATTGAAAACATTTTTAAAACCTATTTTATTGTGGATATTTTAATTATACTGCTCATACCATACTGCTATATCAACATCTAATCATACAACTTTAATTGGAATTAATTTTTATCGGCTTTT
The DNA here is from genome assembly GCA_032207245.1 of Pardosa pseudoannulata. Taxonomy (NCBI): domain Eukaryota; kingdom Metazoa; phylum Arthropoda; class Arachnida; order Araneae; family Lycosidae; genus Pardosa; species Pardosa pseudoannulata. Next base: position 45,837,871 of record CM063504.1, on the reverse strand, counting down.
ATTTAACTAATATCTGGGGCATAGACCTAGACCTTGCTGCTTATTTCCATGAATTTTGAAAATGGTGTAAATGTATCTTGGTTTTGTTTGTTTCGCTTCGAATGTTTAGCAATTCAATTTAACTTTGAACCACCATCTTACACATTTTAAAATCCTCTTTATGGAACATTATTTTTCCTTTTGCGCAATCTGTCTTACTACATGACATCAATTCAGTTATTGTTATTATTTAGTCACTGATTTAAACTGTAATGTGACAGAAAATGTATTTTTATTATATTTCCAAGCTCATGGTTAACAGCCAGAATATTTCTAATTGTGTAGAGAAAATACATCGTTCTTTGAATTCTTGAAATAGCGTTAATTAATTATTTTAGAAATTGAAATTTCATTTTTACCCTTTATTAATGGGGTTACAGATTTGAAATAGGGCAGAATTAGAAAAATACTTATCTAGGACGATCATCATTGAGAATTCCCTTGTTCATACTGTCGTAATAGAAAAAGACATCATGAGAAATGAACTGTGCTGTCTAAACTTGCGCTAAAAAGGTTTTTCTTACACTGCAAATCGTAAACAAACACAAGGGCTTCGATGACAAGAACATGGCATTTCTCGGTTCCACACGAAAAACAGCCGAACTGATAAGATAGGGCTCTTTGTCCAACTCTAGTTCTCTTTGTTCGGGGAACTGGGGTTAGCGACTTCCGTGGACGACCTCTTTGCTGGGATGAAGAAGCGAGTATGGTGCACTGTGCACTCAAACAAGAATAGAGCTGACGGACTTGCTCTCAGAACGGTGGTAAAAATTCAAGCAAAAGCCTATAAAATTTTTGCTGAGTAATAAGCTTTATTCTTTCAGTAACGCTTTCTTGCTTAAATTTTATGTAACATTATCCAGAATGGTTTTCGTAATGAATTTGAAACAAGTTTAGTTTTTCCGATTTAAGATTTAGAGATTTAGTTTTCCTATAAGAGAGTTTAAATGTAGAGAATTTTTCTTTAGTCAACCATTGTCTCTACAAATGTAAATGTATACATTTTTTTAAAGAGCTTCTAAGATGTGCGATCGATATCCTGTAAATTTCAGTAGTTAATCTATGCTAAGCCCAAAATTTTATCTAATAGATATATTTAAAAATTCCAAACTTCTCTTGTCTATTTATTCAATATGGATCAAATTAGGACATTCCTTTATCGAATATTCCTTTCTTATATCCTAATATTCCAGCTATAATCTTGATTCATCAAACATTTCACGTTATGCAATGGCATTTACCAGAGTGTGAGAGTGCAGCTATGTTTTACATAAGGTTTGCGAAACTGATTTGCTCGCCGCACTCACACGTCGTGTGTTGCATGCCCAAGTATTTTTGAGCTATTCCAAAAGGCGTGTGATGTGGCCAGTGAAAACGAGTGCACTTAAACTTCACCAAGTTTTGGAGAGTTGTAATTGGTCGCCAGGAAACGATTCAGGACCATGCTTGGATTTCCGGTCACTCTGGAGGGAGCCGAGAAAGGACGCATTGTGCACAGGACAATGGAACAAACGACGCATCAGCACAGGATAATGGAAAAAGTATAGGGTTGCTGCAGTAGTTGAGAAGGAAGGAAATAAATGCAGGGTGCTCTTGGACATTTGCAATTTTTCTTTCAGGTGTAGTACTTGGAGTGCTTCTTTTACTCTTTATTTTTTTATATATTTTTTATATTTTTTCAGTATTTTTTCCTTATCTTTTCTTCTATATTTGAATATTGTAATACAGATCAGTGGCATTTTACTATAATTAAAGACGATTTAAAGCAGACTTGTGTTGAAGTAACAACAGCAATGTACTACACCACGGTACGGAGTATCAAAATCAACTCGTTTGTTTTCGCATCTGTTTCTATTCTCTAATAAGTTTCTATAGACTTGTCTTCTACTCGAAGTAAAACGTTAAAATAATGTATTTTTGAATTTTGTTTAGCTGGGAATTATCCCCAATAATTGCCATAAATTGATCTCAAAACAAATCCTACCTATTTCCCAAAGAATTGAAGAATGATAATTTCCGGTAATTTGAATTCACAAAACTGAAAAGGGTTGAAATATTTCTTTCATTTTAAGAAAGAAGACATTTTAGACGCACCTCCAATTTCTCTGCGTCCTCTCCCATTCAGCTGTAAAAGGCTCGCGAAACCTGTAATGTCTCCATCTTTTGGGAGATCGCAGTGTTTCAAAAGTATACTCGGGATGATTTTCTCGTGTTTCTGAAACAATACCCATTTTCTCATAAACCTTAAACATGTTTAGAAATATTTGTTAGTTTAGTCGTTATTGCATCCCGATGGAATTTAACTGCTGTAGGACTAGAATTCATTATTGCAGTTTGTTTTCTGGGATTCAAACAGCCAAATGTGGCGGATCAGTGGATCATATAATTATGAATAGTAGATTATACTTAATAAAATATAAATAAAAATTTAAGATTAGAGCAAACAAGCACCAAAAAAAGCAGTTTCACAAGGGACACCGACAACGGGTTGGTCTACGTAGATTAAGTTCGAAAACAATCCGATGCGTAATTTACAGCATAAAAAACGACGCTCTAGACGCAATCATTGCCAGAAGAAAGGAAGGAAAGAATGCATGTTTGGGTAAAACACGGGTTATATTATGGGGTTTTTAGAGCAAAGGGGTGTACATTTATGCATATAGAATTAGCTGAGTGCTACAAGCGTTAGGATTGTCACATTACAATGTTTTTTAATTCTGTCATTTTAGCAAATTATGTTTCAAGATCAAAAATGTCGTTTTATATATTTGGTTTAATCCAAAAATTATCCAATTCTGTAAATGGAATATAACTAACTTATATTTTAGTAGAAAATATATGCACTTAATTCTACTAGTTTAACTGGATTTTCTAATCATAATCATTGCATGCAATACAAAAATATTATGTTTGTAAATATGGAATATAAAATATATAAAACATTATGCATTGTGTCTGAATATTTAAGAAAAGTAATCCTGTATTTTAATATCTGAAAAACTGCTTAACTTATAATATAATACAGTACTTACTATAATTTAGACATATAAAACTCCGCATATTGTTTCTCCCACATCATATGATCTTCCATTATGTTGATTTGTTTACTTGCATATCTTCTTACGCACTACGCATTGTTTTACTGTAAGATATTTCGGCGTTTTATTGTTCTTCATACTCCTGAATGTATTTCTACTTATTGTGAAACAATGTTGAAAAAACTTGGCGTAACCATAAAATGCGAATTTTACGAAAAGGATTTCGAGATATCAATTTTACATGTTTACAGAACAAAAGAATCTACTGAGCAGAAACAAAAGGATTCTTTAAGATATTAAAGAACTTCCTCAATTAAAACACTCATGGGCCCTTTAGGTATATTTATTATTTTCACAGTATATAGCAAATATTTTCACCCAACGTCTATGTTTACACTCTTTGATAAATGTCTTTTCATTCATCATACTTTGCTTTCTCAAAATATATTAAAAGTGATAAATTTTGGTATGTTTAAACAAGTGACATGTGTAAAATATTTTTTTCTTATTTTCTTTGAACTGAAAATCATAAAATTCTCTTTTATGTGACACATTCTCTTTCTGACACGTTTTTAATGCCTAAACATTTAAAATGAAACTTTTGACAATGAAGAGAACATGGTTGAAAATGTCTGAGGGATTAAGTTATTTGATTTATAATTAACTATCTACCCAATAACTTTCAAGCAAATGTGTGTTTTATATACATATAAACTATCCTTTTCGTGGCTGCATTATTACCAGAGTTTAAGAAGTAATATTTATACGTTTTAATTTGATTTAAGTGCAATTATAAAAATTATTGTTAATTAATTTTTACAAGAAAATGTTAGTTATTTTTGGTATTTTCTTGTGTGGGAATATTGTGTTATGTTACATTGTAGAAAAATATATTTTTATACAATCAAATACAATTAATGACTTTCCCTTTCGGGGTCATTCAATATTGTTTCTTAAAAAAATCATTTTCATTTTAAAAAAATATATTTACACGTCTATTTTTTTAAAAGAAAATGAAATTTTAACTATGAATATACGTTATATAAATAAATGTGATTTGATCTTATATAATATCAAATTACATTTATTAAGTAATGCTATGTGCAAAATACTTCTATAGAGCTAAGTTTTATGAATGTCATCAAGCTTTAGGATTTATTTATAGATTGTAACTATTATAAAAAAATCAACCATGTTTTTGAGTGGAATTAAATATTTTTACAAGTCTATTTTAGCAAAACTTTATAAACTGAATTTTAAATTGTATCTTGCCATAGGGAAATATTGGCGTGTAAACGATTAATAAATAGTCATCTTTATATTATTAACATGGTACATTCCACTCGCTGTACCAAACCATATTTACGTTCCATTAAGTAATAATGAATGATTATGAATGTCTGTGACTTAAGCAACAGTTTAAGTCACACATATAGCTAGATAATTACATCTTAGTAAATTTTCGGAGTTCATCTGGAATTAGACTTTAATACAAATTTTCTGCAGCGATCGCAGATGTGCGCAAAAGACTTGTTAACAATATAACTATTAAACTACTTGTATTTCGACGTTCAGTTGAATAATATAGAACATGTGCAAGAAATTCTGATGACTCAAAAATATAATAACCGTAAAATAATAGAGGGGAAAACTATCTTTTTTTTTTACATTGTCTGCTAAAATATTAAAGATGTAATATTATGTGGTTGTATTAACGTCAAAGATTTTCATATACTGCTTTTAAATAAAAATGTGATGAAAATAAAAACACAATCACACAGATACACACACACACACACACACACACACACACACATATATATATATATATATATATAACACACACACATATATATATATATATATATATATATGTGTGTGTGTGTGTGTGTGTGTCTGTAAAATAATGAAATATGTCACTTTACTCTATTACATTAAATGAAATATCTTTCGTTTGCTAAATGTAATAATATACAGTTTTATGCAATCTGCAAAAATATGAATGAGAAAATACGTTATTTAAAGATTAAAATATTAAAACAATATCTAGAGTTGATTATGACTTCGTGTAATAAGAAAAAAGTATGAAATCTGAGTTATAAATATGTGAGATTTTAAAATACTGACACAGAAAATAAGACCACGTTAAAAAAGAGCAGAAAACCTCATATGAACTGATTCAAATTTTGTACGAAAATTGCTATTTAAAGTCGAGCTACAACCAGTAAGGTTTTGATGAAAAGAATATTAAACTGTAACTAAAACCTGTAATCAACAACTTAAAAAGCAAATTTTTAACTAAAATTAGTTTAAAATTTTTTCTTTTTATACATTCTTTCAAATGAATATAAAATAAACTATTTTTATTAACTACGATCAGGGTTGGATAGTAAAAACCATTCAATCTTGGGCATCCCAATGCAAATTATTCACCAAAAAATAATTATCAGGAATAAAAAGATTAAAACTGCTAGTCAAATAAGAATTTTTTAATGTGTTTAAAATTTATAAACTCTTCAGAAGTACACATTGGGCAATCGGGTGAATTCTTTTCCAATAAGACCATGATGCCCAAGAGGTTATCATGTCCAAATAAAATATTAAAGTTTGCTCCAAAATATTATTTCGACAAGTACATTTCTACACTAAATCTATCGGATATATATTTGAAGAAATATTTCATTTTTGCGATACATGAAATGTCAAAACGTGGTTTTTAATAAATCACTAAAATAAACCACTGCAACAGAATATAATGTTCACAGTTTATTTGTTTTTAATGTCTGACCTGCTATGTCGATGAAGAGTTGGAAAAAGAAATAATAAAAGTTAAGAGGATTAATTAGAGTTAGTCAGCTAAATAACACTTGATCAAGAAGGCATAGATGATTTGTTGCATACACAATCAAACTTGTAAAACGGTCACTTTTTGAGGCATTAGAACGATTTAAGTACTATTTACCTACGAGAGTTGTCTGTATGAAGTTTGATTACAAATTTATTTGAAACTTTAAATTGGCACCTCCACATTGTTTAGATCTTGGGAGTTTCCCTTAAATGAAGATGTTTTTATAAAAAAGAAAAATTCAATTGATCTAGCCGCCCTTTGTAAAATTATCATTAATTTAAATAATTTATTTTTATCATTAGTTACTTTAATTACATTTTATAAATTACTACAATAAAGTAGTTTGCAAAATTATTATATTTTATATTACAAAAGGCAATCTACAGGATAATTATAATTTAAATTCTTAATAGAAAAAAAATCTTGCATGATACATGTCTTCCTTAACTTTCGTGAGGACTTTCCTAAGTATACTTTTAAAGTACGTAGAGTAAGTATTTATTTGAAGCCTTAATTTTCTTCTCGTGAAAATTGTTTTTCATAAAATTTATGCATTTATGATAAAAATTGATATTACATTTATAAAAGTCAAATAATATAAAGTTTTAATAAAACTTGCTATGCAGAAGCTTTTTAATTTTTTTTCATTTATTTTTCAAAATAAAGAATTGAAGTCTAAACACAATAAGAGCAATATGTAGACGTTCAGAACACAAATAAATCAAGAAAACTTGTATACAATAGAAATCACTTTCCTTTCTTTAAAAAAAATATTTTTCGTTGTCATGGCAAGGACTATTGAAAAAAACATCAATCCCAACAACTTAAAGATGCATTAAAATGGGAGAAGAATTTTTCAGATTTAAAAGAGAAAATACACTTGCTTTGTCAGAAGCCATAGTAATTTCTCTTTGTTGTTTAGGAAGATTTAAATCACAAATACAAAATGTACTGGAAAATAGTCTGATGTAATAAACGCAGCTATCGACCTCTGGGTCAAACAGTCAATATACTGAGGAAGTGAACTTTTGTCAGATTTGTACAGGAAAAATTGTTCTTTAAATTTTTATCCTACCATTTGGAAATGATTTATATAATCTTTAGGAAGTTTAATATATTAAAGCAATGACAAAACAAAGATATATTTTCTCATCTCTTGTGTAAGATAGTCTCTCATTAATGTTTAATGAAGTGTACTTATAAAATTGAATTCTTTAAGAAATGGAATACTGTAAATGAATCTAGAATTGTTTATAATTGAAGATTCTTTGAAAGAAATTTTCTGTTAAATCGGAAATCTAGTGATTAAAAACAATTTAAGCTTCGGTTCATAGTGAATTTTTAGAATTATAATAAATTGTCTGAGAAAAAATATTAAAGTTTTATATTGAGAGTTTAGTTTCCGTAAACGGATATTTTATATTTCTTTAAAAAAGATAATTTTGTGAGAACAAAATGAAAACCGTTACAGTTTTGTTTAGAGCTTTACAGTCTGAATTTTTACTACACAAGAGCTAATGAGACTGGGATCTGCTGCTTAAATTGAAATGCTAGCTATTATGAACATTCATTTTAGAAGTCAGATTTGAACAAATAAAATCCAGTACCGAAGAACATGGGCCATTATTAGCCTACATATTGGGAGTATTTGGTTATGATTGCATATCAGTAGAGATTTCAGAAATGTGAACCACTTACCTGTGTAGCATTGATTGTTCATATTTTAATTATGGCTTTATATTTTAATGCTTATTTCAATGTGAGGGATAAAAACACTAAAATTTAAATGAGATTACAAATTCATTAAAATATGTGCAAAATGGTCTTGGCGGATGATGGCTTTGGAAAAGGTTTTTCTCCAAAGATCAACGACAACCAGCATGAGCTGCAAAGTGAGCAGTAGATTCTACAGAACCATACAGGCTTTCTGCTCATTTAGTGGCCCAGTGTGTGGATGCATCCCATAAACCATCGTTCAAGGTTACCATCAGGACCGATACTGGAGTGGTGAACAGTTGGCCGTAGTGTGAAGGTTACATAAAATGTGTGAAAAATACTTTGTCCTTATTATTTGGTGATGATTAAGTTGTGAACCAGCGCTCTTGTTATGCAGGTTTTCCAGGTCCCCAAATCTCACTCAGTGATTATTGGATCTGGAATTACCTGAATTCGCAAATTTACGCGATTGACGGTGATCAACAGGAATACTAAAAGATAACACCCAACGCCAATGCTTCCCCTTAAATACAGATATGCTGTAC
>CM063504.1:45804685-45824685 GCA_032207245.1 Pardosa pseudoannulata | reverse complement strand
ACTCCACTTTTCCTTCCTTCTGAACTTCTCCAGCAACCCTATACTTTTTTCCATTATCCTGTGCTGATGCGTTCGTTATTCCATTGTCATATGCCCAATGCGTCCTTTCCTGGCTCTGTCCAGAAGGACCGGGATTCCAAGGATGGTCCTGAATCGCCTCCTGGAGACCAATCACTACTCTCCAAAACTTGGTGAAGTTTAAGTGCAATCGTTTTTACACGAAAAAATACGTGAGCATGCAACACACAACGTGCGAGTGCAGCAAGCAGATCAGTTTCGCAAAACTTATGTCAAACATAGGTGCACTCTAACACTATTTAAGTATTTAATACATATTGTTAACTACTTCACACAAACACATATGCATATATATATATATATATATATATATATATATATATATATAATATATATATATATATATATATATATATATATACATATATATATATATATATATATATATATATATATATATATATATATATATATATATATATATATATATATATATATGTATATAAGTGTGCGGGGTGATGTAATAATCAGGAAAAACTAAAACTTCATAATGAAACAACTCATAAAGTTTAAAAGGTGTTGTTTAAGCTAATTGGATACGATTATTTGTGACAACATCAAAAAAGTTTGATAGTTATCTCGCCGAATATAAGGTGCTGCTATAATTGTTTTGTAGGAAGCATATATCCAACAAATTGAAATTTTCTTAGTAGTTACATGTATTCAATGTGACCTCCGGCATTCCGCAGTACCGATGCCATATATCACACCGTACAAAGAATTTGACAACACTGCACTGGTAATGCAGATACATATTGCTGAGTGGTGCTCGCTCATCACCCAAGAAATTGTATCTTAAACTTATATATAATATATTCATTTTGTCAAATAATGCCAGAGTTTTCATTTTTTCCTACCTTTTTTCTGACAGAGTCCATGTATTTTTTGTGCTGAATAGGTTCAGATGGGTTAGATTAAACCCTTTTACTTTTGTTAATATCATTTTCCTTTTAATGAAATTAGACTTTAAATATATCTTTAAGCCAATCCAGGGGAATGGTGCATGGAGAAAATGGACCTATACTGAATTATACAGAATTTATAAAAATCTATATACAGTTGATTGCATCAGCTTTCAAAATTTAAGTTGGAGTGGACAGATTGAATGAGTACACGTCTACAAAAAATACTATATGACTAAACCAATATATACCTTGAATTAAGAACGACCAAATTCATTGTTAGACTCTACCGATAATGATTTAAAGATTTTAAGAATTATTAATTGGAAATCCAGGGCCAAAGATAGGGCTACTTTAAATCGTATTCTGGAAAAGATTAAGACCTTTCCAGGGCTGTCATGCCATTGAAAGGGAATATATACATACATACATACATATATATATATATATATATATATATATATATATATATATATATATATATATATATATATATATGTATATATATGTATATATATATATATATATATATATATATATATATATATATATATATATATATATATATATATATATATATATATATATATATATATATATATATATATATAGAGAGAGAGAGAGAGAGAGAGAGAGAGAGAGGGGGAAAGTGAGATAGAGATATACATATGCAGTTCAGTTACATTAATGTGTCCTGCTGTGAAAATCCAGAATAGTCACTTTTCTCAAAGCGTATAGCTGCGAGAGGTGCAGGAAGTGAAACAGTTATGTTCCTGAATCGATTCACTGGGGGGCTGTTGTGTCATGCCAAGTCCAGTAACATGGGTAGCTGAGCTAGGTTAAGCGGCTGAGTACCCATGTCGAGAACAACCTGATCGAATCGCTCCCACAGATTCTCAAGCACATGTATTTGCTGGCCAAGGTAGGGCTGTAAATTGATCCTGGTGCTCTTCGAACACCAAACATACACTGTGAGATGTATGCTATGTCCCATAGTAATGCTGATAGATGGAAACATCTTGAGGAAAAACAAATCGCATGTATATGTTGAATGTGGTCCACAAAGATGCATTCGTACTTGTGTTGATCCATCGTCCCTTCCAGAATAATGAGAGAACCCAGAGAATACCACGAACACATTCCTCAGACTATAATGCTCTCTCGTTCAGCTAGGACATTTACCGAAAATTTGTCACGGTTTTTGCTTTTAGAAGTTTCACGCAGTACACGTCAACATGCATCTGTCTGGAGCATAAAACATGATTAATCGTAAAAAGCCACCTGTCTCTACTCAGTGAAAGTCTACTTGCGGTACTGGCGTGTAAGTAGAAGCTTTTGTCGCCGATGAATAGCTGTCAGCATAAGTGCATTAACTACGAAAATGCTGCCGAAACGCATACGACGTAACGTCCTCTGAACCGTCGTTGGAGAGACCTTGTTGGTAGCCCTTTGGTTATATCTGGGTTTTCATTTGCTCAACGATTGCAAGACTATTCTACCGAACGGGTCTCCAGAACCATCCTGGGCTCTATGGTCTTGTGGTGCATCATAGTTGCAAGGTCGCTGTTTTGGAGAGTGTCATTTTGACATGCATGATGATTGATCAAAATTCAATTCAATCATGAAAAAATTCAATCATGATTGATCAAAAATCAATGATCATGCCATTTTAGAAATCTGATAAACTGCTCCCTTTGTCCATGACTGCAAGAACTGAAATGTTTTCCGAATGCCTACAACACATTTTATATACACACCAAATTTACTGAACACATGTGTTCTGCGGTTGGTTATTTAACGTTCATGTCAAAAGAGGTGAATTTCATATTAATAGGACAACATTGTGTACATACATGTATATGTTTATATATATACATATATATACATATATATATTATATATATATATATATATATATATATATATATATATATATATATATATAATTATTATGGCTTCTGTAGATTTAACATAAGAAATTTTAGTTAAAAATAAAATTTTAAATGATTAAGTACATTCAAATTCTAATATAACTCTCAAATCATTATTTTATTTTACATCCAAAGGATATTCTAACATAGTTGAAATCCAATACCCGGTAGTGTGTGTAGCTGGCTCATTTAGAAAAATATAATAATTTGCTTACATATAATATCTTTATGTAATTATTATAGATACTAGTACAGGTATTATTTCATTTTAATATCTTTTTTGTATTCTTTAACAAAAAGCAATGATGTAACTAAATTATTTTCTTTTGAATCTATGACTTTTTCTCTGATTTAAAACGCCATATGTTTGCTCGCTAAAATCCACCACAATGCAAATCTTCTTAAATCATATATATATATATATATATATATATATATATATATATATATATATATATATATATATATATATATATATATATATATATTATATATATATATATATATATATATATATATATATAATATATATATATATATATATATATATATATATATATATATATATCTGTAGTAAAAGAAGCATTAATATTTTATATTTAATATATGTATTGAGTGATAGGCTTGTTTTAAAACAGTACTGATGTTATTGTTGTTAAATCAATTTAATCTGTGTATAAGCAAAATTCGTAATCGCTGAATTTCTAATCTTTCTATTATTTTTATTCTCATATTCTATTCGACGAGTACATCAATATTAACCAAAATTTTTAGTTATTAAAGATTCGAGAAATAAATTTATTCAATATTTTTTAAAAACTATTGTTTTCTAAAAAATAAATAAAAATATAATTTGTACTCAATAGAAAATCTAAACAGAGCTCCCAAACAAATAAATAGTTAAATTTGAAGTAATTTAATGAATAGGAAATAAAAATAGTTGTTGACCTATGCATTTAATAAGCTAAATTTCATTACTTTTGAGTGTTTAAACATTAATTTTTATTTATAATACTCAATTAAAAATAAATAATCTTATTTCTATGGACAAATATGCATGTATGTAAAAGTAAGTATATATTTATGTGTGTGTGTATAGGCAGATATGTATATAGATATCTGTGCATACTAAACACGGTAAATGTACCTTTATCTTCTTGTTTCATTTTTATATTCTATTCTAACGCTATTCCTATATGATTCTTGGTATATTCTTGATAGTCAATTAATATTACTAACATTTTCTTTAATTATTAGAAATAATTGACTAGCTCATAAACTTTACTGTAATTTATGTTGAAAAGTTTTTACTTTTTTCTATTTGTTAGATTTCTGGTTTGCTAGTGAACAAATATATTGCAGAAATTATATTAACATTATATTGATAATTATTAAAATGTTTCCATTGTTTAATATTTTTGAAATATTTATTGAAATTTATTTCAGTTAAAAGTTTTACTAATGTAAGAACATTTAAAAATTTTGTATGTACTTTTTAAACAGATCTTAAGATAATCCTTGAAAGGAAAGAATACTTTTTAAGAATTTTTTATATAGTTGTTCATCTATGACATAGTTATCCTAACTAGATGTTGTATTATACGTAAACACAAGATTTCGACCTTTTACAGCTAATAATTCTGGTCATGCCCAACAACGTAATTCACTGTATATTAAAAATTTTCGATATTTAGTGTGCAGATGGTAATCAAAAGGGTGAGGTGCCCAACTAGATGTTATAAGAGTTAAACCCAAAATTTCAAGATTCTATGGCTAACATTTTTGGAGTTCCAAAATAGAAATATTCATTATATTAAAGGTTTTTAATAAATAGAGTACATATTACATTAAAAAAAGAAGGAGCACAACTAGACTTATATTAGTATTAAATGCAAGATTTCGACATTCTATGGCTAATAGTTTTTCAGTTATGGCTCTCCACCTTAATACCTGAATTTCATCATATAGAGTGGAGACTGCGATAAAAAGGATAGGTGTACAGTTATATCTTATAATAGTCCTAAATACAAAACTTCAGCATTTAATTGGTAATTGTTTTTCATCTACTCCTTCACATCATTACTGTATGCTGTTCATTGTCTACTGGAATCCATTGTTAAATATAGTGCAGATTCCAATCAAAACGAGGGGTATAGAACTCAGTGTTATAATAACCCTAAATATTTTCCTTCATTATTTTATGGCTTATCGTTTTTAACATTAAAATACAGCATTATATTTCGGTATATTAATTTATTTTCCTTTATAGAGTGCAGGTAGAAATCAAAAGAAATGTAGCACAACAAATGTTATATTAGACTTATATACAAGATTGTGATATTCTACTTGAATTACTTTTTAAGTTATGCCTAACAGCGTAATTACTAGTTGTACTGAAATTTTTCGTTGTATAGAGTCTAAAATGCTAATAAAAGAAAGGATTCACGGCAAGTTGCTACGATAGTCCTAAATAAAACGATAGGAAGCATTTTAATTTTAGTCCTAAATACACAATTTCAACATGTCACAAACACAATTTCAACAATGGCTAATTGATTTTGAGTTTGTCCACATAGCATTAATATACGTTATATTGAAATTTCTCACTCAAGACAAATCCATATAGTTAGTAAAAGCCCTTTATTTCCATTTTAATGGAGGAAAACTGAAGGTTGCATCTTACACCTACAAGAGACAATATGCTTTATACGAGAAAAGGCCATCCTAAAATAAAATAAAATCAAGTGCATAACGTCTCGTAAAAATAGTGTTACATCATTGTTTTAAATATTAAAGTTGAAAATGCAAAAAACGACTTTAAAATTTTGAATATATTTTTTTTCCTTTTGCTGAGAGAATGGATTTCTGGTTTAAAGAAAGAAAAGCAATGACTATTGATAACAATTATTAATTTAACCTTTAGTTTTTGGAAGTGGGAAAGGAATGCCAATCTCGTTGTTTCATGCCTTTGAATTATTTGAGGTGGATGGGAAACTTAACATTAAGAAAATCAGAACACAGGTTAAGAGAATTTTGAAAAATTCTAATAAAAATAATTTTTATATATTACATGTATATATGTAAAAATATATGAATTAAGAATTCATATAATTTCACTCTTAAAAATGTCTCATGTAGTTCAATGGACATAAGTTTAAATACAAATATTAAATAGTTATTATAGCTGTCATGCTTGGACATGAATAAATATGTTCAGGTGGGTGGTAACTTTTTCTTAAAAGGGGTGACATGGCAAAAACTTCTATACACCCATGTTTAAATATTTAATAAAAATAGAAAATATATTTCTCATTCAAAAAGTAAGCATAAAGACTTTTATGAAGTGTGAAAAGAATAATAAACATAAAAAGTACAATAAATATGGATAAGCATAAATATAAAAATGTTTAAACACGTCAATGTTTAAAGAATGTCTTTCATTTTTCAGTCTTCTGATCATCAAAAATTGTAATAGTGTATCGTGTGAGATAGTTTTATTTTATTTAAAGAAACCTTTTTTATTCAGGATAAGTAAATATTAGTATTTAAATCTCTTTGTATTCATTAAACAGGTATGACAAAAAATTTAAAAGTTGTAAATACGTAAAGCATAAAAACCTTGTTGTATTAAAATTCCCCCAGTCTGTTTATCTCACATTGTGTAGTGATTGAGTAAAAATATCGTAATGTGTAAGTATAACTACTATATAAATAAAAGGCTCTAAAATTTTAGTTTAGATAATATATTACAGTAACTAATATAATGTTGTCATTTCAATTGGTTGCAATTTAATACTATATAAAATTCATTTTGAGTAAAAATATCGTAATGTGTAAGTATAATTACTATATAAATAAAAAGCTCTAATATTTTTGTTTAGATAATATATTACAGTAACTAATATAATGTGGTTATTTCAATCGGTTGAAATTTAATACTATATTAAATTCGTTTTGTGTAAAAATTTCGTAATTTGTAAGTATCATTACTATATAAATAATTTTTAAACGAAAGGTAGTTATTGCCGAGTTTAGTTGGCAACAAACTTCCTAAAATACCTTTTAAAGTATCATGGCGGAGAGTCTATTTTAATATTGCTTTTTAAATGCAAACTTTGATTTGTTCAATAAAAAATTAATTTTTCTTAGGCATTACGTAAATCATCATTTTCCAAAATTTTACTTTACCTTGAAACTAAACAAAAAAAGTCTCTTTTTATAACAGATTTTATCATTAACTTAAATAAAGAAACTCTTCATTATCACACTGGAGAGTGATTTCATTTTCTTCTTGCTAAAAGAACTAAAACTCTTGTAAAGTTTAAAGAATTTTTCTTGATTTTATTTTGATTAATTTTGTGTCGCCTTTCAAAGAAAATCAGAGAACAATTTTGATGAAAATATTCGTTGTTTACTTAAAGCACGAAGAATAAATTTATTCTGCTTAAAATAATGAGAAAATAACACCTGAGTTAAAATTTAAACGGTTGGGTGGGTAAATCTGTTTAACTGACTTCCCTAATAAATTATTCGACAAAAATATTCAAATTAATACTAAGTATTTTCATTTTACACTTTGTATTGTATAACTTTAGAACTTTTTGTTTGATATCTGTTGTAATACTGTGTAATAAACAATGGCAACCATTATATTTTCATTGTATGTTTCTAAATCTAAATAATTTATTTTTTTAGATTTTTTTAAGTTTATATAGTTTTATGAAAAATATTAGAACAATTGTTGCATCTGATTAAAGAAAGTCCTTACAAATATTTTAAAATTCTTTTGGAATACATAAAATATGCTCAAATTTAGAAGGCTAATAATTTTGTTTATTTTTAAAGCAGTTTAAAAAAGGTAACTTTAAATTATAAATCTATTCATAAATGGAGACATGTACCGTTTAAGTCTTTAATAAAACTATCTTCCTAATAAAAGCTATTTTTTGACATTCATTTTCAATTCTTTATTAGATGAAAATGTTTTGAAATATAAAAACCAAAGACAAAGGATCATGTTATAATTTTTTGGGGTTGTAAATTTATAAAACTGATTTAGTTTGTCGTTTCACACAATATATAATAAAGCCCAATATATGTGCACATGCATAAAAAGTAAATTTGCTTGTCCACAAGATAATTCTAAAAATAGTTCAGTTTTATTTTGATATATTATATTATATTTTTAGTAGAATTATGAACTACTATTATTCTATAAAAAGATACATTGCACATATTAATATGTGAGATACTCAAAAACATATTTAAGTATAATTTATTATAAAAATGTAGCTTTCAACGTATATATTTTAGTAGTTATTTTGAAAGTAAATATATTTCCGATTTTTCCTTTTGGTACATATATATTTTTTAAAATTTTTAGGCAGACATTTATCGAAAAAAAACATTAAATACATTTTTGAAGTTATAGTTTTATAAAATATTTACAATTACTTTTTAACAAATAGCAGATTTTTGAAACAAAAATTGGATGAAACGAAAAAGCTTTTGTAATAAAATGTTGTGGTACGTTATCTTAATTATTGAGGATGTCTGTATTGTATTTTTTATTGAAATATATTATGAGGAAATGAAAAATTATCATTGTTATATAAGGAGATGAATTTAATGCATGTAATAAATGAACTATGTAATTTTAAAGTGATTTTAATTTTGATAATTTTCACATAGTACTCTAAACGACATAGCTTTATTTATGGTAGAGAGTATAGGATAAAAATCCTATGGATGGAAAAGTTTATTCGTATTAAATGAAAATAAAGTAGTAAATAAACATATCTTCAGAGTCATTTTAATGTAATTAAAAAATGTGTCAGTTTTCAAACTCAAAGGCTGATAAAGATTTTCTGAAAAATTATTATAGCTAAGGATTTTTTTTATATATATAATTTCAATATGTACCTAATTTTAAGGCAGCGAAACATTCTACGAAATGTGTATTTATAAAGGAAAAACCCATTTGAAATTTGGGAGGTGCATCACTTTAGCTGTTTTCACATGTATGGACTTTAAGTACCTGCATCTGTTCGCTAGCTGTTTGTTGAATTATGAAACTATGAGTTTTCATGTTTGTGAGCTTAAATATTAAAATTACAAATTAAATTACTGAAAATTTTGCTGACAGTGAAATACATTTTCCAATTCTTTTCTTTAATGAAAAAGATGAAATTCACTGAAAAAGCAGTGAAATGCATAGAAAAACATTTAAAGAAGAATGTTAAGAAACCGCCATAGAGCTTTTAAAGATTTCTCAACGACAGTGTACACTGGCATCGGAAACGAGAAACTTTCGTCGATGAAAAAGCACTGGTCTATGGAAATATGAGAAGAAAGATATAAACATTTTTACCTTAATTAAAGGACTTTTCCCAAGTTTAAACATCTGTCCTGTACAGAATTGTACTACTGTAACATTAAGTTACATTCGGTTCAGCTTTTTTTTACCCCTTTTCTTAAGCCTTCGTCAAAGACATAGGACAGGACCGGTTTGAACTAGAAGAAACTTCAGACTCCTCCCAACCAATAGAAGGGGCCCTTGGCTTAGAGCGATTCTGACACCTTGATTCTGAGTGGACCCCTGTTTTTTCTTCACGGATCAGTCTGATTTTTTTTAGATGACAAGGTTGTGTCCAGAGGAGAAAAGAGGGTGAACGCTGCTGGCATCCGCTGCTCGTGGTATAGATATTTTTGGAGCGACAGGAGAAAGAGGAAAATCAACGCCATACTGTTTTTAGGGCCGACGCCGACTCAATAGCAGTCTTCGATATCTTCAAATGATAATTTGATTCCAGTTGTATTCTTTAGGTATTTAATTGTATAAAATTATTTAATCAAGACATATTTGTCCATGTGCTTTTTAGTGAGTTTAATTTCTTTCTTTGATTTCTTCTTCCTCAAACACTAGGCCAACGTAACAATATTTTTACAAGCACAACGAAATTATCCGAAGCATATCTCCCGCTTGGTATCGAAAATATTGATTTAAGAGGAGCATAATACTATCAGTGCGTGTACCAGTCCGTTTACAGATAACAGATTATAATAAAATAAAATACAGATTCCAAAACTGAGTTTAAATTAAGAAAACTGTTTCAATACTAGTGAAAACAAAGTTATAATGTATATTAAGATAATACATTAATGTAAAAAACATTGATAAAATAGACACTTTTGTTTTTAATTTCAAAAAGGTTTTTACTTTAAATACGCCCCTATGTTATTAGGTGACAATTAGATATCCCTAATTCTGAAAGCATTTACAACAAGAATAATCGACATGTTATAATAGTAAAATGAAACAATTATTTTGCCTACTTACAAAGAAAACTGAGAAATTCCTTAAGTTACTCATAAACGTAAGGTTCTCGTGATGAGTTATACCTCATATTCTTCAAATGTTCAAATCATCATAGAAAATGAATCACTTTACTGTTTTTCTAATTGATATTTTTATATAAAAAATTATATGACATGGTATTTTACGTTAAAAAAACTGAAAATACATGTCGAATGATTTATGAATCCTAGATACCAAAGACCATTCTCTACCTCATATATTTTATGCTCAAATCTCCTAACAAAAAAAGTACATGTAGAAAAATTAAAAAATATAAAAAAATTATACAATACTATTTGTAAGACGTAGTATAAAAATAAAGAAATCCCTTCTAACTAGTAATAATACTAGAATTACCTATTCATGACAAATTAATTATAAAAAGGATGCAATATCCTAATGTATATATCTTACCAAAATGTTCTTAATAATAAAATAATTAAATATTTCATAACTAATAAGGATAATAAGTCATTGTAATAGTTAATTATCTTACTTAATAAAAATTTCATTTAGAATAATATAGATAGCATGGTGTTATTTCAATGCATGTTAGTAAAAAAATAGTTCAAAGAAGATTAAACAGTAGAAACTCCTTCAAAGTAAAAGGGTACTATAGTTTTCTAATGAACTGAAGACGTGTAAATAAATATTATATGTTATTACCATCTTTTAATTACTTTCATTTTCCATTTCTTTCTAAATAATAATTTTCATCAACAAGATTTACAGAAAAAAAAGTCAGAATTTGTCTGAAAAGTAAAATAAAGATTACACAAACCCACCATAATTACTACGCAATAAGCTAAAATTATTTTCCAAAGGCAGATTATTTTTTCTTCACAGCTAAAAAAGAAAATGCCTATTCTCCAACCTAAATACGGTAAATATACGAATTTCATTTTTAATCATGTTGAAGTAATTAATGTCTTTCTATTCATGAGCGGAAGTGAAACGGGAGAATCATTTGCTTGATCTGGTCACGCTAACGTATCTAAAAGGGATCTGGTATGAGACATGACAGCCTGTGTTGTAAAAATTTACATTTTTCTTTCTTTTACTTGAATTTATTTTCACTTTGAGGCGTTTTTCTGTTGATGGAGAAAATAAAAAACAACACAATTAGCCTTTACGGTTTTTCAAAGATACTAGACTACTTAAATTTTATTTTGAACACCGTAGGTAAACGTAGAGAATTCAGATTCTTGGAGTTTAGATTTCCATGATTTACCCGTACACCATTTGAACACCTATTTAATCCCCAATAAATTTTTAACTCAAGATGGTGTAGTTCATAAATATTATTTCTAGTCTGTCGTATTTCTAAAACATGGTTAATGTATTCTAGTAAATATCATATCCGAAAATTATGTGCATTGTTTTTATGGCTGGTTTTCCTCTTTTATCCTTTTTGAAGGAATCTTATGAAGCGAGTTGTGTGGGAACATCTAGTAAGTGTTTTGTGCATTGTGAACACTAGATATTTTTTTAATATTCGGCAATTTATAAAGCTGAAAAGATTAAAAAAAATATTTTTTTAACTTTAATTTTTAACTTTTTTTTTAGTAAATATCATATCCAAAAATTATGTGCACTGTTTTGTATGGCTGGTTTTCCTTTTTTTTCCTTTTTGAAGGAATCTTATGAAACGAGTTGTGTTGTAACCTCTAGTAGGTGTTTTGTGTATTGTGAACACTCGATATTCTTTTTTAATATTCGGCAATTTATAAAAATGAAAAGATTAAATTTTTTTTTAATTTCAACTTTTAAATTTTTCTAGTAAATATCATATTCAAAAATTATGCGCAATGTTTTGCATGTCTGATTTTCCTCTTTTTTTTTCCTTTTCGAAGGAATCTTATGAAGCGAGTTCTTTTCTAACCTCTAGTAGGTGTTTTGTGCATTGTGATAACTATATATTCTTTTTTAATATTCGGCAATTTATAAAGATGAAAATATTAAAAAAAATATGTTTTTAACTTTAACTTTTAACCTTTTCTTCTAGTAAATATCATATCCAAAAATTATGTGCGCTGTTTTATATGGCTGGTTTTCCTTTTTTTCCTTTTTGAAGGAATCTTATGAAGCGAGTTGTGTTGCAACATCTTGTAGGTGTTTTCTGTATTGTGAACAATAAATATTTTTTTTTAATATTCGGTAATTTATAAAACTGAAAATCTTAAAACATACTCTTTTAACTTTAACTTTTAACTTTTTTTTCTAGTAAATATCATATCCATAAATTATGTGTACTGTTTTATATGATCGGTTTTCTTCTTTTTTCCTTTTTGAAGGAATCTTATGAAGTGAGCTGTGTTAACCTCTAGTAGGTGTTTTGTGTATTGTGAACACTAGATATTCTTTTTTAATATTCGGCAATTTATAAAACTGAAAATATTAAAAAAATATGGTTTTAACTTAATAGCTGTTTAAAAAATCTTTCTTTTCAGTTCTGTAAGATTTACAGAAAAAAGCTTTAGTCTCTAATCTGTAAATAAAAGCGTAACCTAATGAAATTAATTAATTTAGCAGTTGAAACTTTGGATCTGAGTATATATAATTCATTTGAATTAACTATGTTTATCAGTTTTTTTTATATTTTCAAGCACAATATTGTGTAAAATGTCTATTGTATGGTTAAAAAATTACTGCGTATTTAATGACCAAGAAATTTGTTGTGATTTTGTTTCGATCATTTCATTATAAGCAGTATTTTAATCTAATTAATGCAGTAGCTATTGTGACAGTATACTTATCCTAAACTTTTACTTATTTGTTTTTTTTTAAGTTCAAACAATTTGCAGCAATTTTTCCAACAGAAGATTTTCCCACGCTTTAAAATTAAATCTTGATTACACTCTACAAGAAAATTTCATTTCCTCGTACAAAAGTTTTTCTTTCCCCTTATAAACTATTGCTGAATACATAAATCTCACGTGATTATCATTACCGATCGATAGTAAGCGTTACTGCAGAAGTGGAAAAAATATTCTCTGATCGTTTAAATGAGAGATATTTTAATTTGTAGAAACTGCACAATTGCCTCAGATGCACAAGTGATTTTAGATTTTTGCGTTAAATACAGAAGGCACTTGGTATAAGTTTCATGTTTGCTCACGGGTTTGTTGGGTAAAAATTCCATTTTCTGATAAAAGTTCAGAATCGAAATAACTTCCATTTTTTTCCTAAGAATGCAACGGCTTTAATAATAATAATAATAGGAGGAAATTAGAGCAGAATATTTAGAGAAAAAGAACCATTTGAACTGAATTTATCGCATTTTAATGCTCAGAATTATTTGTTGTCTTATTAAAAAAGAAACATTTCTGACGTTATGGAAATTACATCGATATATCATGCGCAGTATCCCCTAGACGTACAAAGCTAAAAGAGAACAAAATATTTAAGACTTTTTTTTTTTTGCTATTTTCTAGAACTTTAGTGAAATATATGAGGTTGTAGAGAGTGCTTTCGCATTAATACTAATGGATTAGCTTCATTTCAGTTCTCCAACATTTCGTCTTAGCATCAAAATAGAGGCAACGTTAGGATAAAGTGGTATAAGTTTAGCTTTGGGATTTATAGTGTCAGTTTTGTGGGAGATTTCTTTTGATTTTTAAATATATTTTATGCAAGCGAATAATTACTTTTGCTAAAGAAAAAAAAGGATTAATAACAAAGATTTAAATCAAATAATTTTGAGGAAAAATTTTCACATTCAGTATTGTAGGGTGAAATTGTGGAATGTGAGTAACAGTAACTTTTTTAGATATACGTAGAATTGTGTATAGAAAATAGGGTTGAGTTTATATTTTCTGTTAAAATATAATAAGAAAATTGGTTCATAAACTCAGTTTATCAACTATACCAAAACGATATTTTTTCCAAAGAAAGATGTATTATATATTAATATTGTAACTCATTTAATAATCAGTCAGATGACAAGAATTTTATATTCTTAAAGCCAATTAGTTCGGGGGTTCGAATCCCATTATGACATGAATATTCGT
The DNA here is from genome assembly GCA_032207245.1 of Pardosa pseudoannulata. Classification (NCBI taxonomy): domain Eukaryota; kingdom Metazoa; phylum Arthropoda; class Arachnida; order Araneae; family Lycosidae; genus Pardosa; species Pardosa pseudoannulata. The sequence goes on along the minus strand of CM063504.1, from coordinate 45,810,407 downwards.
AGCCGTTCGAAATCGGCTTTAAGCAGTAGGTCCCCTTCTAATCATGTCCGTGTAGCAATAATCTAGACTGTAGAGCTTTAAACCAAACCAAACGAAATCTTAAAGCGTATTTTACCTTTGATGTCAATCGTTTTAAGTCAAACGTATTGAGTCTAACTGACGTTATTATTCATTTCAAACTATCCTTACCATACAAACCTTAAAGCTTATTTTACAATAGGTAACAATCGCTTTATGCCAAACATATTTAGTCTAACCTTATGTTATCATTCATTTCAAATTATCCTGACCATACAAACCTTTATTTTACCTTTTATGCAAATCGTTTTATATCAATCGTATTGAGTCTAACCGATGTTATTATTCATTTCAAACTATCCTGACCATACAAAACTTAAAGCTTTTTTTAAAATAGGCACCAATCGCTTTATGCCAAACATATTTAGTCTAACGTATGTTATCATTCATTTATCCTGACCATACAAACCTTAAAACGTATTTTACTTTTAATTCCAATCACTTTATGTCAAACATATTTGGCCTTACTTATGCTATCATAGATTTCAAATTATCCTGACCATACAAACATGTACATTTGATTTAACCATTTTTATCCTGACGGTACTTATAAGTACCACTTCAATCAATCACCTATATATTCCTAATAAAGCCGTTTTTCCTGACGGTACTCACAAGGACAAGAACGATGCAGTTCTTACAGCAGAAAAGAAATGCAGCACCAATGAGGAATCCTTTTTATTCGCATAGTAGGAATTTTATAACTGGCGTGCTGCATTCGAAGGTCATTTTTTAGTAGAGTTGATACACGTGTTGTTCAATTGAGTAAATGTAGTGGTTTATTACCAGTTATCTGTTACTATTATTGCTTAGAGACGTCTATACTTCGCAGGTATGCATTTCATTCGTTTTATTCATAATTCAATGTTTCTATTATAAATATATATTATATATATATATATATATATATATATATATATATATATATATATATATATATATATATATATACATATATATACATATATATACATATATATACATATATATATATACATATATATATATATATATATATATACATATATATATATATATATATATATATATATATATATATATATATATGTGTGTGTGTGTGTGTGTGTGTATGTATATATGTATATATGTATGTATGTATGTATGAATATATCTTACTGTGAATGTCCAAAATCCGGAGAATGGTGACATTTACAGGTGAATGTCGACATACACGAAATATCAGATATTTGATTATATTCTTATATATTCGGATTATCACCAGTATATATTGACAATCACAATGCACTGAGGGAAATGTTGAAAAAATATTTTTGTTATGTTTTTAAATCGTACTTTAATATTAAAACATATTATGAATGATATATGTCGAAATAGAAGAAAGCTATAGTAACAGCACATGTAACTGATCATTGAAGGCTTGTCAGTTTCAAACACAAGGCTCAGTTGAAAGGGTTAATCAGGATATACAGAATATGTTAACTGCATGAATGAACGACAACTATACAAATAAGTAATTAGATAGTTTATTCAATTTCCTAAGAACAGTACATACTATGAAGGAATGCGCCAAAGTGCCTATGAAGCCAAGTTTGGAGTTAAACCAAAGAGAGGTATAGCATCGTCATTTTTGCCTCGTGATAAGATCCTAAATTTTGAAACCGAGGAACAGCTCAAAAAAGTTTTTTAAAGAAAATATGAGCAGTGTCCATGCCTAATATCGTATTCCAAATGTAAAATATCGAAGGGGAGCTTCAAACTACCACGTTTTAATTTAAAGCCCTGACTGAACAACAGGAGTTAATGTCTACTAAAATATCGGCCGTGAAAGATATGGAAGATATGAAAGATATGAAAGATATCATCTAATGGAAGCAACTAAAGTGTTACGAACCTGAAAAAGAAAATTTCTTTCTGATGAAGTCCCTGATGTCGACCGTGGTATCACAGATGTTCTAAATATGATGGTGATTAATGCTGAAATAGAAGACTCTGACTTCTAAAAATTAGCAATTAAAATGATATCCTCAAGCAGTTTTATACATGCAATGAGTTTGTAATTTGTAAAGTTACTTTTCAAGAAATGTGACTAAGAGAGGACGCTGCTGCTAATTCGAGAAGCGGAGGGCAAGGCTAGAAACGGTGTCATTGTAAAAAGAAATGTTTCATTACTAAATGCAAACAGTTTAAACTATTAGAACAAATAAGATAGTATAATGTCAATCACATAATTAAATTTAATATTGGTATTATTTTCGTTTCTCAGATTGGTCTGTTCGTTTTAAGTTCAACAGTTACAAATGCTATTACTATACGTTTCTCCTATTTTCACATATATCTTTCCTAATATGTTTTAACAATAAAGTATCATTTAAAAACTTATGAGAAATATTTTTATTTCAGCATTCACCATTAGTACATGATTATTGTCGACATACAATACATTTGTGATACCCCTAATTTATAAGAATATAATCCAATATTCGGACTTTCACCTAGGTATTTGGTGTGTGTCGACATCCACCGCTGACTGTCGACATTCTCCAATTTTGGCGATTCACAGTAACATATATGTAGATATATAGATTTGTAAATTTAAAAAACAGAATAGGAGTCGCTCCAGACTTTTTTACAATTTATATACTAAGTAATGTTCTTGATATGTCATGCATTAGTGAAAAGATTTAAAAAAAAACTTTAACTGGACCTTGCTTGCATTAAAAATATTGGAATTTACTAAATATCGTTAAATAGAATCACAACAGATCTTTTGTTAAATTGGTATTTTACTTCATGTATTTATTGTGATCTCTTTTTTTTCTACTAAATAATTCTATGATATCATTAAAGAGAAATAAACCAAAATAATGCGTAAAATCTTTCTCAAAATATTACCAATTTTTCTCTATAAATGTAGAATAGACAATGTGTACATTAATACTATTTTACTTTAAATGAACGAAACATCAACTTTCTACCAAAAATCAGTTTTTATTTAGGAACAATTTAGAAATGTCAACATCTTGACATCTTTCTTTATAAGTAAGGGAAAAATAAAATGCTGCGTTTGGTTTTAAAGGAAAGCTTTTATCCTTTCATAAAGAATTCAACTTCTTTAGTGTGCAAGATTTCATTGATATCAGAAACGATATCTTCCTGTCATATTACTTTCTCTAAGACCACAATCTCATGCAATTTTGTTTTTTAATACAATCTATCAAAACTAAAAGAAGATACAAATGAAAAAGAAAGTTTAATACTCAAAATACGATATTCATATAATTCTTGAAATGCAACATAATCATAGATGGATTTTAAGTTATCCATGATCTCAAACAATAGTTTTATAATTTGAATAAATGAACTTAAGTTTTCAATGATGTTATAGATAATTTTAATGTTTTATACCTTGCTTTAGTAAGCTAAATTATTCATAATAATGTGAATAATAATTGCTGCACTACATGTTTGTTATAACTAGCAACAACTTCTCCCATCCGCTACATATTATAGGGCCTTCATAATATATCTTTGGATAAAACCAGACGGTCGAGAACTTTTTTTGCTACTTCACCCCCAAACAGTTATCTTACTATTTTTTTAGGGGAGGGCTCTCATAGATTAACATGGTATCTATAGGAATTGCTGGTAGAATAATTGCTCTTTTTATTAAGGTTCTAAGCAGTATTGCTCATTTCTACCCTCAGGTTCTTGCATACCTGTGTGGTGTCCTCAAATTATTCTGTTACAGCTAATTATTTGCATTGAGTATGCAAAGTTTTCGCAAGCGGCAGATCTGCGTGCGCAAACGCGTACTTCACAGCCACCGGCCGCCTTATAAGTCGAAGCCAGGCGAGAACGAGGGAGAAGTGCAAGGCGCGGCGTAACTAAGTCGTTTCTCACACGGCTGTGGACTCCAACGTATTTCGCCCTCGGAAGCACTTCTGATCCAGCTTGCTTCGCAAGAACGTTCGCCGTCAATAACAGCTGAAAGCAGAGTATCGCCCTTTATTTTTGTTACTTCCATTATTATTTTATTATACATGTCCGTATCGAATTAAAAGCAGTTTAACAAAAGCTTATTTTTTGGAGTTTATTTTCTGATTCGCTACAGCAGTAGCAGTACAGTGGTGCAAATACCCACTACATAAAAGTGGTGACCCGGACGTGATCTGAACACGCAACCTTCTGATACTTGTATACTCTTAATTCGCCATCCCTGTTTAATTTTCCAATTCATTTTTGTTTTTTATTTGATCCAAACTTTGACGTTTCAAAAAATACTAATTTTGTGTTTGTAACAATGAGTTACACTGCTGGACAACGCCAGCCCGGGAGACTGACCGAGGGACGAGGGCGATGTGAGCGACCCCTCCCCTTCTACCCCATTGAACAAGAGTTGTGGCTAACAAGGGTCATTCTTCTTTGGCCTTAACAACAGCAGCTTTTGGATTTTTTGCTCAGCAGATTTGAGGAAAAACGAAGCGAAGAAAAATTCAGCAGAGGAAGGGAACACTAAAAATAATTTGTTTGTCCATCTGAAGATAGCTTCATCAGTGCGAATTGCTTCCATATTTCAGCGGTTTACGACGTCTCCATATTGACTTTGTGTATATTTTATTTGGGTCACCAGATTATAGAAAATTAAATTTGTTAATAAAAGAAAGTCTTCGTTCATTTGTATCTGGTGTCTTAACTCTTTCTGTTATCTCGACATGACCTGGTATAAGTCATTGGTACCTAATAGTGTTTTACAATAACTAGATTTGCTGTACGAATAATAAATAATATAAATAAACAAAGACTATACTATACATTTAGTGGACATAGATTTGTAAGAAAATTAAACAATTACTCAAATACCAAGTTCTTACTCTTAAACTATATATTATAAATCTAAATATGTTTTAATTAGAGAACTATCTTTCTGTCATTTATTTTTCGTGATTTATTTCCATCTAGATATTGCACTAAAATCTTAAAATGCATATCGTGAGAGACTATGCTTCATTCAATTTTTATTCGAGATAATTATATATAGTTAATAATATGAAATGTTATAAAAATACATTATTTATTTCAATCTTTGATATGAAATGGAATCTAATTTCTACAGAATTTAATCATATTAATACCTTTTATTTGAAAAATATTAAAATATTTTGGATAATAAATTGAGTTTTAGTTGAAATTTGAAATTATAAGTCTTCTGAAGTATTCCATTTAACTATGTTAATTATATATTATCATATGTATTTAATTTATATTAATCAAAATTGTTTATAGAGCATTTAAATAAAATTTTATAAAAAATTGCCCATGATTAAAATGTAATGAAAGTTTTATTTCAACCGTTATGTTTTGAAAATCTTTATATTATTACAAAATTAGGGACATAAAAAATGTGCATCTTAAGTTAACTTGAAATATTTATTTCATTTGTGATTTTTTTTACATCTGATATCGAAAAACAAAATTAAAAAATCCGAAATGATTAATGCGTTTTACAAAGGTATTCAATACATTGCACTTGCTTGTCACTTGCTAATTGGTAGATTTCTTCTTATTAATAGGTCCATATAGCAAGCCGAGACATTAATTTAGCATTTATTTGTGAAGACTCTTTTGCTAAATATTTTACTTAGGAAATGAGTTATTAAGCTTT
>CM063504.1:45799685-45802185 GCA_032207245.1 Pardosa pseudoannulata | reverse complement strand
ATGAAAAATAGTATTTTAATTATAATTTGTTATTAAATAAATAAATAAATATATATATATATATATATATATATATATATATATATATATATATATATACATTGCTTTAATTTATCAGTGTCTACTTCTCTTAAAATTAGTAGATCTGTGCCTGCAGCAAGGGGAAAGATTTTTACATACTAAGATATTACTTCTATACGTAATAGCAATTGCGTATTAGACTAGAATTAATATGAACGTTAGAAAAATACGAATCTTTTTTTTATTTTATCAAAAAATGAATGTACTTCATAAAATAAAATTTGGTATCTTATAAACTAAGTTCATAGTTAACTTCCACTCGAAAACCTATAGAGCACATATAAAAAAAGAATCTATCAAACTATTTCTCTGACTAGATCCTACTACATTGGACCTTTTTCACATATTTTAAGAAATAAGAATCTTCAAAAATACCACTTTAAAAATAACAGTAAATTGAAAAATTGTCAATTATAATACTACTAAGAAATTGTTTAATTCCGTAATAATATTATTTAGGAACATTGAAAATCTGATTTTAAGAAATTAAATTGTTGAACATGGGGAAGAAAATGTGGCATATGATCAAGTTTATTATTTATGTGGTGTGTTTTTACAATGACACATCCAATGATATCCGGCAGCAACCTTTTGATAACCGTGTAAAAGCATTTAGTTTTAATATTAGTTTACTATCATGAGTTATATCGGGCAAATGGATAAAAGTTAAATATTTGTCTTTGTATGATAGTTTTTGAAGCAAGAGACAGCACAAAGGGATACCCGACATTCTGTGCAATGTTATCTGGTCTCTGTTCTTATTGGTTTGCCTCTGAAATCTGTTTTACGAGACCACATAGTACACTGTCTCATTGGATTTGACTTTTTTTTCAGTAGCAGGAATAACATCTGGAAAATGCCTTGAGGTTAGCCTGAGTGGTAAAGGATTAATACTGGGTCTTCCAGATGTGGCAGAAAACTCATCAAGATGATTTTCTGAAATAAGTTTTCTAATCAGTGAAAAAACCAGTTCAAAAGTACCGCGAATCTAACAAAACTTGACAAACTACCTATTAAAGCTGAATATTTTCTTTAATTTCCTCCAATCCGAGTAAAACCGTGATAAGACGAATCGTACAGACAAATACTTATTCGCCTTAGTTTTCTCGGGATAATAATTAATTGCAATATATATGAACCCGAAATAAATCGGGATATTCAGGCAAGTGGTTAATATCATGAAATGGGACACTGTATCTTTCAAAACTGATTACTCTCTTTGAAATCTTTATTAGGTCAGTCTTTTCATGATTCATGAAAATATATAAATGAACATTTCTTTCTTCCGATTTCTTGCAAGTCTCTAAAAACAATCTGATATAAAATATTCAGTTTTGAAATTTCAGGAGGTATATTTTCATAATAACGTAAAAAGTATGAAATATGATTAAAAAAAAGAAATTCACTTACATGCTAGATAACATTTTAAATATGCATATTCTAAATTAGTTTTATATCTAGTTGAGGTAAAATGACAGTTTTATACGAACACTAATATTTTAGATATATCTGATATTTTAAAATTGAAAAATAAATAAAAAAACATGTAATAAATTGAAATTTTTAAAAATATCATTTATTATGCTATAAAATACAATGTATTGCTAATACAATGTATTGCCATTCAATAGAAACGGGTGTGACACATTGAATTACATTTTATCATTTTTCCTATAAAGGATATATTTCAAATATAAATTTTTTGAAGCAAAAATAACACTTAAGGATTAATTTTTCAAAAAATAAAGAATTCACTTTTTTTACATACTTAAAAAATTATAAATATGCTGCTACGTGTGTGAAACAGTGATAAAAATTAGTTCAAGGTGTCACACCCGTTTCTATAGAAACCAAAGGAAAGAAATTAGTTTCTATATGATATACAAAATATTATTTTCTAATTTATCAATGTTAAAATTTATTACGGTGGCATAATTTTTTTTTCTTTTACTCGGTGAATATTTTTTTATATATTTTTTTAACATACTTCTTAAAACAAAATTAAATATTTTTATAAAGACAGGCTCTGACTAATAAGGGAAATATTTTATTATAAATAGTTATTTTTTATCTTATATCAAATGAAGTATTATTAAAAAGTATACGTATTATTTTCAGTACAAAATTTATTATAATCCCTTTAAGAGCAGAAAGTGGAAAAGAAATGAGTATTCTTGGAAAAAATCCTGAAAACAAGTTTTTGAAATTTTTGACACATATTAACATACATATTAACATACATATTTAAATAAGAAATATAAATATAAATATATACAAATATATACGGTTTACACACACACATACACACACACACACACACACACACACATATATATTATATATATATATATATATATATATATATACATATATATATATATATATATATATATACATATATACATACATATATATATAC
>CM063504.1:45789685-45794685 GCA_032207245.1 Pardosa pseudoannulata | reverse complement strand
AACCAAAGATCACAAAATTCCTATTTTTTCCAGTTTATGCTATAAAATCGTAGGTTTTTTTACTAATACTATTTTAACTAATTCCCCTTAGTTAAAAAACTGTTTGAACTAACAAAACAAAATTTTACCGATAAACATTTTTAAAAGTTTTACTGTAACTTAAGTTTAGAATTTGTAAGCAAAATTGCCTATAACGGCTAGAATGTATATGTACTTTAGGTATTATGAATAAAAAATAAATCTAACAATTTGTCAAAATATATTTTTATCATTATTTACTCATGAATATACATTTTTTTTTTGTAAAAACAGACTGCAAATTATTACATCAATGTACAATTAGTTTCTAAAATTAAAAATTTTTGTTTTATAAATTTATGTATTTTGTATTTTTGTTTTATAAAATTTGTATACAAACACTTTTAAATTGCTCATCTATTTTCCTTTGAGTAAAAAGTTAAATTTAAGTTAAAATTAATATGATGGGAACCACATCTACAGATTCTGCATATAAAATGGATATTATACATTTTTTGTAGAAAAAATAGATATTTTTATCAGCATTATTTATTTCATTTTTTATATTATTCAGGAATTTTTATGATAATAATTATGAATTTTTATGATAATAAGTTTTACTTTAAGAGCTAATTGATTTCTCATAGAAAATCTTTTTTAATATGTAAAAATATGTAAATGAAAATTACACGAAATATTTGAGAGAAATATATTATTCATTAAATCTATAAAAGTCAGCCTCAAAACAATATATATTTTACCTTCGGATTTTAATCAATTGTGTATAAATATAGTTAAAAAGACAAGACATATTCAAGTAAATATCTTGAAATAAAAAGTTCATTTTGAGTGATAACAACCTCTTTAAAAAGAAATGTGACATAGTATGATTTTGTAATTAAAGCACAGAGTTAAATATATTAAACATCCTAAAACAAAATTATTGTTTACATAAATTAGACAACTATTAGATTATATAGATTAACTTCCAAACTAACATAAAATACAATGGATTTTAAAAAAATTGAAGATTAGCCACAATTTCTTGCGCATACAATAAAAACACATTTAATTTTTGTATGTGTTTAAAATTATAAAGCAGAAGAACTACTGACTAAATACACATATTTCTATATCAATAAATATTAATTATTTGTTTATATGTAAAAATATAATTTTTCAGACACATAGATCTCTGAAATATTAGAAATATACATTGATTAGAAATATATAAATTGTTTCGTGTATCGTGTATTTGAAACCTTAATCGAATAATTTGTCTTAGTAGAGATAAACTGGTCGGTGTTATCTGCATTGTTACAAAAGGGACAGCAACACTGATTTTATGCACATTGACAAATTAATAATGAATGTGGATGCGGTTAAATAATAGCAAATATAGAATTTAACGGAAAATGGAGAGAGACCATTTTAACAATGTCGGAACGACCTTTATTTACTCGATGTCCTTTACCGTTTTGCATCAGGTTTTAGCACAACCGAATTTAATTAATTATTGACCCGAAGAAAGATTATATTGTCAGGTATTTTAATGTAAAGTTTCACTTTTAAAGAACGCATCCGTTTCAAGAGTTAGTATTAATTATGCATTGGTGTAATGGAAATTAAAAGTTCTACTAACAGTCCTCAAAGTATTCTGAAACAATTTTCTAGGTGTTTTGGTTTTCTAGGTGTGTTCAATATTTTTATTACATTTTTCAAAAATGCATGCCTTCCTTATTAATGATATTTCTTAGAATATAATTGTTAAAGCTGTATTTAATTGAAACTACTTTCTCGGTATCGTCAAAGTGTTTAACGATACCTCCATATAATATTAAAATTTAACACATTTTTTGACAATAAATATTCATTTTTTAATTATTAAATTTTTAGAATTATTTTCTCGAAATTATTTCAGTAAAATATCTTCATTTCCTTTCAATGAGATGATTTTTATAATCTCTAATACGAGATGTTTGCCATGATCATATTAGATTTAATATCTTTGTAGAAAAAATCAGATATAATAGAAAAATTTAAATTGTCAACAAATAAAATACAAAATTAAATTTAAAAAATCAAATAAATATAACTAATCTATTTCATTAAATAACGTTAAATGTTATATTTCGTTTATATTATAAATATTACATTATCAAATTAATATTATATTTCGTGTTTGTTATTTAACATTTCTTCCAAAAAAATGAAGATAAAATATGAAAGACAACTTGTGATTTATAATTACTTTGGAAGAAAAAGTAAATATGTAAAAAAGTATTTTTTTATAAATCGCAATGGAAACTACTTTCTCGGTATCGTCAAAGTGTTCAACGATACCTCCACAATATTAAAACTTAACACATTTTTTGACAATAAATTTTCATTTTTTAATTATTAAATTTTTAGAATTATTTTCTCGAAATTATCTCAGTAAAATTTCTTCATTTCCTTTCAATGAGATGATTTTTATAATCTCTAATACGAGATGTTTGCCATGATCAAATTAGATTTAATATCTTTGTAGAAAAAAATCAGATATAATAGAAAAATTTAAATAGTCAGTAAATAAAATACAAAATTAAATTTAAAAAGTCAAATAAATATTATAACTAATATATTTCGTTAAATAACGTTAAATGTTATATTTCGTATTGATATATTTCGTTTATATTATAAATATTACATTATTAAATAAATATTATTTGTATTTTTATTTATTTTCTTCTGAAGATATATTATGAAATTATTATTTATATATAATTAAGATATTAAAAAAATATATAAATAAAAAAAAAAATTTAAATATATAAATAAATATAAAAATAAATTTAATATAAATTATATAAATAATATATTATATATTAATATAAATATATTTATTAAAATATATATGTTTTTTATATTTCGTTTATATTATAATATAGTATCAAATGTTATTTTTTTATCGATTTAAAGATGTTTAAAATAAAAATGATTATGAAAGACACCTTTTGATTTATTAATACTTTGGAAGAAAGAGTAAATATGTAAAAAAAGTATTTTTAAAATCGCATTGTTTTAAGAAGAAAAGTTATGCACTAAAAGATAAAATGTTTGTTTCAGTTTGTACTTATGCCGCTTGCAAATCAGATTGCGATACTACCTTTAGATTTCAAGTACGTTGCACAGCTTTTTACATTCACCAAAATGGTATTAATTTTAAATAATTATTTCCATAATTAAATATTGTATTGCCAGTAAAACTGTGCCTATGTGTCAAATTTAAATCTCTAGATAATCAAGAAGGTAGTTAAAATTTGATTTGAATATACCAACTGAAAAATAACTCACGTTAAATTAAAGCAATTAATTACAAAGGAGGAAAATTTTAAAAACAAAAATTATATTATGTACTTTTGTACTGCTACACTAGGACCATAAAAGAAATGTCATTCTTTTTTTTTTAATTTTAGTATCCAACAATAACACATATTTTATATGTTCAAAATAGTACATTTTGAATTAACGTGTAAGTTTCAGGTTTGAATAAAATATAGTAATCGAAAAAAAATAGTAATATTGTTTTTCTGTTTGTACGTAAATCATTAAACCTGCTATATTTTCTCAACTATTTTCAAAATTGATCAATTAGTTAATTCAAAACCTTTATTTTCTCAAGTATTGAAAAGAGAGCACACAGATCAATTTCACTAAAGCAGAATTCTTTTAAGCTAGAAAAGAATAACAAATTGCTATTTGATTAGAGTAAAATTAATTAAGAATTCTCTCGCAAATTTTAATGATGTTTGGAGGTAAGAATTGATATTACTAAAACAGTTTTTCCTATTTTTTAATATATCTCTCTTTTCGGTTTTAAAATGTGTCTCATTAATTAATTGAATTCAAATCTGAACAAAAATTCGCTATATTTTCCCTTTTCCCTGTCTTTAATTTAAGAGTGATTTTATTTACTTAGATTTCGGAATGAAATGAAATTAATATATATATATATATATATATATATATATATATATATATATATATAATTCATAGGTTATACATAAATTTTGTAGATATGTTTAAGGATAAAATATGCAAAGCAAGATTTAAGAATAGAGAGTGATTGTTAGTCTATAAAAAAATTGACAATTGTAAATAAAACGTTAGTGATATATCGGAATTTTAATATTTCACATTTTAAAAGATTCTGTTACTAATAATTTAAAATTTGTTCATTAAATCTTTAAAAACTGAGCATATAATCTAAAGAACACATGCTCGTTGTCATTGCTTATCCTTAGAATTAATTAAATATATATCGAAGCAAACCCAAAAACTTTTAATTCATGTTTTTTTTTTAACTGCTTGTATTTAGAACAAAATTGGTTTTAATATATGTATTAGGATTATACGCCAATAAGAAACTGTTTCAATGTTTATAAAAAATTAATGTCACGTATATTTATCTCAATCAGTTACTAAATGTAATGACAAAAACTATGCATATTTTTTACTAAAATTAATCTTTTTTAAAAATTAAATTTTCTTATAATTCATTAAAAGAAACATATACGATTTATTTTTGTAAAGACTACTGAAACCAAGTATGTAAATATGAATCTAAACTAAGAAAGCAAATGCAAGTGTTACAAATCGTTTTTAATATAAAATTAAATGATAGATAAATTAGGAATTTTACAATATAAGCATGTTAAATTTATTAAGACATACTACATACTCATTCAGAATATATAAATACATTTAAAATGTTAAGTATAAAACATAAGAATAACGTTTCAAAAATTGAATTTTGAAATTTGATTTTTATGTGATTTTTTATTAAAAACTGTAAATAAACATGAGCTTAAATTTATCTGGTTTTGTTTTGCTTTATTTTTCTATCAAACGTGATTGATAACATATATAGCACAATGAAAAGTAGTAAGAATAATATTACTTATTAGTTAAAATTTACGTTGTTATTAAAATGCTTGAAA
>CM063504.1:45777185-45784685 GCA_032207245.1 Pardosa pseudoannulata | reverse complement strand
TAGAATAATTGTAAATAAAGTAGTAAAATTAATAAAGACCTTATCATAGTTCATTGGGTATTTAAATTATTATAACATGCAAGAAAATAATTTCACAATAAAGAATATTAATTATTCACTGTCTTTACGTGTATTTGAAATATTTATGTCTGAACAAATAGCCGTACTACACTTTTGTATTTGTATTACTAATTTATCAAAATATGCTGCACATACTTCATAGTCAGCACTTCATAGAATAATTGTAAATAAAGTAGATGAAAGTAAACCAGCACTTTATAGAATAATTGTAAATAAAGTAGTAAAATTAATAAAGACCTTATGATAGTATATTGAGTATTTGAAGTATTATAACATGCAAGAAAATAATTTCACCATAGATATATTAATTAATAACTATCTTTACGAGAATTTGATAAATTTACATCTGAACAAACAGCAACACTACACTTTTCTATATCTATTACAAATTTATTAGAATATGCTACACATAATTAAAATCAGCACTTTATAGAATAATTGTAAATAAAGTAGTAACATTAATAAAGACCTTATCATAGTTCATTGGGTATTTAAAGTATTATAACATGCAAGAAAATAATTTCAGAATAAAGAATATTAATTAATCACTGTCTTTACGTGTATTTGAAATATTTATGTCTGAACAAATAGCCGTACTACACTTTTGTATTTGTATTACTAATTTATCAAAATATGCTGCACATACTTCATAGCCAGCACTTCATAGAATAATTGTAAATAAAGTAGATGAAAGTAATAAACTCCTTATACTATTTCATTGGATATTTAAAGAATTATAACATCCAAGAAAATAACTTCACCATAAAAAATATTAATTAATAACTATCTTTAGATGAATTTCAAATATTTATATCTGAACAAACAGCAATACTACACTTTTGTATATTTATTACTAATTTATTAGAATATGCTGAACATACTTAAATCCAGCACTTCAGAGAATAATTGTAAATAAAGTAGATAAAAGTAATAAAGTCCTTATGCTATTTCATTGGGTATTTAAAGAATTACAACATCCAAGAAAATAATTTCACCATAAAGAATATTAATTAATAACTATCTTTACGTGAATTTGAAATATTTATATCTGAACAAATAGCAATAATACACTTTTGTATATGTATTACTAATTTATCAAAAGATGGCACACATAATGAAATCCACGACTTCAGAGAATAATTGTAAATAAAGTAGAACAGTCGAATATGAATGGATAATACAAAATCTAATTAATGTTATTCGTTTTATTTCATATTTATATTTACCTATGCAGTAGCAATTTAACTGAGTTTTTTAATTAAAAGTAATATAAACATAATGAAAAATAAATCTAAAAGAGAATAGTTTATTTTGAGGTAATAAATAGTATTATTACTGAAAATTGAAAAAACAAGGAAACATTAATTGTAAATAAAGTAGAACAGTCGAATATGAATGGATAACATATAATCTAATTAATGTTATATGTTTTATTTCATATTTTTATTTACCTATGCAATAACAACTTGAGTTTTTTTAAAATAAAGTAATATAAACATAATTAAAAATATATCTAAAAGAATATCGTTTATTTTGAGGTATTAAATAGTATTATTACTGAAAATAGTAAAAACAGAGAAAAAATAAATATTAATAAAGTGTAATTATTCTGCTGTTGAGAATTCTATAGATTTATCTTTGTTTTATTCGATTGAATGTATTGGAATATATAACTACTACATAGTTACTACAGGTTCTAATATTTTGTATATAAAATATACTTTGGAATCGATTTATATAGTAGGTTTCAGTCTTTATATTATGTAATACAAAATAATCATAGTCTTGCTAATCATAACATTCTGTTTTATTTCATCACAGGATTTTTTACTCATATTTTATTACAAAAAGTGCATAGACAAATTTCGGATGTTTACTATGATTATCGCTTATTTGCCTGTAACTTTTAAGTTAGCATACGTCTTCAAGAAATTTTACTTTCATAAATGGATAAATATAGCTACTGTGGAATCAATTACTTTATCTATTGTGAAATTACTGCAAATGATTGTAAGGATCCTTTTCCAATATTGAGAAATCTTTGAAGTTCTGTTATTGAAGTTACATTCATTTTATAAATTAATTAAAGGAACTGACATTTTCTCTTCAGACTGTTTTCAAAACCGAAAACTTAATTTTGGCTGTTTCCTGGAACTAGTAATATTAATACGGTATGTGAATGTCGTGCAGATAAAGCACGTAATATAATTTTAACAATTAGTTTAATCTAAAACTTACACATTTTATCAAGTAAAAACTAAAAACGTATGAATAATACGAAGCCTTTCAGACACAGATTTAAAATTTCTTATTTGTAGCAAACATTTTGAATCACACAAGTCGAGGACTAAAATCTTATAAACTAAACCAAAGTATTTTATAAACCCCTTCCCGGTTTTTCCCGAGCTGAACTCGGGCAGGCGAAATGTACAATCTTGGATCATTCCGAGTGTAGCTCGGGCACTGTGAAATTTTACACAATGCAATCGGTCTTTCCCGAGTTATTTCACATATGCTTTTTATGATTTTGAAGGGTTTTTTCTTTTACTTTTCTGGTTACTAGATTATTTCTGCTCAAAGAGAGACAGTCGAGGTAACAAGGTAAGGAGAGAAACAAGGTTCTACTGTCCAGATTGCGATGTTGGACTCTGTACAGTACCTTGTTTTCGTTGTATCATACACGATCAAATTTTTATTTATAATTACTTAATCATTTATGTAAATGCAAAGGATATAAATAAAATTTAATTCAAGATAAAAGCTAGGTATTCTAAGCTTTATATTTACAGTTAGTGTGAATTGACTCCAAAGTCTAATGATTTCTGCCTTACAGAAAGCCAACTATACAGGTAAATTACTCATTTATTTAAATTGATTCTTTTACATTAATGTTTAGGAAATTTTGTGTGCGAATGATGCTATTATGTTTAAAAAATTATGTTTGCATGAATATAAGCATAAAAAATTTGACATTTATTTACCCATAATCCCAAAATAAAATGAACCTGGAAGTGGTTAAGAAATTCTTTTAAAGATAAATGTAAGTAATCCCATTTGAACATTAGTAATGGTTATCAAATATTGAAATACTTGCCAAATTTTCTGGAAGTACCATGTTTTTAATAATATATTGATAATTACATGGTTGGCTTAATCTAGCCTATTCTCCAACTTGGTCAATTGTTGACATGCAGGATCTCAACAGACTAGTCCAAATCACAGGTCACGATTAAAAAACTTTTTACACTTTAGATACATGAACCATTTTTATTTTTTCTTCTCTAATATCTACCATCTAAAATTTTTAAAACTAATTTCAGTTAATTTTTACTACTCTTGTGATGAATTTGTCAATTTTTATATCCTTGAAAGTAAGCAGCTGAATTTTGAATAAATTACATGTTGCATACACGTCACTGATAGTGTTTCATGTAAACTATGAAATGCATTAATCCTGTTTAAAATTTTTTAAAAATATTTCATTCTGCCATGAAATATGCTCAAGTATTTATCTATACTATTTATATGTAACAGCAAGCTATATAATTTAGCTCTATTGTGTTATGCCCTATAATTTTATTTTGTTCTAACTAGTGTTTGTTGCCACTGAGTTGTGATCTCCTAGTATTTAAAGCATTAAAGGTAAATAATTTATGAAGTTTAAAAATAGTGTGTATAAGCAAAAAGAAAATCCAATTATAGTTCATATATAAAGAAACACAACACATAAAATCTCTTGTAATTGTTTATGTAGTTTCATTTCAAATTGAATAACACATGAGAACTTAACCCCTTCGCTGCGCATTCCCCGATTTCCACGGGCAACGTAGATGTAGCAAAATTTGCGCAACCCACGATTTCAGCGGGCATTCATTTTAGGTGTCTATTTAACTGTGCATACAGCTCTTTCCCCGTTTATTCTTTCATTTTGGCTTTACTGTGATTTTTAATTGTTTATTTAGCTGTATACTAGCAGATGGCTTTAATTGTCCAGATTTCTGCGAAATATAGAAGAATATTTTGTAGCATTTCGAGCGCGCTTTTCATAGCTAAAAGCTGTCTGGCAGGAAGCGTTTCGCGAGAGATATAACCTATATTCCTGACGATATTTCGGACACTGATAGCACTTCTGACTCTGATTTCAAGTATATTGAAGATAGCTAGAGTGCAACTGAGGAGAATTTCTTGGATTCCTCTGCGAATAGTTTATGAATCTGAAAATTCATTTTCTATTCAAAATGTTCGACAGTGGTGCAAAAATGATAAGCAAAATATTCCACCAGCTCCTGCTTCATTTCCTTTCATTGAAAATCCCAGACTAAATTTCACTTTGAAAATAATACAACTGTTTTGGACTATTTTGAACTTTATTTTGATGATGTTATGTTGCAAATAATAGTAAAAGAGACCAACAGTACATGACAGTAATAGACCCATAAGACTAACTGCTCGATAATTTACCAGCCACATACACCCAAATCCCATCAAGAAAGAGCCTCGTAGATTGTGTGCTGTCTGTTTAAAAAAACTGAAGGTGGAACAAAAACGTCGGAAAGAAACGCGAATTTGGTGCAAGGATTGTGAGGTAGGACTTTGCCTCGAGTCTTGTTTCGAAATTTATCATACAAGACTTCATTTCTAATAAATATTTGCTAAGTCTTTTGCATTTTTTAATTAGTATATATGTTTTGTTTTTGTATTTTATAAAATAAATGATAATTTAAACAAGATTAATTTTCAAAATTTAGCTTTTATATCATTATTCTTCAATTTCATTATTCTGAATAACTTTTATTTAGGACGTAATTCTAAATTTAAAAACAAAATTTACAAAAATTTTTTGTATATTTTAACTCTAAAATGTATATAGATTTCAAACATGAATAAACAAAATACGTAACTTTTGAACCTATTTTGATAAACAAAAATACACAGCAAGAGGGTTAAGTTATTTGTAGATAATATAATGCTTTAAAAGAAATGTTTCTGCAATATATAAACATTTACCCTAAATAATATTTTCAGAATGAAATATTGAATCATAATAAAAATAAAAGACACAAATTTAATAATATCTGTAATGTTTAGAGACTTAACATTTTTCTCTCACGTTCAGTTTAAAAAAATAAATAAGAATAATTAGATTTACAAGAGAAGAAAACACATTTTTTTAATTCTCCTTACGCTACAAAAGCTATTAAAAAAGCTTTTCTGCTTTTCATTTGAAGCTATACACAAGGGTATAAGAGAAAAATTAAGTGAAAACAAAAGAAAAATTGAAACAGTTAAGGATAATAAAAATAAGAAAAAAAAAATTGTAGTTTTCTTTTTTTCTTGGAAACAAGGTATTGAAAGAACTTAACTGGAATTTTTTGACTTAGTGTTGTTAATCAAAACAAACATTTTTGTATGCATAGACTATAAAATTTTCAGAATTAACACAACCTAAGCATGTAAAAACTATTTATATATTTTTTCTCTTTATTGAACTAATATAACTAATATAACTATTTAAGTTATTTCTGCATCATTTAATTAATTCTCAAAAGTAGTTTTGATTTCACTGTGGAAAAGTAATGAGGAATGTATTTCCTGTATACTATAATGGAAATAATATATATGTATATACCTGAAAAATCAATGAATGTGTACTTTTTTACTACTATAATGAGTAATCATCTTCTAGTAAGAAGTATCATTCCACATCTAATTATGTTTTAAGGTGACCATAAAAAAAACCGTTTTTTTTCAAATTTTTAAGATATTTACTGTGATTTTTTAGCAACATATACTTTACTACTGTATAATACTTATACTTACGGTATAATCTACTGATACCTTTTTACATTATAGAGACTCTTCAATATTTTAAATTTTTATATTGAAAATTAATTAAGTTTAATTAATATGTCGAGATAACTCTATCCCCATTACGTGTTTTACAAGGCTATTTTGCTTTATATATATATATATATATATATATATATATATATATATATATATATATATATATATATATATATATATATATATATAAATATATATATATATATATATATATATATATTTATATATATATATATATATATATATATATATATATATATATATATATATATATATATATATATATATATATATATATATATATATTTATATATATATATATATATATATATATATATATATTATAATATATATATATATATATATTTATATATATATATATATATATATATGTATATATATGTATGTATATATATGTATGTATATATATATATATATATATATATATATATATATATATATTTATATATATATATATATATATGTATGTATATATATATGTATGTATATATATATATATATATATATATATATATATATATATGTATATATATATGTATGTATATATATATATATATATATATATATATATATATATATATATATATATATATATATACATATATATATATATATATATATATATATATATATATATATATATATATATATATATATATATATATATATATATATATATATATATATATATATATATATATATATATATATATATATATATATATATATATATATATATATATATATATATATATATATATATACATATCTTTGATATCAAATGTTAAACGAAATCTCTTTATGAAGAATCGTTTTCCGTGCGAAAAATATGCTACCGAATATATTTCCTTCTAATTAAAGACACTAGAGATAAACAATAAATATACATTAGAGGATGTCTGCACATGTAAGACATGTTACACGTATAGAATTTGGATATACTTTTAAAAACTTAGAATTTGAAGAAGCTTTATATGCGTTAGCATACAATTATAACAATTACAGAATATTAAATACATAAATACATATAATATAGTAACGATTATATTCATTGCTATGGAACACTGGTGTGCAAAACGTAAGCAATAGGTGGTTTTTTTTGCTATAACTTCATGAGAAATCATCTGAGAGACATGAAATTCATAAATGAGGGAGAGAATTATGTACGTAAAGGATGACGATAACATCAGCACTGGAAAAGGAATACAATGAATACGTTTTGTCACCAAACAAAAACAAGCTTTATTGAAAGCATAGTATACCATGATAGTACCATGATAGTAGTACCCATGATACTCTATCCAGGAGGAAGAACAATAAGCAGATGTTTCTTAATATGAGATATGCCTTCCACTAACTGCAGTGTTTGCTTCGCACTGTCTCCACATACTCAGAACAGCTGATCCAACAATTCTTGCGGTAGGAGAGCCCATTCCGCAATCAGCATTCGCTTGAGTTGTTGGGCGTTCTCCGGAGGATGTAATCGTGCTGCATTGCATCTCCCCAAAGCATGACACACATGTTCGATGGCCTTTAAATCAGGGGAGTACG
>CM063504.1:45769685-45772185 GCA_032207245.1 Pardosa pseudoannulata | reverse complement strand
TAACTGCCTGTGTCTAGATCTAGTTAACTGCACCGTGTGAATTCCTTCTCAGCATGATTTTATATATGACGTGATCCCTTTTTTAAGAATTGTCGAGGTATAGCAGGGGTCTCCATAACACCATATATTAAGACATTAAGATGTAACCTTCATGACACATTTTAATACAAAACATTTATATATATAAATATATATTTATACCTGTTGAAAATATTAGTTCTAAATTTAATGGTATTTTCATGATATGTGTGTATATAGTATTACTTATCTAAGTTTTTTCTGTATTAAAAACATATTTATATTTTCTATAAAAGATTAATACATGTACAGTAGATTAAAAACTAGTGTAAAAATAGTATCGGAAATCTTTTTAATAAATGAGCTTAAAAAGTAATTTTAAAAATATATTTTATACCTTCTATTAAAGTTCATTAATAATTCTGTTAACAAATTACAAATAACCTGCACGTTACTCCCACATTATATTACAGATAGCTTTTCTGAAGTTATATGGGTTGAATACCTACATGATATATGTGATAAAATAGTATTATTTAGCTAAGTCCCTCTGAATAAAAACATATTCATAATTTCAATAAAAGATTAATACATCCGCTGTAGATTAAAAACCAGCGTAAAATAGTATCGGAAATATTTTTAATAAGGGAGCTTAAAAAGTAATTTTAAAAATATATTTTATATCCTCTATTAAAGTTCATTAATAATTCTGTTAACAAATTACAAATAAAATGCACTTTACTCCCACACTTTATCACAGATAGCTTTCTGAAGTTGTATGGCTTGAATACCTACATGATATGTGTGATAAAATAGTATTATTTAGCTAAATTTTTTCTGCATTAAAACATATTCATATTTTCTATAAAATATTAATACATGAGCAGTAGATTAAAAACTAGCGTAAAAAAAGTATCGGAAATCTTTTTAATAAATTAGCTTAAAAAGTAATTTTAAAAATATATTCTATAACCTCTATTAAAGTTCATTAATAATTCTGTTCACAAATTACAAATAAAATGCACTTTACTCCCACACTATATTACAGATAGCTTTTCTGAAGTTGTATGGCTTGAATACCTACATGATATGTGTGATAAAATAGTATTATTTAGCTAAATTTTTTCTGCATTAAAACATATTCATATTTTCTATAAAAGATTAATATATGAGCAGTAGATTAAAAACTAGCGTAAAAAAATAGTATCGGAAATCTTTTTAATAAATGAGCTTAAAAAGTAATTTTAAAAATATATTTTATAACCTCTATTAAAGCTCATTAATAATTCTGTTCACAAATTACAAATAACCTGCACGTTACTCCTACTCTATATTAGAGATAGCTTTTCTAAATTTGTATGGCTTGAATACCTACTCGAAAAAATATTCTCTTCCTACTAGAAAACAAATTTAAGAAATGATTAATAAAAGTTATTTACTTAAGGTTAATATCATCTACAAGAGAAATTACTAAAAGAAATCTGCTATATTTTATACTTGATCCTTGTTATCTACACTCTTTTTTTAACCATACCTCGCTAATTTTGGGCAATGTAATACATTGTATTTACCTGGTAATTAAATTTTTACTTCACAAATTTTTCAATATAATCTTGAATGCTTAAAAAAAGTGCTTGTAATGAACATTTTAACATCTTCCATATTTTTTACTAACCGCACTAAAAAAAAATTATAAATCAATGAGGGGGCCTTTCTCTTCTTGTTCTATAGAAATTCGTACCCATGTGTTATTGATTCCAAGCTGCTACTAAAAATCTCCGAAGATCAATTTAGTGCCTCTAGATTAAAAAGTTGCGTGATCTCATTTTCCTTCTACATACTACAGAAATAATAAGTCTTCAGAAAAATCTATCTTCCTAAGCTTTTTTCGATGTAAATAGAATTTTCTTTTGCAGAAAGGTGGTGAAAGTTCCAAAGGTACACCGATAAATGTGAAAAGGTTTTTTTTTTATAAATAACAAATTTTTTTTAATGAATCGTTAAATTTTTCACTATAAAAAATTAACTAACCGTAATAAAATCCAATATTTTTCTATATTTATGACACACACTATTTAAGAGTTCGCTTATAATGGTTAGATAAAATGATGAATGTGAGTTTATTTTTCTGAATAATTTCCAGTTCAATATTTAAAATATTCACCTGCATAAATACGCATTTTATAAACCATTTTTTAACTGGAAAAATTATTTTTCAGATGATCTGTTGTTTCTAAAGAATAATAAAATTTTAAATTTTTTTTATAGAATTTCATAAAATATGTGAATAAATCTAAATTATCACAATATTTTCAAGGCAATATTTTGCGTTTATGACCCCATTGATTTTCTTTGGATGACAATAAGTATGGCAATCCTTATTTAAATTTATTTGTAAAGAAATAGTACTAAACAACATTAATTTATAAAAAATTCACGCCCAATCCTTTTTATTAGAAATAATGCATCCTTTCTTGGAATA
>CM063504.1:45759685-45764685 GCA_032207245.1 Pardosa pseudoannulata | reverse complement strand
ATTTGGGGATCTGGGGTTTTTGGTCACGAGGAATCGATTGGCAACGATTTTGACGCCCTAAGGTCACGTAGTTCGGCGCTACAGATAGGGCCGGGTTCGAACCCCGGTGCGGGCAAACTTTTTTCTCATGCGTCCAAACCAAGTGAAAATTGGTACCCGGGGGTTTTCGACCACGAGGAATCGATTGGCTGTAGTTCTGACGAATTAATAATAATAATAATAAAAGTCTTTATTGATTTGTCTTTATTCCTTGATATCGGTTTCCATTTTTATTTTCTATCAACTCTAAATATTAAATTAATGTAGCAAAGTATATATAACACATAAACGATATAGTAAAAAAAAAAATAATGCAAACAAAAATTTTGAAAACCAACCACAAAAAATTAAAAAATAATGCTTCACTAACGTGCCGAATCAACCTCGCCGTTCAATTTCCAAAGCCACACTAAACACAGACATATAACTTATCAAAGTCCGTCGCCGCGTTAGTGCGTCGTCGGCATACCAGGAGGTGCCGCTCTGACGCGCCAGTGCGTCGGTGGCAGCGAACGTATTAAGGAACTGATTTCGATTTCAAATCACCGTCAACAAAGTTCGACATTTCAACATTCATCAGATTTCAAGCTACATTTTCAACATGCAGAACGCACCTCTACATGAAATGCTTCAAGGAGCCGGAATTTTGGAACAACAAGCGATCAACTCAATTATACCCGCAAATGGACAACTAGAAGATACCGTCATTGTCAGAATGCTTCTTCATTCAACACACTTCAATCTTTACACTGCTCACTTTGTACCATTTCTTTAATTGTATAATTTTTTGTTATCAATTACATTTTATTTTCTATGACTTTTCAAACTTTACCTTTGTATAGAATAGTTCCCTTTCCAAACAACTTTGTTTAGAATAGTTTACAATGGTGCACTTTAACCGGTTATCTTTTCACTAATGGTTTCACAAATTTTCTTATGGCATGTATTGTTTTGATAAATTACAATTGAAAATTTAAATCTTCGAGTTAGCTTCGATACCTGTTTTCTCCGAGCGGAGCTCGGTCACCCGGTACTGATACAAAAATGCAGCATATCAACTTTCTGTTGATGGTAAATTAATTCATCATAAAGGGTTAATTTTAGAGGTTTTCTTACAGTATATTGCTAAATGATGTGTAAATATGATTTTACTTTGAGTGACAAAACAGAAACTCTATACTTTATTTTAATATGAATAGAAATTATAAATCATATTACATTCAATGATTTTTGAATAACTATATGAAACTTTATTACTTCTTTTTTTTATTTCTTTAACTGAGTCAAATATGCATCATGATATGTATTTAAATTAATTTTAACCTCTTTTAAATATGTTGTGGTGTTACTCAGTACTAATTATTCTTTAAATGTGTCAGAAAGAAAGATATAGAAAAACACTTAATGATTATTCATACAAACTATCTGTAAACAGTTCACTAAAGTTAATTTCTCAGTACCTTTCCTTTATTAAGAATCATTAATGAACTAAAGATCAAACTTATGTTAATCAAAATTTTGTATCGGGTATCATCATAAATCTAATTAAGGTATTTAATGGGTTAATAGTCACCAAAGAATTTGCACAAATATATTAAATGGGTTTTCCTGTAATTTATTTTAAGTAAATATAAGTATGAAAACAATAATTATATTTGCACATATATTTAAGCATTATTTACATATCATTCTATTATTTCAGTAAATCAATTTACTTTTTTTTAATAGCAAAGAAAAGTTTACTAGAAAATATTTCTGTGAGTAAATTAAATTAATACATATTAAAGAACCGGAATTATACTTAAATATATTTATCTAAAGTTGGTCTTTGTTAACTTTTAATACCCTTTATCTTATTAGTGTTTTGAAAACTGTAAATACTAGCCTATTTATGTTTCGGATAAGCCCATATAATAACGAATAAATAATATTGTTATAACAACACAAAATGCAATTTTACCACAGCCAATCTTAAGATGTTTTTGGATGATGTGAAGCCAAATCAGTAAATAAATCCAATCTACTACTTGCAAAAATCATAGCTAAGTCAATCTGCCTAAAACCAAATGTCTTATTTTACAAATGAGTTCTTTTAACTCATTTGTAAAGTTGTACTCAAATAATATTAGTTTTTAAAACACATTAGTAAATCATTGCCACAAAACTATTACTTATCAAAACATATGATACACAATTTTTAAAGCCATATAACATTTTGGTTAACTGAAAAGAAAATATTTTTCAGTCAAATGACAGCATTTTGATTTGAATAAGAAATGGTTATAAAAATGTGTTGTATTAATATGACATAATTTTTTATATTACATTTTCTCATTAACGTGTACAATATTAAAATATTTTATTTGTCAAGTGATATAGTATTTTGTTATTAAAAATCAAGTTTTGTGGACATATACATAATTCGATATTTTCAGTTTAATTGAATTACCAGTTTTATAAATGGAATAATTAATATATATAAATTAAATTTCAATGCACAAACATACCATAAAGATTAATACGATATTTAAAACAAAATTATTTACAATGTGTGTTTGTTGCAATTTTGTGACAAAAAATTAATTTTTCATTTCCAAAATTAGTGTTAACTGCATACAGAGCATGACCCCCTCCCCGAAAAAAAATTGGATTAATCTACTTAGAATCATGATAAAGTTTCCTATGAAGAAAAAAGTAAATGGTTGAAAGTAAAGATTTATTTTATTTTAACTTTTAATTGAGGTCCATTGTTTAAAAAACTGAAAACAACTACAAAATTTCACTTAAAAATATTTATATTTACTTGCAGTGACATAGAGTGAGCTGTAATCAAAGCTTGGTGGTGTGGCATTCTCGAAAAAAAGACTTAAAGTTGCAATTTTAAGAAAAAAATGATAATAAAGAGAAAAAAAAATATACGTATTTATCTTACTATAATTCATGGCATGACAACAGCAGTAGTTGAAAGACATTTTGCAAAGTTTGTCGCATTTACAAAGTAGTTTGTCAAGTATCAAACAATAGACTTTGGGAGTACGTGTTGACATATGTCTCAACATTAAATTTAAAAAAGAGAATTTTAACAGAAGACTCTTTTCCAACATCAACAGTGTATTTAAATCTTTTCCAGACGGGACCCTACAGCAAAAAGACCAAAAGAATAATTAAAAATTTTCTAAGAAGTAAAATTTTCCTCTTTATGAAAGAGGAATTTTAGTTCAGCTCAATTCAAGAACTCATGAAGAGTTAACCTGCCGTTCCATTTGGAGTTTCATGTGGTTTCAAAAAACTGTCTCATACCTGCATGTTTCAAATGAAAGAGTAACCTAATGCGATCTTCCCCGTTTTTGTGGTATTTGGTGGCATAGAGTCACCCTTAAGGCGAGTTTAGAAGTGAGGAATGTTTAGCTTCATGTAATCTAATAAATAAAATCTCAAAACTAAAGACATATTTGTAACTAATTTATGTTAATTTAAATAATGGTATATAACTATGTCATTATACGCTTTCATATTTAAAACTACGGGCTATCAATTTTTTAAGCTTTAATGTGAAACTGTCGTAATTGGTATACGACTACAATGTAAGTTTTTTTATTTTTTGCTTTATTTGATGCATTATTTACAGCTAGCTTTGACTCAACAATAGACATTAAACGGTAGTACTTAAGAAAAAATATAGTGATTAAGAAAAAATAAAATTAGAAAAAATTGAATTGAAGCGTTGTCATAAAAATTCTCTATAGCTATATAGTTTGATTTAAATATTTTTTAAAAACTTATTTTGAATTTACATATTTTGAATGTATTATTTCAGAAAATGTAACTAACAATCAGATTTTATTTTTATATTTTATTGTATCCTAAGTAGAAGACTCAAAATAATAGTTTCAAATAATTCAGCTCTATAATTATTATCTTTAAATTTTCTCAGATTAACATTTACGAATGTAAAGTGTAATAATGTTTCTAAGTATTGTAATATAGTGTAATTGTAATTGCTTTCTAAGATTAATCAGCAATTCTGAAAGTTATATGTATGAAATTTAAAAAACAAGTTTAGTTTTTACAGCTAGTTCACTTAGAGATTTTGTTGTACCCCTCCTAAATTCTTATAAGATAAAATGAGATCAGATTCGAATCTGAAAAGTATTTTTTACGAATGAAGAACGTGTGCAATAGCTGTCATTTATTTAAAAAATATTTCACAGAAACTACTCTTTTCTAAAGAATAAATATTAGATTTTTATGTACCACAAAATTTTTTATGAACTATTGTCTATACATTTATCATACATAATTTTAGCTTCACTAGACATCATAGTAAATTAAATATAGAATTTTTTATTTTGTGAATTAAGATGTTTATCAGACACATGTAATTTTTATAAATACATTTTTTACTTATAAAATTTTAAAACATTCTTGAGAATTTTATATATGTTATGTGATATTACATGTTAATTGATCTTAATTTTTGTAAACTTTCTATTTAGCATTTTATATGAAGAATAATGTAAAGTTTTCGGAATCAAATTGAAGTTTATATTATACACGTACAGACATATTATTTTCAGTTATCAACTTTAAATCAATCTTAGTAAAAATTTGAATGCACATTCTACTTCATAACGTAAACAGATTAAAAATATTTTGTAATTAATATTGTTTATAATACAGCGTCTAAGTTGTGCTGTTTTGAACTACATTCCACAAAAGTAAGATATATATATATATATATATATATATATATATATATTATATATATATATATATATATATATATATATATATATATATACATATATATTTATTTATTTATATTTATATATATATATATATATATATATATATATATATATATGCTTAGATACATGCATTTTTCTACAAACTTCATCTCCATTTTTCAGTTTACCTACTTCTTTTAAGGTAATTAAATTAAGTTAATTGTATTTAATGTT
>CM063504.1:45756268-45759585 GCA_032207245.1 Pardosa pseudoannulata | reverse complement strand
GAACAAGACAAGTCTGGGCATTTTAGATAGCTTCGTTCGGCTTTCTTCAGAACACACTGTCCTTTTTTAATGGATTCCATCTCATTTTGTGGTCGACGGAAATGAAAAGGCCGACTACTTGGCCAAGACGGATGCTGCGGAAGGGGATGAGTTTGTTGTTCTCTCACATATAGCAAGATCTCCTGCTTTAGGAAGATGGATTTAAACCGACTTAAAAGAATTCCTTCACTTAGCCTGTGGTATTAAATTTAAGAATCCCTGGCGGGTTTTTTTGATTTTGGCCTAGAAAATTTTAAACTGCCTTCCCACGCTTCATAAGTGGCCATTTCATAGCACTCAATTTCAAGAAGGGACATAAGAACTTTCCTGCGTGCCATTGGTGTGGAGCTAACAGGATGACCCCTGCCCATATTTTAGTTTGTTTGGATTTGCTTGGA
The DNA here is from genome assembly GCA_032207245.1 of Pardosa pseudoannulata. Classification (NCBI taxonomy): domain Eukaryota; kingdom Metazoa; phylum Arthropoda; class Arachnida; order Araneae; family Lycosidae; genus Pardosa; species Pardosa pseudoannulata. Next base: position 45,759,148 of record CM063504.1, on the reverse strand, counting down.
AACAGAGCGAAGTCATTCAGGATCTTCTGTTGTTTATGGGTATTTTGTGTATTTTGGATTTATGGAGATTGTCTAGTAAAGCTAGACAATCTGGGATTAGTAACAGCACTGTTGTGATTTTGCAATAAAAACTAAAGTCGTTGCCTCGTTTTCATTCACCGAATATTGACGGCACATGCATCATTTCTAATTAAGGCCGTTGACGTAATGTCCAGTCTTTGTAAATAGTCTCTTGTACATATTATAAATATTGTAATATATTTTCACATATTATTGTAAAATGAATTCATTGATCTGCATTGATATTTGTTATGAGTAAAATTTATAGTTATCGTATTTTTATTTATGGCAACACATCACATTTTTAAATATGCAAATATGTGTAATGTATGTATATGTTTGCCTCTACAAGAGTCAATGTGACAGTAGCAGAGTAACTTGTATGTACTTTCAGTATATTAAACTTATGTATCATTAGTGCAGTTTGATATCCAGAGCTTTACGTCATTTATTATACTATCTTAAATAACTGCCTGTGTCTAGATCTAGTTAACTGCACAGTGTGAATCCCTTCTGAGCATGATTTTATACATGACGTGATCCCTTTTTTAAGAATTGTCTAGTTATAGAAGGAGTCTTCATAACATCATATATTAAGACATTAAGATGTAACCTGCATAACATATTTTAATACAAAACATTTATATATATAAATATATATTTATACCTGTTGAAAATATTAGTTCTAAATTTAATGGTATTTTCATGATATGTGTGTATATAGTATTGCTTATCTAAGTTTTTTCTGTATTAAAAACATATTTATATTTTCTATAAAAGATTAATACATGTACAGTAGATTAAAAACTAGTGTAAAAATAGTATCGGAAATCTTTTTAATAAATGAGCTTAAAAAGTAATTTTAAAAATATATTTTATACCTTCTATTAAACTTCATTAATAATTCTGTTAACAAATTACAAATAACCTGCACGTTACTCCCACACTATATTACAGATAGCTTTTCTGAAGTTATATGGGTTGAATACCTACATGATGTGATAAAATAGTATTATTTAGCTAAGTCCCTCTGAATAAAAACATATTCATAATTTCAATAAAAGATTAATACATCCGCTGTAGATTAAAAACCAGCGTAAAATAGTATCGGAAATATTTTTAATAAGGGAGCTTAAAAAGTAATTTTAAAAATATATTTTATACCCTCTATTAAAGTTCATTAATAATTCTGTTAACAAATTACAAATAAAATGCAATTTACTCCCACACTATATTACAGATAGCTTTTCTGAAGTTATATGGGTTGAATACCTACATGATATATGTTATAAAATAGTATTATTTAGCTAAATTTCTCTGCATTGAAACATATTCATATTTTCTATAAAATATTAATACATGGGCAGTAGATTAAAAACTAGCGTAAAAATAGTATCGGAAATCTTTTTAATAAATGAGCTTAAAAAGTAATTTTAAAAATATATTTTATAACCTCTATTAAAGTTCATTAATAATTCTGTTCACAAATTACAAATAAAATGCACTTTACTCCCACACTATATTACAGATAGCTTTTCTGAAGTTGTATGGCTTGAATACCTACATGATATGTGTGATAAAATAGTATTATTTAGCTAAATTTTTTCTGCATTAAAACATATTCATATTTTCTATAAAAGATTAATATATGAGCAGTAGATTAAAAACTAGCGTAAAAAAATAGTATCGGAAATCTTTTTAATAAATGAGCTTAAAAAGTAATTTTAAAAATATATTTTATAACCTCTATTAAACTTCATTAATAATTCTTTTAACAAATGACAAATAACCTGCACGTTACTCCTACTCTATATTAGAGATAGCTTTTCTAAATTTGTATGGCTTGAATACCTACTCGAAAAAATATTTTCTTCCTACTAGAAAACAAATTTAAGAAATGATTAATAAAAGTTATTTACTTAAGGTTAATATCATCTACAAGAGAAATTACTAAAAGAAATCTTCTATACTTTATACTTGATCCTTGTTATCTACACTCTTTTTTTAACCATACCTCGCTAATTTTAGGCTATGTAATACATTGTATTTACCTGGTAATTAAATTTTTACTTCACAAATTTTTCAATATAATATTGAATGATTAAAAAAAAGTGCTTGTAATGAACATTTTAACATCTTCCATATTTTTTACTAACCGCACTAAAAAAAAAATAAAAATCAATGAGGGGCCTTTCTCTTCTTGTTCTATAGAAATTCGTACCCATGTGTTATTGATTCCAAGCTGCTACTAAAAATCTCCGAAGATCAATTTAGTGCCTCTAGATTAAAAAGTTGCGTGATCTCATTTTCCTTCTACATAGTACAGAAATAATAAGTCTTCAGAAAAATCCATCTTCCTAAGCTTTTTTCGATGTAAATAGAATTTTCTTTTGTAGAAAGGTGGTGAAAGTTCCAAAGGTACACCGATAAATGTGAAAAGGTTTTTTTTTATAAATAACAAATTTTTTTTAATGAATCGTTAAATTTTTCACTATAAAAAATTAAATAACCGTAATAAAATCCAATATTTTTCTATACTTATGACACACACTATTTAAGAGTTCGCTTATAATGGTTAGATAAGATGATGAATGTGAGTTTATTTTTCTGAATATTTTCCAGTTCAATATTTAAAATATTCACCTGCATAAATACGCATTTTATAAACCATTTTTTAACTGGAAAAATTATTTTTCAGATGATCTGTTGTTTCTAAGGAATAATAAAATTTTAAATTTTTTTTATAGAATTTCATAAAATATGTTAATATATCTAATTTATCACAATATTATCAAGGCAATATTTTGCGTTTATGACCCC
>CM063504.1:45678768-45751268 GCA_032207245.1 Pardosa pseudoannulata | reverse complement strand
GATTATTTTCCATTAAAACTTATCTAATCCTATACTATAATACGAGGAATGGTTGTCAAGTCGAAAATCGCCCCAGAATTAATAAACTGTAGTAAATTTGGGGATCTGGGGTTTTTGGTCACGAGGAATCGATTGGCAACGATTTTGACGCCCTAAGGTCACGTAGTTCGGCGCTACAGATAGGGCCGGGTTCGAACCCCGGTGCGGGCAAACTTTTTTCTCATGCGTCCAAACCAAGTGAAAATTGGTACCCGGGGGTTTTCGACCACGAGGAATCGATTGGCTGTAGTTCTGACGAATTAATAATAATAATAATAAAAGTCTTTATTGATTTGTCTTTATTCCTTGATATCGGTTTCCATTTTTATTTTCTATCAACTCTAAATATTAAATTAATGTAGCAAAGTATATATAACACATAAACGATATAGTAAAAAAAAAATAATGCAAACAAAAATTTTGAAAACCAACCACAAAAAATTAAAAAATAATGCTTCACTAACGTGCCGAATCAACCTCGCCGTTCAATTTCCAAAGCCACACTAAACACAGACATATAACTTATCAAAGTCCGTCGCCGCGTTAGTGCGTCGTCGGCATACCAGGAGGTGCCGCTCTGACGCGCCAGTGCGTCGGTGGCAGCGAACGTATTAAGGAACTGATTTCGATTTCAAATCACCGTCAACAAAGTTCGACATTTCAACATTCATCAGATTTCAAGCTACATTTTCAACATGCAGAACGCACCTCTACATGAAATGCTTCAAGGAGCCGGAATTTTGGAACAACAAGCGATCAACTCAATTATACCCGCAAATGGACAACTAGAAGATACCGTCATTGTCAGAATGCTTCTTCATTCAACACACTTCAATCTTTACACTGCTCACTTTGTACCATTTCTTTAATTGTATAATTTTTTGTTATCAATTACATTTTATTTTCTATGACTTTTCAAACTTTACCTTTGTATAGAATAGTTCCCTTTCCAAACAACTTTGTTTAGAATAGTTTACAATGGTGCACTTTAACCGGTTATCTTTTCACTAATGGTTTCACAAATTTTCTTATGGCATGTATTGTTTTGATAAATTACAATTGAAAATTTAAATCTTCGAGTTAGCTTCGATACCTGTTTTCTCCGAGCGGAGCTCGGTCACCCGGTACTGATACAAAAATGCAGCATATCAACTTTCTGTTGATGGTAAATTAATTCAACATAAAGGGTTAATTTTAGAGGTTTTCTTACAGTATATTGCTAAATGATGTGTAAATATGATTTTACTTTGAGTGACAAAACAGCAACTCTATACTTTATTTTAATATGAATTGAAATTATAAATCATATTACATTCAATGATTTTTGAATAACTATATGAAACTTTATTACTTCTTTTTTTATTTCTTTAACTGAGTCAAATATGCATCATGATATGTATCTAAATTAATTTTAAACTCTTTTAAATATGTTGTGGTGTTACTCAGTACTAATTATTCTTTAAATGTGTCAGAAAGAAAGATATAGAAAAACACTTAATGATTATTCATACAAACTCTCTGTAAACAGTTCACTAAAGTTAATTTCTCAGCACCTTTCCTTCATTAAGAATCATTAATGAACTAAAGATCAAACTTATGTTAATCAAAATTTTGTATCGGGTATCATCATAAATCTAATTAAGGTATTTAATGGGTTAATAGTCACCAAAGAATTTGCACAAATATATTAAATGGGTTTTCCTGTAATTTATTTTAAGTAAATATGAGTATGAAAATAATAATTATATTTGCACATATATTTAAGCATTATTTACATATCATTCTATTATTTCAGTGAATCTATTTACTTTTTTTTAAAAGCAAAGAAAAGTTTACTAGAAAATATTTCTGTTAGTAAATTAAATTAATACATATTAAAGAGCCGGAATTATACTTAAATATATTTATCTAAAGTTAGTCTTTGTTAACTTTTAATACCCTTTATCTTATTAGCGTTTTGAAAACTGTAAATACTAGATTATTTATGTTTCGGATAAGCCCATATAATAACGAATAAATAATATTGTTATAACAACATAAAATGCAATTGCACCACAGCCAATCTTAAGATGTTTTTGGATGATGTGAAGCCAAATCAGTAAATAAATCCAATCTACTATTTGCAAAAATCATAGCTAAGTCAATCTGCCTAAAACCAAATGTCTTATTTTACAAATGAGTTCTTTTAACTCATTTGTAAAGTTGTACTCAAATAATATTAGTTTTTAAAACACATTAGTAAATCATTGCCACAAAACTATTACTTATCAAAACATATAATACACAATTTTTAAAGCCATATAACATTTTGGTTAACTGAAAAGAAAATATTTTTCAGTCAAATGACAGCATTTTGATTTGAATAAGAAATGGTTATAAAAATGTGTTGTATTAATATGACATAATTTTTTATATTACATTTTCTCATTAACGTGTACAATATTAAAGTATTTTATTTGTCAAGTGATATAGTATTTTGTTATTAAAAATCAAGTTTTGTCTACATATACATAATTCGATATTTTCAGTTTAATTGAATTACCAGTTTTATAAATGGAATAATAAATATATGTAAATTAAATTTCAATGCACAGACATACCATAAAGATTAATATGATATTTAAAACAAAATTATTTACAATTTGTGTTTGTTACAATTTTGTGACAAAAAATTAATTTTTCATTTCCAAAATTAGTGTTAACTGCATACAGAGCATGACCCCCTCCCCGAAAAAAAATTGGATTAATCTACTTAGAATCATGATAAAGTTTCCTATGAAGAAAACAGTAAATGGTTGAAAGTAAAGATTTATTTTATTTTAACTTTTAACTGGGGTCCATTGTTTAAAAAACTGAAAAACACTACACGATTTCACTTAAAAATATTTATATTTACTTCCAGTGACATAGAGTGAGCTGTAATCAAAGCTCGGTGGTGTGGCATTTTCGAAAAAAAGACTTAAAGTTGCAATTTTAAGAAAAAAAATGATAATAAAGAGAAAAAAATATAAGTATTTATCGTACTATAATTCATGGCATGACAACAGCAGTACTTGAAAGACCTTTTGCAAAGTTTGTCGCATTTGCAAAGTAGTTTGTCAAGTATCAAACAATAGACTTTGGGAGTACGTGTTGACATATGTGTCTCAACATTAAATTTAAAAAGAGAATTTTAACAGAAGACTCTTTTCCAACATCAGCAGTGTATTTAAATCTTTTCCAGACGGGACCCTATAGCAAAAAGACCAAAAGAATAATTAAAAATTTTCTAAGAAGTAAAATTTTCCTCTTTATGAAAGAGGAATTTTAGTTCAGCTCAATTGAAGAACTCATGAAGAGTTAACCTGCCATTCCATTTGGAGTTTCATGTGGTTTCAAAAAACTGTCTCATACCTGCATGTTTCAAATGAAAGGGTAACCTAATGCGATCTTCCCCGTTTGTGTGGTATTTGGTGGCATAGAGTCACCCTTATGGCGAGTTTAGAAGTGAGGAATGTTTAGCTTCATGTAATCTAATAAATAAAATCTCAAAACTAAAGACATATTTGTAACTAATTTATGTTAATTTAAATAATGGTATATAACTGTGTCATTATACGCTTTCATATTTTAAACTACGGTTTTCAATTTTTTAAGCTTTAAGGTGAAACTGTCGTAATTGGTATACGACTACAATGTAAGTTTTTTTTTATTTTTTGCTTTATTTGATGCATTATTTACAGCCAGCTTTGACTCAACAATAGACATAAAAAGGTAGTACTTAAGAAAAAATATAGTGATTAAGAAAAAGTAAAATTAGAAAAAATTGAATTGAAGCGTTGTCATAAAAATTTTCTATAGCTCTATAGTTTGATTTAAATATTTTTTAAAAACTTATTTTGAATTTACTTATTTTGAATTTTTTATTTCAGAAAATGTAACTAACAATCAGATTTTATTTTTATATTTTATTGTATCCTAAATAGAAGACTCAAGATAATAGTTTAAAATAATTCAGCTCTATAATTATTATCTTTAAATTTTCTCAGATTAAGATTTACGAATGTAAAGTGTAATAATGTTTCTAAGTATTGTAATAAAGTGTAATTGTAATTGCTTTCTAAGATTAATCAGCAATTCTGAAAGTTATATGTATGAAATTTAAAAATCAAGTTTAGTTTTTACAGCTAGTCCACTTAGAGATTTTGTTGTACCCCTCCTAAATTCTTATAAGATAAAATGAAATCAGATTCAAATCTGCAAAGTATTTTTTACGAATAAAGAACGTGTGCAATAGCTGTCATTTATTTAAAAAATATTTCACAGAAACTACTCTTTTCTAAAGAATAAATATTAGATTTTTATGTACCACAAAATTTTTTATGAACTATTGTCTATACATTTATCATACATAATTTTAGCTTCACTAGACATCATAGTAAATTAAATATAGAATTTTTTTATTTTGTGAATTAAAATGTTTATCAGACACATGTAATTTTTATAAATACATTTTTTTAATTATAAAATTTTAAAACATTCTTGAGAATTTTATATATGTTATGCGATATTATATGTTAATTGATCTTAATTTTTGTAAACTTTCTATTTAGCATTTTATATGAAGAATAATCTAAAGTTTTCGGAATCAAATTGAAGTTTATATTATACACGTACAGACATATTATTTTCAGTTATCAACTTTAAATCAATCTTAGTAAAAATTTGATTGCACATTCTACTTCATAACGTAAACAGATTAAAAATATTTTGTAATTAATATTGTTTATAATACAGCGTCTAAGATGTGCTGTTTTGAACTACATTCCACAAAAGTAAGATATATATATATATATATATATATATATATATATATATATATATATATATATGTATATATATATATATATATGTATATATATATATATATATATATTTATTTATTTATATATATATATATATATATATATATATATATATATATGCTTAGATACATGCATTTTCTACAAACTTCATCTCCATTTTTCAGTTTACCTACTTCTTTTAAGGTAATTAAATTAAGTTAATTGTATTTAATGTTTTAAATAGAATGTGGGGAAATTAACTTTATGAGGATAAGTTCAACCATATGTGATATATAATAACTAAAATTTCTTATTCAAAAAAATAAAAAAATATTTCTAAACAATTAACTTTAAACTATACTTTCACATTTTACGCTTATATATAAAATAAATAATATATATTAATATTATAATTTTTTATAAACGAAATGTTTAAATTTTTCTCTAGTTTTTATAAACAAATACATAAGAATTTTAATTTTAGTATTTAATTATTTTACTAGTAAAGCGTTATTTATATATACATCATTACAAAGTCATAGCAAAATTCTGTTTCACTGAGAAGGTTTATTTTTCTTTATTAATAAATGGAAAAAGTGTTTGTCTTAGAATTCAACTGTAATTTCTCTCAAACAAAAATGTTTCATTATTGAAATCTTGTTTATAATTTTACGCGTTATTGTAATTAACTTTTTATAATAAAGTAAAATTATATGCATTAATAAAGAATAATTTTAATTTTAAATGTACTGTAAATGATATATATTTATTTTAACTTTGATTCATTTATTCAAATTTTTACTTAAATTCCTAATTTACATATAAAATGTCTTCTGTATTTTAACAAACGTTATAAAATATTGTATATATGATTGAATTTATTATTAAAATTGTTTATATTGTGTAGAAGGTTAGGTTTAAGAAACATATAACAAATGTTTAGGCATTTTTTCTTATAATTTGCTAACTAACACCTAATTAGAATCTACTAATTAAAACTTCTGCAGTCAATTCAAAACATCGTTATTTAGCATTTTAGAATATTTTACATATTTATTTATTCAAATATTTGTTACTGAAAGATTTAAAAATTATATTTTTTCCTCTATAAATGTATTTATTTTGTAGTAATGAATACATACATACTTAAGATATCAGTGCCCTTTTTTCCAGGAGAAATAAAACTACTTAAAGAAGTAATTATCTTAAATTTATATTTTTTTTCTAAACATTAATATTTAAATATACATTATAAGTTAGAAAACAATGTCCTAGTAATTAAATATACACTTTTTTGCATTATCAGCACTTTTAAGCATTGCATTTTAAGTCAAATCTAATTACAGCATTTTATAAAAAAAATTTTAAATTTTTTAACCTCTTATTAATGGAGTTAATAATATTAAATTAGTAAGTTTGCTGTTTTTATACAGCTTATTGTTTGTATCTTTTTCGATCGTTAAATATTTCCTTAGAAAACTAAATTAAAAAACATTTTTTACTTTAAATATAGTGTTACTTTAAATATAGGTTTACTTTAAATATTGGGTACTAAAATATAGGGTTGTAGGATTCTTATTTTGACACTAGAACCAAGGAAGGAGTTATTTTGACATAAAAACTATTTTATGTTTTCTTAAGAGATTATTTTATTTTCAGATAATAAGTCAGTAATAATATAATAATTATTAAAATATATTTTCAAAATTTATTCTTAGACATATTTTAATAAAAACAAATATTTTTTCTGTTATTACTGACTGAAAAAGATTAAATATGTTAAGATAACACAAAATAGTTTTTGGGTCAAAATAATTTCTCCCGTGGTTCTACTGTTAAAAAATTTGGAGTAATATTGTACCGATGTAATTTCCCACGATGGTCATCAGGTGCATACACATCTGTGGACTAAATTTCTAAGAAGAATTTAGACAGACCTGTTGACTTGGAGTTTTAATTTGGACCCCTGCCGAGAATTTAGAGCTATTGGAGTGGCACAAGTGTAATGGTCAAGTGCAGGCAGGATTGCATCCATGAGATTTGGGGGCAGAGGCTAAATAATAATGTCAACTTTCACCAAAGGGGCCATTTTAATGAGCCCACCTGCACTCCAGAAGGGGATGCAGATGTGGGAAAATTTCACCAACAAGTGATTGGGAAAGAGAAAAAAAGGAGATTTGAAGAGATGTAAGGTTATGGAAGAACAGTGGGAAAAAAGAGTCGAGGGGGAGGTGCAGATAGAACGGGTGCATTCAGATCCCGTGAGCAAGCCAGAGAGCCCGGGCCAGCAATCTATTCCCGAGCTTCCATGCTTATGACCGGCACGCCAGCATAGACGTCCAGGAAAATAACGGCCGCTACTACAGTACCAACGTCCAGCAAACGACATTTACTCTCACACCCGCACGGGCGTTCAGCCAGTTGACAGCCACAGCCTGCTCCCCTATAATTACTGGAGGTACATCAACTTAATATTCATAATTATTACCTGGGTCTCATAATATTTTCATAAAGAATACTATTTCAAGAGTATCGATGAATAACAAAACTAATTGTAGGTTATGTTAAATATTAATCAAGTGATGTATTAATTTGTAAATTTGCACATAACAAATGTTTAATTTAAAATATAAGGTATTTTCCTTTAATTCCATAGCGTATATTTTACTGTGTTTCACTTTTGAGAACGAACACTCCTGTTTGTGTTGAAAGTACATTACAACAAATATAATGTTGTAATATATTACACAATAGAAAAACAAATTATATCTAGTTCGGAAAATAATCTATTTTTAAATCTATTTCATAAATGTCTTTTTATTTTAGAAACATGTCTTTAAATTTTTCATATGATCATCGAAATTCATACAACAGATGCATCAGACGTTAATAAAAAATCAGCCGTATGTATTTATAAATAGCTGCATGTAAGGCAATCTAGATTAAAAGTCTAACTATGAAAACTCTGGTTATCTAAATAACTTTAGAAAAATACAAATCTGGAAATAACATTTTTCTCTAAGAAAGAGTATTTAGAATCAGTTACTAGCATTTTTTCTGAATTCTAGGAGTACAAGTTCATCTACGATTGCAAGTTCATCTGAAATAAGTTACTAGTGCCAGTTATCGTGAATATAAATGTCAATTTATTGTTACATATTATAATGGATTATTCATCTTATAAAAAATCTTTTTTTTTTATTATTTTTATTTTTATTTATATTTTTATCGAGTAAGATTGATTATAAAAGGGAACAAGCTGTTTAATCTCTAGCAGACAAAATAATGTTTGTTTCGCATTTCCACAAAGGCATGACTGTTAAGAAATAAGTTTAGATGTATAAAGGGGAAATTAAAGAGTTTGAAACGTCAGTAAGTAACAAGTCTTTAATTTTAAACTTTGTATCAGTCCTAGAAACTAATATAAAAAGAAAGAGAAAAAGCAGATTTTGAGTAATATATTTAAGCAGTAATATATATACATACATATATATATATATGTGTGTGCATGTGTGTGTGTACAAAACATAACAATTATTGTGAAATATAATTAATCAACTAGTAATATGTTATAAATTGATTTTGTTCTTTTTTAAGAAATATAATAAATATTGTTCATTACATTCATGTCTGACTTCCAATCACCAGAAGAGGGTTCTGGTTTCAACTAATCTGGATAGTTAGAATTCTTCTGAAATAACTGGATATATGTTTGCAAGAACTCTATATTCATAATTTTCTAGTCAATCTTCTAGTCAGACCCAGACACTCAATAATTTAATTTTTACAAATGGCTTTCGTTAGTAGGTTAGATATGACTACTAGGAAAGTGTTAAATTGAGATTTTGGTTTTAAAACATATATTTAAGTTACAAAACGAAAATATTCTAATTATTATTTTAGAAAATATAGAAGGATATAAATTTCATTAAATCAAGATAAGAAACACATACAGTATTCAAAAATTTTAGTGACTATCATAAACAAATGTTCTTTTCAGATCCTTATTTTATTATTTTTTAACACACACATTGTTATCCCTGTTAATAGAAATTTACCAAATGGACCACATAAATACCATCAAACAGTAAAAAAGCCTGTTCTGTAAACAGTTCTTTAGTTACGTCATTTTAATTTTTAGCTTACTATAAAGTGTAAATAACAACTTATGAAAAAAGTAATTAATATTTTTGCTATACTAAAATGCTTTATATTAAAAATTCTTAAAAATGCATTACATATTTTAAATCAATCCGTTTACTTTGGACATTTTTTCCAATGCAACAAGTGATACAAGAATTATTCGAACGCCGTACATAGATCAAAAGAATAAAAACAAAGAGTGACACATACAAAAGAACAAGCATAAGAAACGTATAAAAATAGAACATGGGAAGCACAAGAAATTAACGTGTTCAAAGTGTCTCTGGCCTCCCAGTATCGGGAGTAGATGCAGTTTTTCGTGAGAGCTGAATAGTCTAGGAGATGATCAGCATTCATCGCCGCATCAGTAAGGCAGAGGAGACAGGCATGACCATCCACTATCCGGAGACGAGAAAGATGAGCACATAAACAATCGTTCTTAGCCGAGAGACGAAAGGCAGCCACAACACTGCTTTTTGTTCAATCGGGGAGAGTAAGGGTGAAATTTCTCCTCGATATTTCTTACTTTCAGTAATGACATGTGTATTGTCTTGAGTAATTGATTAATCATTGACGAAGGAGACTTGCAGCTTACCAGATTATATGGGGCCTAATTAATAAACGAACCTTTCTTGACCAGCCCATCCGTTTTTTCATTGCTGGGACTACAACAGTGGGATTGAAATCGTTATGCGATTATTTTATGTTTTTTGAGCATCTCTCCCATTAAAGATCTATATTGCTTACTGGACATTGAGCTAGGAGCTCGAGAACAATTGGCAATGGCCAGAATCACAGCTTGTGGATCTGAAAAAAATGATAGTCTGATTGAAAAGGGAAGAGCAAGCATTTAGGTGCATTAGAGGTACCTTAATAGAAAGATATTGAGCAATAAAAACCAGCACCAGCTCCATCCACGCCATCCATCTCAACCTTTGAGCCATCACTATATATGTGTGATACATGCTTCAGGAGGAAAGCGTTGTGTATAGTTTCCATCCCCGTTCTGAATAGGGCTGAAATACAATCATGGGTTTTATAAAGCAGGACCCATAAGATACAATTAAAACAATATTGTAATGATCTCCATAGAATTTTTGGGAGGCAACAAAGGTTGAAATCTGTATTGTATATCTTTCAACCATTTCTTTTAATACCGTCCTGTGTCTTCAGCCTGAGAGGTCCCGATTTAACTCACATATCATTATATAGTAGATGAATTATTTTATGATAAAGCCTCAGGGCCGTTTTCTTTATTTCATATTTCATAGGAAATTCATTAGTATACAATAGCAGTGCGTCAATAGGTGTAGTCTTGACAGCAATGGAATAAGACAGGGGGCATTATTTTGAAGCCGTTCGAGCCTGTTTAGTTCTCCCTCTTATACTGTAATGAGAGGAGTGCTACTATAAGTCAACTATGGATCTTGGATAAAATTAAGTTTACTATTCTATTGCACAAAGTAATAGTGAATTTTCATCATGACATCCTTGAAATTTACATACTTTCTAATATTAAATTTTGAATTCAAATTTTAAAAAATGTTTAATATATTTTGATTATAAATTTTTATACAAATATTTATGCTATGATATTTAATAACTTTCTGTGATGAGGCTATTTAGATATGTTTTATAATTGATTCATTCATAAAGGAAGTAAAACGTTCGGGATCTAAATCTGACCTCATCACATCGTTGTAGATAGAGGACCATAAATTTCGATAAAACGGATATTGTAGTCTTGTACGGTTGTCTCGGGCCGGGCAGGGTTCTGATTCTAGTCCCAGATTAGAATCCCGTCTCCGTACTTGACATTAAATAAGAATGTACCTTTGTGGAGTATTTATGAGTCCCTAAGAGACAGTGCCCAATTAGAAGGGATAAGGTTGTTCACGTTGGTGGTCTCAGGGCGGGGTTTGGTCAGATCAATGAAATTCTGCCAACTATCCAGATTGGAAGACAAGGAGGAAGAGGGAACAAAGTTTGAGATAATAAAATATTAAAAATCTAAAAAATGAGGATATTGGTTCGGAGGTCCCAGAGAAGAGATTGGTTCGGAGGTCCAAAAAAAAGGTGCTCGATAGTCCAGACTAGGAGAGTTCAGCTAAGTCCGCCAGGAAGTGTTCCTGCACAAAATAGTTAGGCCGCACCTCAGAGACTCAGGAGAAAGCCCCTGACGATGTCTGCAACAGATCAACGGATGATGTATAGATTCCCTCTCCTGATCAGCCATTGATACCCTTCAACCAGAAGTGTTCCGGGCCTAACATTTTAGACCCACAAAGATACCATTTTGCATTACATTTTTGAAGTCGAGATTACACTATTTGTCTACTTACAATATTTGCTTAAGTGTATAAAAAATTGTCAGAACTAATTTTGATTATATTGTTAAGCTTACTTATGAAAAGTAGCATCATTTTGGTTTTGTAAATATATGTATAAATATATTATAATAAATTTATTTTTTTATATTAAGCTAGTCTCGGTTGCTATCATTTTAGCGGTTAGTTTTTTCGTCATATGTTTGTAGTTTCTCAGAACCTGTAGTTAAATCTTAGTACAAAAATATTTAACACAACGCAATTAAAAATAAATCCCACTATACATTTGATCACAGGTTTTTACTCAAATATATAACGAGGACTACACGAAACTTTTCTAAGTAGATTTTAGATGAATTATCTAAATGCTGTAATAAACAATATACTACTACCTTCATTTACCTTAACTTAAATGTCGAAATACATAAATCATTTTTAAAGAAAATATATTTTATAATAAAAAAATTTCTAAGAAAGGATTATCTAAAAAAATTCAGTGAAAACCATCTTCTTAGAATTTTTTTTTATACTTTTTATATTTTTGCATTAAGAAACTATTTTACTTATTGAGTGTTGCACTATTTGCTAAAAATTACATACAGTTATGTTGATATTGACGTGCAGTGACGTAACTCAAAATATTACCTCGTGCAAAAAAATAAATGCAACTATTTCAATTCTGACTTTTCCTTTTTTCCTGATGGCATCTCGAGACATTTTTCTATTCTTCTGCCATTTTTGTATTGTAAGCTGTTCACTCCATTTTTCTCTCCAGTTGTTGAGAGATGTAAAGCAAATTAGTACGAATTTTATATTAAATATTTAGGCTTTCGATTGTATATTTGTGTTGCTATCTTCATTTATTTCCTCCTCCTCATGTGGTGACCCGGACGTGATTATTTGCAACTTCGGAGGGAAATTTAGATCGCCTAGCACAAATCGCCGACAAAATTGTTGAGATTACTCCGCACCACGTTACCGAGACCCGCGCTTCTTCCGAACAAACGTTTGGAAATGCTGACGTTGCAGCCTTACAGACTCAGATCGCCATTTTAACAGAGAAGGTTGAACGCATAGCTTGTGAAAACAACCATAATTCTCGCTATGACAGGCCACGGCGATTTAACTCTCATTATAGGCGCCGATCACAGACACCTAAAAGACAACAATCTGGCATATGTTGGTATCACAGCAAATTCGCTGAGAAGGCAAAACATTGTACTCCACCATGCAATTTTAAACAGCCGGAAAACTAATTCCGAAATCACATGTGGCGCAATGTGATTTCAAATTTAATACAGCTAGTCGCCTTTTTAGTTTTGATCCTACTTCTTGTCGTTATTATTTAATTGATAGTGGAAGCGACGTTTGTGTCATGCCATATACTCCTAAAATGACTTTTGTGGCACCGGCTAACATTAATTGTCATTAAATTGTTTCTAGTTGGAAATAAAATCAAAATGCTTTCTTAGAATAGAATGTTTTTCCAAATCTTATCATGAATTTTTATGCTTTTTGAATGTGTAAAACTAAACTATACTTAAATATGATTACGGAATGTAAAAGATTTATATTACATAGAATAAAATTTCAATTTCTTATATGACACTAAAGGTTAAATTTCACTTTATTTAAATAATTTAAATTCATTTAATTAGATAAAATGAAAATTATAATGAATTTTTGACACAAGTTAACTTTTACTTTTTTTACTGTATTTTTTCTTTTTTTTCCTTTTGTATAAAAATAATTGCTGAAAAATAAATGTTAAATGCTAAATTTTAGAAGAGGGATATTGATTTCTTTGAAGCCTGAATAAAACTATATTTAGAGTATAAACTAGTATAAAAGAATCTCGTTATGACATATTACTGCTAGAAACCACAAATTTTCTTTGTTACTTTGGAACAGCCTTTCTAATTTGATTTATGACTTAGAAACCTAGACTTAAAGGGTTGCATTTAAGACTTTTCAAACAAATAACTATTTCTTAAGGCAATGGATGACTTTAAAAATGAATTTGTTTTGTTTTCAATCAAACTTCTTAAAATATTAATATGTAATTTCCAATATATATATTTAAAACTCGTTAAAAATTTTAAGTAAAATATTAATTTTTAAAAGTTTTAATATCTTTATGAAAATTGCTTTATTCCCTGTCCATTTTATTTGTCCTGGTATGTTTGTTTTACGGAAAACATTTGGTAACTATGAATAAAACTTAATATATGCCTAAAATATTAAAATTAACACAAAAGTAATAGAAAAAAATATCTATTCTATTCTATATAAAATAACTATAATAGTTATTTCCAGTACAGAATAAAAGAGATTTGTTTATCGCATTAAATCAATAAGCAATAAATTTAATTTTAATGAAGATAAATATTTATTAATCATTTGTAAGGTTCAAAAAGAAATGGGACTGTGAGATATCTAGTTGATGTGTTTTAAGTTTTTGAAACTTTACTTATGGAAAATATTCTTGTAATTTATAAGCTGTCATGAGTAAAAATTGTAAAAACATCCTTTTAAAAATTACATATTTTACAGAAATATTCATATTAATAAATATCTGTTTTCTCATTGTTAGATTTCGCAGCTGAATAAGTTTAATATAAAAATTAAATTCTTTGTCACATTTTTCTAGGATAAAAATTTAGTTATGCTGTTATTAAGTTTTTACTTACTTAAGCATGATAGTTATTACTAGTTAATAGAACTAATAGTTAGGCATAATATTTTTCCTGCAATAAAAATACACCCAATTTGGGCTTTATGTTGATCTAAAGTTAATTGTTCTGATTCCCGTTCTTTAGTATGGCATACAATTTGATAAAATAGATAGTCGTCCATAAAGTGAAACCAGTTTAACAAAATTGTAAGATAATTTTAAAATTTTGATAAATTATCATATTCTGAGCTTAAAGAACTTAACAGAGAGTGAATTAAAACAAAAAAAAAATTAAAAAATCAGAGACAAGAATTGAATTGATTATATTTTGGTTTACATTAACTTTGTTTTATTTATTTATTTCTCACATCATTTGCATCTGTCTTTTTAAACTATTTAATATATAGGAAGATTAGGAACACTCTGCTTTCAGGTACATTATAAATAATTATTTAACTGCATCAGACTAATAACTAGTAATGATTACTTATGTGGTTCTGACATAACCCCTTAGTGTTGGAAAACCTTCACCATGTTCAATGGACTCCGTAGCAATACGTAATAGCTTTATGGCTAAAGTAAATATAAAGCTTCACTGTAGAAAAAAAGTGTAAATCAGAATACCCTGGGGCTTAGCTTCCACCCAATAGGTATCGTTTTAGAACTTGGCTGATATTGGGATACAAACATATTTTTTTATACCCCAGTCCCAATTAATGGAACACGGCGAATGTCAGGATGGCCCAATCCCCAAATATCCACAATCCAGTGGCAACAATGTTGTCTTTCTTCTGAGACCATTAATCTTATCGCATGTTTATCTCTCAGATCATGTGACTCTTCTCATCTGGACACATGTTTAAATTCTTAACAATACTACAATATTTCGAATGTCCCTAGGTTCAGAGCCCTACTGTCTCAAACCTGATATTTTCCCCTTCTCTCAGATCTAACTATTCACCTATAATCTATTAGAGAAATTGAAATCCACACGCTATGAAGGCAGGTATCACTCTTCTAACTACCCACAGTATTCTTTGCAACGAATATGTGTTTCACCCTCTATTACAAACAAGTGGGGAGAATAAAACTGTGCTTGAGAATAATAATCAGTGGTTTTAGTATTCACCATTCTAGGGGAAAGGTAATTCTTTTAGCTAGCTTAAGTCATAGAGCAAATCTTAGGTGTCAAATATCACTGGCTATTTTTTAATATAAATGTTTAATCTCCTTCGTTTTGAGAAACGCATTACACTTTGTGTTGAAGTCACCATTTTTTCTCTCCAATTGTCAGGGGAAGATTTGATGCCATACAACTTGGACTTTTCGTTGATTATTGGCTATAAAATTCTCGGAGTAATTTCCTTTGGAAATCCCGTGCTATCTTTTGCCTTTAAAGTTTATTAATTCTTTACCTCTGCCTTATGATATCTCTTTCTGACATCTCCATTGTAAACATTAATCTTTTGTTCATATTTTGTTTTATTCGCTGCAAAAATAATACGAGAAAATTTCAGCTTTATTGCGGTGATTTTATAATTTGTCAAATTTCACCTTTATGAATTATTGAATAACACGAACTGAGAATCTTAATGTACATTATTTAACAAAAATGCATATGATATAAGAAGCAAAATTTTTTAATTTGTCTATTTGAGATTCTTTGCCTGAAAGATTAAGAAAAAATCATATTCTATGTATAAAAATTATATTACACATAACTGTTATGATGTTAAGTGATGAATTATATCATTTCTCTAACTTCCAATGCAAAACGAAGTAAATCTGTGAATCCTAAAAAATCCTAAAACATTCTTTATTTTCAGAAACATTTAATGATCTTTTGTACTATATTATTATAAATTGCTACATGATAATTCATTTGATAAATAAACTTAAAATCAAACCACAAACATTTTTCTTTATTGTAAGACTTATTTTCCAGTACCTTAGGAAATATATACATAAACACATATACGACCTCACAGACACATATGAATATTTTATATATAATCAGAATAATCGTAACATTTAATTACGTATGTGAACACTATATACTTTCTTTGATATTTGGATATAATTTTAATTCCTTTTAGTTGTAGTTTAGTGATCTGGAGTATTTGAATTTTAAATCTATCAACTAAACCTAGTTTGAGGATACTTGTAGATCGGAAGCTATTTGCTAATCGAACATCAGTAACAGTGGGAATATAAGATAATGTTTATTTATCCTTAACTTTGACAATTTTATTTTTGAAACTATGTTGATAATTAAATATCTGTAGAAATGAAGGAGTAAAAAATGATAATTATGTGCTTGAAACAAAGAAATATTTGTTGCTGCAAAACAACATGTTAATTTATTTATGAAAACAATATCAATACTAAAGAGGAATTAACCCATTAATTCTGTATAACTCAGATTTATATATATGTATGAAAGGCTGTGAAATAAGAAAAAGTTAACTTTGGAGCATTTGGTAGTACATGGTGTATAATGTAAGTAAACATTTCATTGAAAATCTAGAATTCGAAGAGATTATCTATGGAACTTCTAAATAAATAATGCTTGTATAGACTGTTCGATTACATAAATGAAAAGGGAGCAAATAAAATTGATTTGATTAGATAAAACCATTGATAAATTAGCTCTGTGAACAACATTTTATGCAACGCAGTAGAGAGGACCATAATTACACTTTAGAGAAAAACAACTTGAATTCATATAAACACTATGGCTCGTACTCAAGAACTGGAAAGTGAACACCCGGTGCCTATCATCAAAAATAAATAAATTATAATTTAAAAACTGCTTGATAGGGTTATTTATAAGACATTGGCATATTTTAGAAATATTAAATTTAGAATACTGAGAGATTGGGATTTCTATCATTATCTATTTTATTAAATTCGGCTGTGTGATCATAAAACTCCGCCGTGAATATGGCTGATGCGTTGCTTAAGTCATAAACTCGGGTAAATAAATTAATGTCGAGCTAGCAACTAATCATCAAATTATTAAAAACTTTATCATTTGCAAACACTATGAGCAGAACCGTTAAATAAGCATCATTTTACGCCAGAAAAAGCAAGAATAATGCAACAAAATAAGGTTGACACTTTTTAAAACGAGTGTTTATGAAAAAAATCATCTTAGAATATACGTACCTAATAAAATTTGTAACACTAATCTCTACAAAAAAATCCTATAAAGACGTAAGTTGAAACCTAAAAAACACATAAACTTCTAACGAAAACATCAAATTGCTTTCTTACTGCTGTTACTTAGTGCAAGTGTTTACATATTTAGGATCTTAAATTAATTGTCAAAATAATGTATTATCTGAAATTAAAAACAGAATTGTTAATTCTGCTAATAAAGCTTTCTATATATCTTCAAAAACCTTCTCAGAGTCAGAGATTATTTATAAAAAAACAAAACCCCTGCTGTATCAAGCCCTCATTAAACAATGTGACCAGACATTGACAATTTCAGATGAGAATCCCTTAGGAATATTTAAAAGAATAAAAAATTAAGATAAATTCTAAGGAAGCCCTAAAAAGATGGTGTTTGGAGAAACCTGTACAACTTGCAGATTTATAAATTTTTATCAAGACCCAGGCACAATTCAATATTAAAAATCAATAGGCTTGTGTCCTCATGTTTGTCGACCAAAGGATGGACGAAAGGTTAGGGTGCTGGCCTTCGTAATTGGAGTTCGTGGATTCGAATTTTACAGTGGCATGGATGTCCGTAGTGTCTTGGAACACGCTTTAAGTATTAGGTCCCGGTCTCATTAGACCTCGTTTTGCAAAAAGTAGACCGTAGAGCTCCAAACCAAACCTCATGTTTGTCGAATGAAGTACTCAAATTCTCTAAAAAGGGTGTTTTGGGTTAAACCGCATACAAGTTGTGTTGAAGTCCGAGGTGTTGAAGGTCCATAACTGGAAAACAATTGTCATACAGATGATTGCTTGAAAATCACTTCAAAGTAAAGCCTTTGGCCACTCTGGACTGTCGAGCTACTAATAATCATAATAAGCACATACTTGGGCATCAAGTGTTCCAACAAGAGAGAAAGATCTAGAGAAACATTATTCGAATGTTTTCAAAATAGAAAAACCTACTTGTGTGTCCGAGCTGTAAGATAAATAGGAAAAGAAGTATATTTGAACCAGAAATCCTGAGGCATGAAAGGCAATGTGGCATGCAGGTTAAGTAATGCCAATCTTGCTATCATATTCTTTGGCACATATATAAAGGAACAATATGATGAGGATCTTTTATTACATTGATTTTAGAGATCATCAAAGGCTATTTTTAAATACTTTTTCCTTACGTTACAGTATCATGACCTATAACATACATCTACAGCAGTTGAAACTAAAAATCGTGTAGCAAAATTTGGTATATTTATGATTTTTTAAGTGGTCCTTGGGGAAAATAATAGGACTTGATTTTTATAGTCCCTTGATTACACACCAATCAGGTGATATAAACAGGACTATGGTCTTATATTTTACGTAGAATGTAGGACAATTTTAAGTATTATTAGAATCCTTTTTGAGTTTTAGAGAAACAAGAAAAAACACGCATTTATGTTCTCTCTAAAATGAATTTTCGAGGAGGGAAAAATAAAGTACATGGCTCTTCATGAGAGAATGTTTTAGGTTAGCTTTTTTAAGGTGCCTTGTTAAATGGATTGCATTTAGGTACAAGAATGCAAACAAGATTGCAAAAATTTTTATTTTTACTAGAGAATAGATAGAAATGGTTAGAGGTAGCAATTATTAATTCAAATGTTTGTTTTGAGAGTATGAAAAAGATGCCAAATTCAAAGATTCTGCCCTCTGAGATATTTTATCTCACAGTGAAAGTTAAGATTTGAAAAAGTGTACAATTTATTCATACAATTGATATTTAACATATATTACATAAATTTTGAAAAAATATATTGCAATAATTTTAGATATATTACACACGTACAATACACATATACGTATATCTATCTATATATCTATCTATCTATCTATCTCTATATATATATAATATATATATATATATATATATATATATATATATATATATATATATATATATATATATATATATATATATGTATCAGCGGATGTATCAGATTCTCCATGGTGACATTTAAGGATTACGGATAAATATGTATATATATATATAATACATAAAATACATTTAAAGCATATATTAAGCAATTTCATATGAATGGACATAGAATATTAAAATATGTTTCACGAGCTCTCTGTTGCTTATATTACCTAGATATACTAAAAGTTTTATACATTCAAAATGTAAAACCACATTCTTATATATATATATATATATATATATATATATATATATATATATATATATATATATATATATATATATATATAGATATATATAGATATATATAGTTTAAGAGCTTTTTAAAAAATACACATATACACACATATCTATAGCAAAGTAGCTTGCATAGATATATATTTACACGAAGTATTTACTTTTCTCTACAAAAATAAATGTGCCTTGTAAAAATTTTTTCTCCGCAAGATCAGTTTCAATAGTGAAACTTTCGTAGAAGTTTGTCGTAATTCCATTTTAGTACAGCGGTAAGTAATGAATCCCTCCCTGTAAATTTGGGCATGAAACTCTATAACTTCCGTCAGACATAACTAACAGTCAGCGGTCTAACGTCTGATGGGAGATGATTAATGAGATAACATTTTCTGCGGGAGGGAATGACGATAAGGAAGCTACAACAATTAATGCATCAACATCTTTCATCGGACATCTTCAAACAAACCACTCATTTTCTTTCGTTCCATCAATCAGTTAAAATTAGTAAACCCTCTAATTTCTGAAATAATCAACTTTAGAAATATTAAAGAAGTTTCAGAATAAAAAAATTATCATAACATCCTAATACCTAATAGAGAATTTTAAGCAATTCAATATTCTCTTTAATTTATTTTCCTCTCTCAGATTTCATATATATACACATATTTATATTAATATATATATATGTAATATTAAAATCCCTTATTTTAATATTAATTTAATAACTTTTGTTCATAAAGTACGTTGGGGGTTTGTGCTGTAATTCTGATTTTTCCCTCCAGACACGCTATAGGCTTAATTCAGCCTCTGTCTGTACTATTTTAGCCAATAGTTACCGCGTTCTCTTTAAAAATGGGTATTTGTATCACGTGATCAATTGTGCTTAGGGATTATATGTAGTCTTTTTACCTGAGGAATCCCTACTTGAAAAGTGTGTGTGCCTGTGCAGGATCCCATTGTCTATGAGCACGATGTTGTAAAAGTTCTTGACTGTTGTATGGATTTGATGTATCTCATCAGAAATAAACTGTGTTGTGAATTTTGAATGAGTCTCGCCCATATATATATATACATACATACATATATATATATATATATATATATATATATATGTATATATATATATATATATATATATATATATATATATATATATATATATATATATATATATATATATATATATATATATATATATATATATATATATATATATATATATATATATATATATATATATATATATATATATATATATATATATATATATATAATATATATATATATATATATATATATATATATATATGTATATATATATATATATATATATATATATATATGTATATATATATGTATATATATATATATGTATGTATATATATATATATATATATATATATATATATATATATATATATATATATATATATATATATATATATATATATATATATATATATATATATATATATATATATATATATATATATATAATATATATATACATACATATATATATACATACATATATATACATATATATATACATATATATATATACACATATATACATATATATATATATATATATATATATATATATATATATATATATATATATATATATATATATATATATATCGTGTGTGTATGTATGGTTAAACTAAAATATTATTAAAATTGCAAAAGAAATGTTCTTAAATATATTTATTTATTTACGGTATTTATTTTTATTTATTTTCTTATTTATTATTATTATTATTATTATTTTACATCATCAGAAGATAAATCTCTTTAACTTTGTATTTATTGCTTTAATATTAAATCATATTTTTCTTTTTATTAATATATGCTATCCAGGTTAATCATTAAACATTTAACCATTAAAATTTTATCTTCTTTAAATAAATAAAATAATGTAATAGTTTTGTTAGGAATAATGTAATAGTAATTTTTAGGGTAAATCTTTATACATTGTAATAATGACTTTATATATTGTACTTTTAAGTACTAATGTATAATTTCGTAGTTTTAAATATTGATCGAGAAAATATATTTAGTCATTTTAAAATATTTTCTTTTGATTATCAATGACTAAAATTTAGTTGTCAGAAGCAAATATTGCAATTCTACATATTCAAGTTCTAAAACAGTCAATCTATAACCAAAGCAATGTTTCAAACATAACAGCCACATATCTTCCAGCTCCCCCGTTGTTTAATAAACAAAGTACTAGTCAGTAATACACATAAATTCGAACACAAGTAAGTGGAATGAAATTATTACAAATTTACAAACGGAAATCGTGTTATTACAAATTTATTAGTTTTCCACATAAGTGTAATTCCTATAGAAACATTGTTTCACGCTAGATCAGTTTGAAATCACGGTTTTATTCAACCCCGTCCGTTGTAAGTTAAGCTGATGTTTTATTTTGTTTAGAAAAAAATTTTCTATAACTGTTTTTATTATATGAGTGTTTCTATTGATTTATAAAGGGAAATAGTTTTCAATTATAAGGACCTAATTTAATAAAATTCATTATTATTGTTACAGAAAGCAATGTATTGTTTAAAATAAATAATACAACAAATGAGAACAAACCTCTTTTAAAATTTGTAAATTAGACATTTATTTTTATATCAGATAGAATCTATTTATCTTTTGTGGTACGTGAAACACAATTTTGTTAACATGAGCAATTTATTTTCGTTATAATATTATAAATTAAATTTTGAAATTCTTAATTTTTTAAATATTAATTTTAAATATAAATAAAATTTTAATTTTAGTTTACATAATACTACTGATATTTTTTTATAATTTCATGTAAAGTTTAGTTATTAATATACTTATTTAAAAAATTACTTTTTCTGGTACGTTACTGTACATTATTGTGTGTATATATTTCTGTTAAATTTAAATTAGAAAACTAAATAACGTTTTGAAAGAAATGGTTCTATAAAGAATATATAAAAATTTAAACGTATAATATTTTTATCGCGAATCGAAAACAGAATGTTATAGTGTAAATTTTACATCTCAAAGTGTACTGTGTCACGTTAAAAATTTCATTTTCCATTACAGGTACGGTCAATGCAGTGTCGTATACGTTAGCTGTTTTTAAATGTATTTAACTTTATTTTTTTTCCGTTTAAAGAAATGTTATCACTGCTACATTTTCTTCCACAGTAATACCATTTTAATGATGGATAATTTTCCCTATAGCTATGTCAAATCACCGAGATATTTGTAGTACTTAAACTGTCTAGTTTGGCTCTTAATAAATTTTAGTAAATAATTCCGAATAAAGTTACATTCATTTATTAGTATTCTCTTCTACATCATATATAAGCTTAAGAGTCAATAGGTTTTAAACTACCTTTTTTTGTGTTATCGTCTCCACCAATAAGATAATTAATTTACTATACAGTAAAAAAACAACTTTCCATGATGTAGAACTTTATGGAATATTTAATTATATAAAGATTGATAAATATTTTGCTTTATAATTTGTATACATTAAATTATTGTTTATATTAATTAAAATTTTTTATCACATTCTATCAATTTATTTAAGTTTATATAGTACCTTTCGACATGAAATATTTTAATTTTGTCAGTCTGTTTTTTTGTTTATAGAAAAAGAAATTCTATCACATCAAAATTCTGTAAAAAAAATAGATAGTTTCAAATCATTTGGTTTTTAGAATAAATATGTTATTTATACCCGATTTCATATAAAAAATTAAAAAATACACTTTATTAAATGTTATCAAATAAAGTATATTTTAATGTTATTTGGCTTCTAATTAAATTCCATTTTTTTTTCATTTTAAGTATAATTATGTTATTTTATAAATTGTACTACTTAAATGGATTATTTAAGTTGATACAGTACCTATCGAGATTAAAAATTTTCATGTTGTCAGTCTGTTCTTGATTTATAGAAAAAGAAATTTTATCAAATCAGAATTATGTAAAAAAATGGATAGTTTCAAACCATTTGGTTTTTAGAATAAAAATGTTATTTATCCCCGATTTCATATAAAAAATTAAAAAATGCATTTTATTAGATGTTATCAAATAAAGTACATTTTAATTTTATTTGGCTTATAATTAAATTTCATTTTTTTCATTTTAAGTATAATTAGGTTATTTTATAAATTGTACTACTTGAAAGGATTATTTAAGTTGATATAGTACCTATCGAGATTAAAAATTTTCATTTTGTCACTGTTCTTGATTTATAGAAAAATAAATTTTATCAAATCAGAATTCTGTCAAAAAAAATGTGATAGTTTTAAAGCATTCGGTTTTTAGAATAAATATGTTATTTATCCCCGATTTCATATAAAAAATTAAAAAATACACTTTATTAAATGTTATCAAATAAAGTATATTTTAATGTTATTTGGCTTGTAAATTAATTCCATTTTTTCATTTTAAGTATAATTATGTTGTTTTATAAATTGTACTACTTGAAAGGATTATTTAAGTTGATATAGTACCTATCTAGATTAAAAATTTTCATTTTGTCAGTCTGTTCTTGATTTATAGAAAAAGAAATTTTATCAAATCTGAATTCTGTCAAAAAAATGTGATAGTTTCAAAGCATTCGGTTTTTAGAATGAAAATGTTATTTATCCCCGATTTCTTATAAAAAATTTTTAAAAATACACTTTATTAGATGTTATCAAATAAAGCGTATTTTAATGTTATTTGGCTTGAAATTAAATTCCATTTTTTTTCATTTTAAGTATAATTATGTTGTTTTATAAATTGTACTACTTGAAAGGATTATTTAAGTTGATATAGTACCTATGGAGATTAAAAATTTTCATTTTGTCTGTCTGTTCTTTATTTATAGAAAAAGAAATTTTATCAAATCAGAATTCTGTCAAAAAAATAGATAGTTTCAAAGCATTCGGTTTTTAGAATGAAAATGTTATTTATCCCCGATTTCTTATAAAAAAATAAAAAATACACTTTATTAGATGTAAGTGTATTTTGATGTTATACGGCTTGTAATTAAATTCCATTTTTTTCAATTTAAGTATAATTATGTTATTTTATAAATTGTACTATTTGAAAAGATTATTTATGTTGATATAGTACCTATCGAGATAAAAATTTTCATTTTGACAGTCTGTTCTTGATTTATAGAAAAAGAAATTTTATTAAATCAGAATTATGTAAAAAAAAATAGATAGTTTCAAAGCATTCGGATTTTAGAATGGAAATGTTATTTATCCCCGATATAAAAAATTAAAAAATACACTTTATTAGATGTTATCAAATAAAGTATATTTTAATGTTATTTGGCTTGTAATTAAATTCCATTTTTTTTCGTTTTAAGCACAATTATGTTATTTTATAAATTGTACTACTTGAAAGGATTATTTAAGTTGATATAGTACCTATGGGCATTAAAAACTTTCATTTTGTCTGTCTGTTCTTCATTTATAGAAAAAGAAATTTTATCAAATCAGAATTCTGTTGAAAAATATAGATAGTTTCAAAGCATTCAGTTTTTAGAATAAAAATGTTATTTATCCCCGATTACATATAAATAATTAAAAAAATACACTTTAATTAGATGTTATCAAATAAAGTATATTTTGATGTTATTCGGCTTGTAATTAAATTCCATTGTTTTCGTTTTAAGTATAATTATGTTATTTTATAAATTGTACTACTTGAAAGGGTTATTTATGTTGATATAGTACCTATGGAGATTAAAAATTTTCATTTTGTCTGTCTGTTCTTTATTTATAGAAAAAGAAATTTTATCAAATCAGAATTCTGTTGAAAAATATAGATAGTTTCAAAGCATTCAGTTTTTAGAATAAAAATGTTATTTATCTCCGATTTGATATAAAAAATTAAAAAGTACACTTTATTAGATGTTATCAAATAAAGTATATTTTAATGTTAATTTGCTTGTAATTAAATTCCATTTTTTTCATTTTAAGTATAATTATGTTATTTTATAAATTGTACTACTTGAAAGGATTATTTAAATTGATATAGTACCTATGGAGATTAAAAATTTTCATTTTGTCAGTCATATCTTGATTTATAGAAAAAAGAAATTTTATCAAATCAGAATTATGTAAAAAAAAATGGATAGTTTGAAAGCATTCAGATTTTAGAATAAAAATGTTATTTATCCCCGATTTCATATAAAAAATTAAAAAATACACTTTATTAGATGTTATCAAATAAAGTATATTTTAATGTTAATTTGCTTGTAATTAAATTCCATTTTTTTCATTTTAAGTATAATTATGTTATTTTATAAATTGTACTACTTGAAAGGATTATTTAAATTGATATAGTACCTATGGAGATTAAAAATTTTCATTTTGTCAGTCTGTTGTTGATTTATAGAAAAAGTAATTTTATCAAATCAGAATTCTGTCAAAAAAAGAAAAATAGATAGTTTCAAAGCATTCAGTTTTTAGAATGAAAATATTATTTATCCCCGATTTCTTATAAAAAAATTAAAAAATAAGCTTTATTAGATGTTATCAAATAAAGTATATTTTAATGTTATTTGGCTTGTAATTAAATTCCATTTTTTTTCGTTTTAAGTATAATTATGTTATTTTTTAAATTGTACTGCTTGAAAGGATTATTTAAGTTGATATAGTACCTATGGAGATTAAAAATTTTCATTTACTCAGTCTGTTGTTGATTTATAGAAAAAGAAATTTTATCAAATCAGAATTCTGTTGAAAAATATAGATAGTTTCAAAGCATTCAGTTTTTAGAATAAAAATGTTATTTATCCCCGATTTGATATAAAAAATTAAAAAGTACACTTTATTAGATGTTATCAAATAAAGTATATTTTAATGTTAATTTGCTTGTAATTAAATTCCATTTTTTTCATTTTAAGTATAATTATGTTATTTTATAAATTGTACTGCTTGAAAGGATTATTTAAGTTGATATAGTACCTATGGAGATTAAAAATTTTCATTTACTCAGTCTGTTGTTGATTTATAGAAAAAGAAATTTTATCAAATCAAAATTTTATCAAAAAATTAGATAGCTTCAAACATTCTGTTTTTAGAATGAAAATGTTATTTATCCCCGATTTCATATAAAAAATTAAAAAATACACTTTATTAGATGTTATCAAATAAAGTATATTTTTTATTTTATTTGGCTTATAATTAAATTTCATTTTTTTCATTTTAAGTATAATTAGGTTATTTTATAAATTGTACTCCTTGAAAGGATTATTTAAGTAGATATAGTACCTATCGAGATTAAAAATTTTCATTTTGACACTGTTCTTGATTTATAGAAAAAGAAATTTTATCAAATCAGAACTATTTTAAAAAAAGATAGTTTTCAAAGCATTCTGTTTTTAGAATGAAAATGTTATTTATCCCCGATTTCATAAAAAATTTAAAAATATTGTTTATTAGATGTTATCAAATAAAGTATATTTTAATGTTATTTGGCTTGTAATTAAATTCCATTTTTTTCGTTTTAAGTATAATTATGTTATTTTATAAATTGTACTACTTGAAAGGATTATTTAAGTTGATATAGTACCTATCGAGATTAAAAATTTTCATTTTGTCACTGTTCTTGATTTATAGAAAAATAAATTTTATCAAATCAGAATTCTGTCAAAAAAAATGTGATAGTTTTAAAGCATTCGGTTTTTAGAATAAATATGTTATTTATCCCCGATTTCATATAAAAAATTAAAAAGTACTCTTTATTAGATGTTATCAGATAAAGTATATTTTCATGTTATTTGGTTTGTTATTAAATTCCACTTTTTTCATTTTAAGTATAATTATGCTTTTTTTTTATAAATTGTACTACTTGAAAGGATTATGTAAGTTGATATAGTATCTATGGAGATTAAAAATTTTCATTTTGTCAGCTTGTTCTTGATTTATAGAAAAAGGAATTTTATCAAATCAGAATTCTGTCAAAAAATAGATAGTTTCAAAGCATTCGGTTTTTAGAATAAATATGTTATTTATCACCGATTTTATATAAAAAATTATAAAATACACTATATTAGATGTAAGTGTATTTTGATGTTATTCGGCTTGTAATTAAATTCCATTTTTTTCAATTTAAGTATAATCATGTTATTTTATAAATTGTACTATTTGAAAGGATTATTTATGTTGATATAGTACCTATCGAGATAAAAATTTTCATTTTGACAGTCCGTTCTTGATTTATAGTAAAAGAAATTTTATCAAATCAGAATTCTGTCAAAAAAAGTGTGATAGTTTCAAAGCATTCGGTTTTTAGAATGAAAATGTTATTTATCTCCGATGTGATATAAAAAATTAAAAAAAAATACGCTTTATCAGGTGTTATCAAATAAAGTATATTTTAATGTTATTTGGCTTGTAATTAAATTCCATTTTTTTCGTTTTAAGTATAATTAGGTTATTTTATAAATTGTACTACTTGAAAGGATTATTTAAGTTGATATAGTATCTATGGAGATTAAAAATTTTCATTTTGTCAGTCTGTTCTTGATTTATGGAAAAAAAGTTTTATCAAATCAGAATTATATTAAAAAACTAGATTCAAAGCATTCAGTTTTTAGAATAAAAATCTTATTTATCCCCAATTTCTTATAAAAAAATAAAAAATACACTTTATTAGATGTAAGTGTATTTTGATGTTATACGGCTTGTAATTAAATTGCATTGTTTTCGTTTTAAGTATAATTATGTTATTTTATAAATTGTACTACTTGAAATGACAACACCCAACCGAATGGTTTTAACCCTTTAAAGAACAGTGGTTTCGTAGTGAAACCACCTGCTAAAATATTTTTCTCTTCTTTTTTAAGATATATTAATGATTTTTTCGGGTGTTTTTAACTCATTAAACTATTAATAAATGGTAGCACAACACACAGTTTATTTTTTTCTTTAAAATGTAAGCGTTTAAACTTATTTCCCTGGAAAAATAAATATTCGATTTTTCTTTGTCATGACCCCAAATAAATATGCGTACCCAAAACATCACTTATAAATTGTTTAGTTACGATTTATAAATTACATGTAATTATGCAGTATTCTTTCAATATTACTTAAATTTTAAGAATGTATTATTTTTGAACTGTACAAAGGGGTTGAGAGTTTCACAGTTAAAATTTACCGCCCCTGCCACCACCAAACTATCGAAAAGCATTTTAATATTTTTCACATGTGTAAGGCACATAGATAAGATTTATAACCTATCTCCATTAAATCCCAAAGAATTTTCAGTAGTGAACTTTAAAGGGTTAAAATAAGGTATTATTAAAGAAGTTATAAAATTGCAGTCTATTAGAAGCAACAATTTCTATTTTATAATAAATGGAAAACCTATCTATTTTATAAATTTTAAGTAATGGTATGTTTCCACTATAATATTAATATCATACACTACACAATTCTTGTAAACAATAAATTTTTCTCTACGAAACATTAAGTAATTGTTCCCTACTATAATAAACCTCTCCAATCAATACTCTGTTTATCCTATCCATTGCCATTATCTCGAATGTATATCCAGCATAAAATAATGTTCAAAACTTCCCTAAAGCTTATCATAATGATGTAGCATTTCTTTCCGGAATCGAAGTGAGAAACTTAAGCTATATATCTTTCACTTAAGAGCTATCTTGAAAAAAAAATCTAAAGAATTCCTGTATCACCTTTCCTTTTTTTATAATAAATATTTAAGAAACTCTCATGACAAAAGAAAGAAAAATAAGGTATCACTTTACTGTCTGATTTCTTTGCAGAACATTCTCTTCTCTTTACATTCAGATTTTTTTAACTCTGTGATTGAATTTCAAATCTTCTGCTCCTGCTTTCCGAGAAGTTTCATTGAATTCAATGTGAGCTTAAGGTTATTTATCCCAATTTTTTAAATGTAGTATCTAAAATATATCTTTGAAAATAAAGCAAGTCTCGAATATTGAAGGATATTTATCTTAGGTACAGTGACTAGTGATTTTATTGTTATTATTAAATGTAGCGAAAGGATTATAATTCTGTCGTTAATATAAGCTAAATCCATAACCATAAAAAATACTGATTTTATGATATTGTTTAACCGTCAGCACTCCTTTATCGTAAATATTGTGACGACTGAGCTAAGGTGCATAATACACTAGAGGTCAAAAGGTTAATTCAACATAATATTATTCGACGCTTTAAGTATTTACAAATATTTTACTTTAGCCTATATATGTATATGTATATATGTATATATGTATATGTATATATATATGTATATATATATATATATGTATATGTATATATATATATATATATGTATATGTACATATATATATATATATATATATATATATATATATATATATGTGTATATATATATATATATATATATATATATGTGTATATATATATATACATATATATTATATGTATATATATATATACATATATATATAATGTGTATATATATATTTATATATATATATATATATATATATATATATATATATATATATATATATATATATATATATATATATATATATATATATATATATATATATATATATATAACTTCTGTATATATGTATGTATAGTCATTCTTCATTCCGGAATGATTTATCCGTATGAAATTTTGAACTCAGACTCAGATAAATTATTGAAAGAATTTAGACAGTCAAATTCTTTGGGAGTAAATATCATATGGAAGATAGAATACTTTATCTTTCGATTGAGCTAACATGACAGTAAAGAATAATTGTATATATTTTACTTATAAAAATGTGCAAAATTATTAAAAATTTTATCTAAATTAATACTTTAAAAAATGAATGAAATGTATTTCAAAATACTATAAACTTTTCTACTTTTTAAGTACATTTATTTAGTTTTTAATTTTAACTGTTTTTATTTGACTTGTTTCTAACGTTTGGATCCATATTTTTTTTCTATTTTTTATGCGTTTGGAATAGTTTGGAAATCTAAAGGTATTTAGCATTCATTAAAGAATTAAACTTCTAATTGTATTTTACTTTTATTTTATATGTATATATTTCTTAAGTCAATGAGGAAATCTA
Organism: Pardosa pseudoannulata; assembly: GCA_032207245.1. Taxonomy (NCBI): domain Eukaryota; kingdom Metazoa; phylum Arthropoda; class Arachnida; order Araneae; family Lycosidae; genus Pardosa; species Pardosa pseudoannulata. Next base: position 45,720,820 of record CM063504.1, on the reverse strand, counting down.
AAATTAAACATCTTTTTTTGACAAAAATTGGTTGGCAGGGTCACATAGTTGTTTATTTTAATTATGTAATATCATCTAAAAGCAAATTTATTTTTTCTTATATATTTAACTAATTTAACCTTCATTTCGGAGCTTTATTCACACATTTCTAAACACAATTTTTAATAATTTTCGAAATTTTATAATAATAATGCAATTGTGTATATTGATTTATAGTGTTATTACATAAATGAAGCAAAATCACAACTTATGTATTAAATATAGCTATAAAGATGGTGACTTCAATATTCATCTTAACTTTCCATTTACATTAACCCTTTTCTTGTGGAATATATTTGAGAAAAATGTATTATAATTGAAAAAAAAATATCTTTAATTTTGTTTGTTAGTATCGTCAAAATGTTAGATTTAAATATATTTTAAAAGCAATATTTTAAAAGAAATAATTACTATTTTCAATATTTTCATGTATAATGGAAATGTTAATAAATTACAGTAATTTTTACTCAAATTACACCAAAATAAATCAAATGATATAATTTTCTGGTTTAATATAATAAGCTAATACAATATTATTATCTATATCAAAGTCATAAATTATATGTCCCTGAGATTCATTTGAATGTTCAGTTTATTTTCCAATGTACCTTCTTAAATACGATTAGTTTAAATCAGATCATAGACTTGCCACAAAATACATTCCTTTTTGACAGTTAGGAGCAAATTCTGTATCAAATTCTGTAGTAAATATAATAAGCTAATACAATATTAGTATCTTTATGAAAATCATAAATTATATGTCTCTGAGATTCATTTGAATGTTCAATTTATTTTCCAATGTACCTCCTTAAATACGATTCATTTAAATCAGATCATAGACTCGCCACAAAATACATTCCTTTTTGACAGTTAGGAGCAAATTCTGTAGCAAATTCTGTAGTAAATATAGTAAGCTAATAAAATATTATTATCTTTATGAAAATCATAAATTATATGTCCCCGAGATTCATTTGAATGTTCAGTTTATTTTCCAATGTACCTCCTTAAATACGATTAGTTTAAATCAGATCATAGACTCGAAACAAAATACATTCCTTTTTGACAGTTAGGAGCAAATTCTGTTGCAAATTCTGTAGTAAATATAATAAGATAATACAATATTATTATCTTTATGAAAATCATAAATTATATATCCCTGAGATTCATTTGAATGTTCAGTTTATTTTCCAATGTACCTCCTTAAATACGATTAGTTTAAATCAGATCATAGACTCGCCACAAAATACATTCCTTTTTGACAGTTAGGAGCAAATTCTGTAGCTCGCTAAGAATAATCTACAGGCAGTAGGCACTCGTATCATCCGTACAATTTTAATCTCTGGAAAAATCAAACCTGATAGTAATGATTTTACAAAAGTAGAGAAGTAATGCAGAATTTTATACTCAATCGTAAAGTAAATCAAGAATTAGTGATTATTTTCTTTTTTTTATTGTCTGGTATTTATTAAATTAAATGTTGCAAAATTGAAAATTTAAAACATGAAAATAATTTTTGTTTCAGCATCTTGAAATAATTTTAGGATGTCATACTTAGGTAAAATTTGAATCTGTCCCGCAACATATTCTTTTTTATAGAGAAAACGCCACCTTATCATATTAATTTTATAAAAAAAATCTAAGTACAGTATTATAAATATAATTTTTTCATTCGATGTACTAATGTTTTGTATCTTCTACATTTATTTTTATGTTTTATTCACTTCCAAAGACATGGTTTCATTACGAATTGTTTTGACAGTGCTCTATATTTTCTCATCAGTGTAATCTCTTTTTCAATTGTAGTTAATCTTTCTATTTTTTCAAGCTGAGATACTAAAAGCGACAAAATAGTTAATAAACTTACTTTTCATCGTAAACCTACCTGTCTTTATGATCATTAGGTTTATAGTACAATATACTAAAGTAGTGATTTAATATATGACATGTTGTATAAGCGATACAAGCAATAAAACATTTAGTGTTTGATGGAAAATTATTTAATGTCTGTTAAAAACGAAATGTGTTAAACATAAGGTTGTATCAAAGAATTCAATCTAATAAAGAAAAAACTATGTGCAATAGTTTTAACATTTATCATATTGGTTTAATAAAATAACCAAAAATCATCATTTTTTTATTCATAATATTTTTTTGTGATTCTTTTCAAACTTATGTGAATGTTTATTCAAATGAAATATATTTTCATTTTTGTGATTCATATTGAATTAAATTAAATTATTCTTTATGTAAATTTGTCAATAAATTATTTATCAATAAAAACTCTATAGCCCATTTGTAATTTACAATTACATTACACTCTAGTTTTATTAGCAAAATAATAAGCATATACCAACATTAAAACAATCAGACACTTAAAACAGTTAAACAAAAACAGACAACATTATACCAATTATTATTTCTAATAATCTTCTTACGGGATTTACAATTTCATGAAAAAATTTAATTATAGGAAATATTAATTACTTTTTGTAAGCAATGTTTGCATATATAACTCTCAAATAAAATTTTCATTTGTAAATTTACAGTCTCTATATATTGGGTAATATATTTAATTACTTTGCAAAAACAATTTTTACATAAAAAAGAAAATCTGTGGTATTTTCTTTAAAAGAGTGCCTCAGAAAAGAGTCATAAATACTACTCTAAAAGTACTAATATTTTCTAGAATTGAACTATTCTCATTTTCGCTTTAAATTGCTTGCAGACCCACAAGAAGCATTTGATTACGAATAACTCTGAAAATTGTCCTATACATTTCTATTCCAAAAATTTCTGTTCATTCGAAGCCACATCTCTCTTTTTTTATTACTTCTGAGATAATACGAAGCAACAAAATGACCAATAAGCTTACTCATAAGGCTGTGTTTCCTAATAATTCAAAATATTGTCTCACGATAAAGTGAAATTATGCCTCAATCGATGAAATATTAGAAATACGATTGAACTAATGCATTCAATATTTTTAAGGAAATCGGTATGGGGGTGTTTCCATTGAGTAGTACGCGTCGCGCAAAGCATAGCGGGTTAGTACCTGAAGAAGAAATTGTGGACAATAAAAATGCGGTGGTGATGTATAGGGAAGTACACGTTATGACCATAAACTCTTTTTTTAATATTTATATTAACCCCTTCCAAGGTTTTGCCCGTACGCCGTTCGGGCACAGCTTTTGTGTCTTTACTGGTTTGCCCGTACGCTTGCTTGCACTGTTTAGGCCGTATTTTTTACAATTTTAGTAACAAATTATTCATATAGATGTCGAGTAAATGATAGTTTGCAGTTTCTTGCATTTTATAGTCTGATTGGTTCCAAAGCGCGGATTTTTTAGCATGTTTTGTATCAGAAGACGAATTATTATCTTTCAGTGTATAGCTTTCTGGTTATATTTCACTAACCGCCTGATAATTTTATTGATGTAAGAGTTGAATAATATATTTTTACTTTTAAATAATGGATAATTCAGAGCGTATGGAGCTAATTTCTTGTGATACGAACTGTGACACGGAATCAGAAACTAAATTTTCTGTAAATGATAGTGACGAAAGTTTACTAGATGACCTGGATAGTAGTGACTCTGATAGTAGTACAGATGGAATCAGTCAAGCAAGACAAATTATTGAAATTAATTGTGATAATCCTTTGGATCCGCCTACTAGATTTACTTTCACTGGAATTCCAAAAATTAACTTGGATGTCGATGAGACTAAAGGTAAACTTCAGTTCTATGAGGCTTTCACAGAAAGACAAAAAGTTGTAACAAATGCTTAAAAATATTAGAAATGTTAGTTTTAATAACATATCTTTACTTAAAAATGTAAAATGAACAAAAAATGCAATAAAAATATGTGACTTTTTTTGACCGAATTCTGGAAAAAAAATGAAACTGTCAAAGTTTTAAATTTGGCTTTTCGCCAACTTATGACTTGAGTCTTAAAGTAAAAAAAAACACAATAGACATTAAAAAAAGATAGATGTTATTATTAATTTAATGGAATTTATTGAGGTATTGAGATGAAATCAAAAAATTAATTACAAGGAGACAATTGGCTGAACATTCAATATAATAAAAATTAATAAAAAAGAAAGGAAAAAAAACAAAAAAAATGGCACTTATAAAGACTGCGAAACGAAAACTACGGAGGACGTAGCTCTCGGGTTGCTTTTCTTTTCAGGGAGCTTTCTTTTTCCTGGCAGCTGAGCATCAAGTGGAAAGTGTGGAATACTCATCAAAATGCTTTCGCTTGGCGGCACGGCGGAACATAGTATTACGTACGAATGACTTATACCAGGCCATGTTGATATAATATAAAGAGTTGAATACACCAGATAAAAATGAGCAAAAACTTACCGTTTTGCAGACTTTTCTATTTATAATTTTTTTTCACAATCTGGCGACGCACATAAAAATATTCAATCTCAGTATGGGCCTGTTGTAATATGGATGCAAATATATCCAATCTCAATATTGATCGTTGGACTATGGAAGAAACTCCCTCTGACGTCGCTTTACTCAGATGAACAACAAAAGAACTGAGATTTTTCTCCCTCTACTGAAGTACACGAAGGGACCTCCAAATCTTCTAAGCAAAAATCCAAAGACTGCTGCTGCAAAGGCCAAAGACGACTGACCCGTGTCAGCAACCCCTCTTCTCCAATGGGGTCGAAGGGAGGGGGATGGTCACTTACATCGTCCTCGTCCCTCAGTCAAAATTATAACTCACTTTAAATTCCCACTTCAGCAGAGGCAGAAAAATCTGCTGAACAAAAATCCAAAGACTCTTGTTGGCAAGGCCAAAGATGACTGACCCGCGTCATCAACCCCTCTTGTCCAGTGGGGTCGAAGAGGAGAGGGAGGGTCACTGACATCACCCTCGTCCCTAGATCAACAGTGTAACTCACATTACACATTTCCAAGCGCAGCACTAAAAACACTGCAATGTGTAGAACGGGGATATAACCTATTACAAAAAAGCTAATTTATAAAACTATTGAAGCCAAGGAGAACGCCAAGTGACGCTCTTGGTATGCGTGATGTGATCTTTGTCATGTGTGATTGAAAATCCAGAGCAGCTTCTGCGTTAAAAAAAAAAGTAACTTTTCGTCTCAACAACGTAATAATTCTGATCTTCTCAGGAAAGATACGGACAGGGCATTAAGACAAGATTCATAGAATTAAAGAAAAAGTAAATGGAACGTTATGACAACTAGATTATACAAAACATGCTCAAAATAGCTCACAATCATAAGATTTCATAAATCTAATACTTATTACTGGTTCACTTAGAATCTGTACATTGCGGTCTCATTAGAACTTTTGTGTAGCAAAACAGTATACTGCAGTGAAGACAAACAACGGTGCTTTGGAACATATATCTGTGTAATAAATACAAAAGACATTAAATAAAAATATTAACCTTTATAGTTCTTTACTAATCCATTTTTCTACTATAGTCAAATTTAACAGGATTTAAATTTACTTCACAGATATGAACGACAGCTAAAGGTTTCTTTTCTGATGCAGAAATTCTAGGTTTTACTACTAATAGGGATTTTATAGCTTATCATTTGTACTTTATCAAATTTATAAACATGATAGGCATATTGTTTAAATTCTTAAGGATATGTAGTGTATTTTTTACCATTATTTTTTTTTACTTTAAATAATTCGGTAAAACATTTAACAAATTGTATGCTAGACACGTACTAATAAGTTTTCTAACGGTTGATCATTGAGCGAGGATCACGTACTAGTACGGATTCGTGTAACAACATGGTTGGTTTGTGGGTTCAAAAAGAACGGTATACACAGGAAAAAGAAGCTGAATGCTCTTGTCTACTACATAGATTCTGAAAATATTTAGACAAATGAAAACTAGTTTTTACATCAGTCAATGCTGAACCACAGAGCGAAAAAAAGTTAAAAATATATACTACTATTTCTGTTTGATTTTTCATATTTACGATACTATTATAAAATTATCCACTAAAAATATATTTTTTGTTTACAAAAATCTTATGGTTGTTATTTGTATCTTTATATTTATATATTTGTTTATATATTTCCTTGTAAAATACGAAAAGTTAGTTAAAAAATTAAATAATTTTCAATCTATTGAGATTTAACTAAGTAACTAAATTTACGCTCAAAACGCCCGCTCCCGGTACAATTCCGCTGCGAAATGTACCCGCACACAATGTGTTAACTGTAAGAGAAACTTTCGATATTTTGTGAAGTATTTTATGCATTAAGAGATACATTTGAAATCAAATTTTGGTTTAATATTTCGTTGCCGATTCTGGATGTCATAGAGATATGTTTTGTTCAATTGAAAACAAATTTTATGGAGAGAATGAAAATCTGTCGTATTAAGCACATAAAAACTAAAAATAAAATAACCTTAAATATAATTCTTTCGCTAGTAGTACTAATATTTTCAAGCTTTCTACTCTTCTTTTTCCCCCTTGAAAATGCATACACTCCCACAGGAACCATTTTATAACAAACAACGCTGACAGTGTAATATCCATTCTCATCAAGAGAATGTCTTTTTTCAATGGAAGAAATTTCTCTATCATTTCTTCTCCTTCTGATACTTAGAAACGACAAAATAGCCTATAAGCTTACTTTTCCCTACAAACCTGCTTCTTCTAATGATCATCAGATCTCTTTCAAAATACTCCGAAATTGTGTTTCAATCTAGGAGTTATTGCAAAACTCGTTGTAGAGAGTACAACATTCAATTTTTAGAATAAAATACTTACAGTCAATAGAAGAAAGACGTAAATAACATAAAACTTCAATCCTACAAAATACAGATATATGATACAATCATAGAAAAGAGAAATTTTATCTAAGAGAAGGTAAAACATTTGTGCTGGAATATTGCATAAAATGCATAGTCAACGTCAGTAAGGAACAAACAGGAATTATTTTTGGCTTATTAACTTTATTTTTTCTTTACTTTATTTGTGTCGTACTGACATTGACTTAGCTTTTTATGCTTTAAGTCTTTTACATTTTAGAAACTGGTTCACTTAAATATTCTTAAATACGTTGTTTGGTTTTTAATGGCTACAAAATATTTATAATAGTAATATTTTTATTTCTATTTCATGATTTTTGTTTAATATATAGTACCTAGTACACTAATATACAAATGTAGAAACTGTAAATACAAACTTTATTATAAACTTTTAAACTTTTCTTGTAATTAACTGATGACAGTATGTCATTAGTTAATATTGACTATAGATCATGGAACACGGACTCAGAATCAAATTTAGGTACGATATTCTACTGTTGCTTTATTATGTCATACACACACACACACACACACACACACACATATATATATATATATATATATATATATGTATATATATATATGTATATATATATATATATATATATATAAATATATATATATATATATATATATATATATATATATATATATATATATATATATATATATATATATATATATATATATATATATATATATATATATATATATATATATATATATATATATATATATATATATATATATATAATATATATATATATATATATAATATATATATATATATATATATATATATATATATATATATATATATATATATATATAATATATATATATATATATATATATATATATATATATACATATATATATACATATATATACACATATATATATATGTATATATATATATATATATATATATATATGTATATATATACATATATACATATATGTAATATATCAAAATTATTTAACTTTAATATTTTTTCAAAAGCCTCCTCTCTCCAATTTTAATTCAATTAAATATCTTTACCAGCCTCTAAATGGTTTAATCAACGGAGTATTTTCCACTTAATATTCCTTTCTGTCATAAAACTGTAAACTTTCTGTCTATAGAGCAGTTTTTCAAGCTGGTGGCAAAACATGATTTCGCGTTTTGCTGATATTGCATTTAATTCGCTTATTAAGCTGTTTTTGTTGTGGGAAAATTCTTGTTGTCAGTGCTCTTGGGTGTACTTGTGTCATAGAAGAGTGAACTCTGTGGCTTTTGATTGTATGTTGTCCAGAAGGATAGATGTGCGGTGTTGCCTCTCTGAAATAAAGTTTTAAAATTACACTTCTGAGTTTTCTTAAATATGAAGCCCGACTGCATTCTCATTACTTATAGCTGTTGAGCTTTCTCCTTGTGAAGGAGTGTTATAAAAATTGGATTACATTTTTAGCCTGTAGGATTTTATCTACGCTGAAAACCCAATGGATTTCCAGAAAATTACTATGACAGAGAACTTTTTCTTGGTGGAATTTACTTCGTGAACTTTTGCGAACTTTGTTTTTACATCTGTGGATAATGTTTTAGGATTACGGTGCAACGATGACGGACAACGACACATCGGGGGAGATTTTTAAGGATAATACGATGATTGATCAGCCGAAGGGAACTTCAATGATGAATAGTTTGATGACTAATAGTACAATGTGGACTTTACGGAAATTTGATCCTAATGGACCAGTGAATAAACAAAATGGGCTTAAGTATTTCGAGAAAAAAAAACAGCAAATATAACGATTGAAGACCGTGTGAATATTATTTCTGACTATCTTGAGGTATCGGCCCTTCATGTTTTCATAGAAGAAGTCATCGAATTTACTGATTGGGACCAAATAAAATTGAAATTTATTGAGATGTTTGCTGAGAAGGAGACATGTAATTTATCCGACTTTACTGAGCTTAAATTTATTCACTGCAAAGATTTGAAGGACTACTTCAATAAAAAGCTAACTATCAGAAAACGACTCGAACTGACATCAACAAATTTAATAGACGGACTCACGGATGGCTTACCAGAAAGAAAGAAAGAATTATTTCTAATCAGAGACACTTTTTCTAAAACAGAATGGCTTAGATTAGAGCAGAATGTGGTAAAGCCTTTTCCACAGCGGGGAGAGATGCCGAAAGAGCCGGTTTGACGTGCCGGAGAAGATGCGCCTAACTCTTACATTTCTGACCGGGGCAACTTTCGTCAAAACAGAGGTGGAGAAAATCGCCAGCCCTACGTGAACAACCATAGCTGAGAAAATTCAACGATTGGCCATTTGTTCTCAACTGAGATGGATGTCAATGGGAAAAATGTGAGTGTATTATTAGATACAGGTTCAAGCATTAATGACATGCCAAAAAGGATTTCGAACAAACTGGATTATTAGGATACTGATTTAAATGAAAATTTAAGCAAAATAACAATAAACACGATAGCAGGTAAGATTAAGCCTTCTAAAATTATTAACATAGATTCTAAAATTGGAGAGAGGAGGCTTTTGAAGAAACATTAAAGTTAAATAATTTTGATATATATATATACCACTTTGGTATGACTATTTTCCATGAAAACCAATTTTGTAGAAATAATGATAACCTATCGTATTTACTGCATAAAAGTATGAAGGAGGATAATTTTTGATAATTAGCAATAATACTTTTAAGATTTTGTAGCTTTCAAATATCCTATTATTTATTATTAAATGGCCTGCGGCCCCACAAAAATCATTTGATAGTGAATATCACTAACAATGTCTTTAAATTTCTTACCTGTGTAATTATTTTTCAAAAAAAAATATTTTTAAACCTCATATATTATAAAAGAAAAGAATTTGAAAAAAGCTTATATCCCGTCATAAACCTCCTTTAACTTTCTTATAATGATTATTAACTTTTTCACATTTTGATAAGATTGTAATTAAATTTACAAAAACATTATATAATGCGATATGCCAAATGAAGCATTCATGTTTTTGAAGAGTTTAAGTGATTAGATTTAAAAGAAGTCATAATAAGCATAGAATTGAATTAATTAGTTGAATTATACAAAAATTATATCTTAAAGAAATCCTATATCTTAAAGAAGTTTGCTTTGCTTAACTATTGAAAAACCTAACATTAGTCAAAGAAACACCTGAAAGATACTTGTGATATATATATATATATATATATATATATATATATATATATATATATATATATATATATATATATATATATATATATATATATATATATATATATATATATATTAATGTTTTTTTTTCAGAGAACATTTTTGTTTTTTTTATAGTCTGATTTATTTATAAATGTCAATAATAATATTAAAAGTTCTTTTATCGGAAATGTATCATTCTTAGCAAACAATATTAAGATAAAAAAAGGGGTTCTGCTGTTATTAGACGCTTTATTAGAGCTGCAGCAAAAACAATAAGCTCTAAATTCATCGCTAAATATTTAATCATAATATTTCCAAGAAACATACCTGGTCGGAAAATACCATTTAATTCAGAAAGAGCTATACTAATACCTTCATTTTTATTATGTTTTTCCTTTACAAATAAAATTGGTATTACCTATTAATAAACGTCTTTGGTAGTGTTTACAATTTAATATGAACATGTATGAAACCTTAAGATTTATGACCTTCTATAAAATATTTTAGATTCATATTGGCATATTTTTTTGTTTGCTTCCTGCACTTTAATCTGGATGATATCGTAGTATATTTCATTTCTTTGAAAATTAATTTTACAGGCAGAATATAAATCTATCATTTTACTTCCAGAAAAGTATATAATAAAACTATCCTAAGTACAGTTATTTCACAAGAACTAATGTTTGTTAGCTATCAAATGATAAATTTTCTTTTAAATTTCAAGCAAGTTAGTTAGATAATTTAGTATAACCTCTTTATGTGATGTTTATCAGGTTGGTTTGTTTCGTTAAATTTGAAATGAAACTTCTTATAAAGAATGACAATTTATCCAATTAACTATATTTAAATCATACAAGAAAACAATCATAAATTTAATTCCTTCTCTTAGTGTACTAATGTTTATTAGCTTCTAACCAAACTCTTTAAATTGCATGCATTCCCACAAGAATTGTTGAAAACGAATAGATTTGACAGTGTTGTTTTCTCATCAAGGTTATCTCTTTTCCAATAGACGAAAATCTAGTTTTTTTCAGTCTTCGACACTAAGACAAGACAAATAATCCTGTAAGCTTACTACTCCTCAAAAGCTTTCCTCTCCGATTATTTGTTCTCCATGATAAATACTCCGTGCATGTGTGTCAATTTAGAAAATGTGGAAAAATAGGACAAGCCAAATAATACATTAAATTTATTTAAAATTATTTAAGGACAGGAAATTATATGTATACTCAAATTTATAATCAAAACGTAATTTAATTTTCTCTTTAAATTTCTACAATATAAACATAAAATAAATCTATTGTAATCAATGTTCTTTACTAATCTTATATTTAATATATATTACTCCTCTAATTTTTTAATCGAAGAAACTGTAATTTTAATACAACCTCGAATAATAAGGAACTACAAAATATATTACAAACTACAATTTATAAATATACTTCTCCTAATGATTATTCTTTATGTCTCACACTGAAATTGTGTTTCAATCTTAAATATATTGCAAATCGTGATGAGGCCAGTAAAACATTTTTTTATGGTTGTTGAAAATAATTTAAAATCTATTTAACCTAATCTTCAATTAATGTAAAATTATATAAGAATGAAATGGTCATGAAAAGTCAAGCATAAAATATGTTATATGTAAGAATTTGGAGATTATGTGATTGGATGATTTACATATTCCAAAATATATTTTTGTCTATGAAATATATTCAACTCCTTGCATGTGGGTCAATTTAAGAAATGTGGAAAAATAGGACAAGCCAAATAATACATTAAAATTTATTTTAAATAATTCAAGGACAGGAAATGATATGTATATTTATATTTATCATCAAAACGTAATTTAGCTCTCTTTTTAAATGTCTAAATATAAACACAAAATAAATATATTTTAATTAATGTCGTTTACTAATCTTATATTTATTAGATGTTACTCTTCTAATTTTTTAATCGAAGGAACTGTAATTTTAATACAACCTCTAATAATAAAGGAACTACAAAATATATTACAAACTACTTCTTATTAGTATACTTCTCCTAATGATTATTCTTTCTGTCTCACACTGAAATTGTGTTTCAATCTAAAATATATTGCAAAACGTGTTGTGAGTCTAATAAAACATTTAATTTTTTTTTATTGTTGTTGAAAATAATTTAAAATCTATTTAACCTAATCTTCCATTAATGTAAAATTATATAGGAATGAATGGTCATGAAAAGTCAAGCATAAAATATGTTATATGTAAGAATTTGGAGATTTAAGTGATTGGATGATTTACATATTCCAAAATATATTTTTGTCTATGAAATATATTCAACTCCTTGCATGTGGGTCAATTTAAGAAATGTGGAAAAATAGGACAAGCCAAATAATACATTAAAATTTATTTTAAATAATTCAAGGACAGGAAATGATATGTATATTTATATTTATAATCAAAACGTAATTTAGCTCTCTTTTTAAATGTCTAAATATAAACACAAAATAAATATATTTTAATTAATGTCGTTTACTAATCTTATATTTAATATATATTACTCCTCTAATTTTTTAATCGAAGAAACTGTAATTTTAATACAACCTCGAATAATAAGGAACTACAAAATATATTACAAACTACAATTTATAAATATACTTCTCCTAATGATTATTCTTTATGTCTCACACTGAAATTGTGTTTCAATCTTAAATATATTGCAAATCGTGATGAGGCCAGTAAAACATTCAATTTTTTTTGTTGTTGTTGAAAACTATTTAAAATCTATTTAACCCAATCTTTCTTTAATGTAAAATTATTTACGAATGAAATGGTCATGAAAGGTCAAGCAGAAAAGGTGTTATGTGTAAGAATTTTGAGATTTAAGTTATTGGATGATTTACATATTCCAAAATATATTTTTGTCTATGAAATATATTCAATTTATTAAATATTATTTTTATTTGTTTCTTTATTAATTAATTTTCATATTTGATTGATGGTAAAAGAGTTTTCCTCTTTATATATAACATTAATATTTGAAAATTCTTTTAGTAGTTACCTATGGTACCTAAAACACATCCATAATCATTGTGGGTATATATCCCGTTTAGAATAGGATATAAGTAGTTGATTTTGATTATGGGAGCAAATCATTAACTTAAGTTTACCCGAAAACATAAAGTAGATAGGGATATGTTAATTGAATTCACAATAAGACCATGCTGTGTTTTATTATATTTAGAAGACACATGTAAAATATATATCAGTTCTTGTTTGTTATCATGACACTGACCTTACATCAATAATATAATATAAAAAATTAAAATTAAGTAAATTTAGAAAAAAAAGAAAATTGAAATAAATAGATATGTAATGATGATTACTAACAGAATATTCACAATTACTCATCACATTTGGTGCACTGCATCGTATGACTGTGTGCATAGTGTGATTGTGTTTATATTTTGCTATTAACCTTTAACAAAAAATGGAATAATAGTGCATATATTTTCTTACCTGGAAAAATATTTTATGTAGGGAAGGCAATCTACCACATTTACTTTAATATCAAAGAAAAGGATAATAAATATAAATATTTCACTACAAGTAATAATGTTTTGTAGCTTTCAACTCTTCTACCTTTTTCTTTCAACTGTAAGTAGTCTCATAGGAATAACGAATACTTCACACATTGTCATATCCTTTATCATCAGAGTAGTCTGTTTTTCTGTATAGGAGTAAATATCTCTATTATTATATACAGTAAAGTAATTTGAAATGACAAAATAGACTTTAATCTTATTTCTCCTCACAAACCTGATCTGTCTCACAATACACCGAATTGTGTTTCAATCTAGGAACTATTACAAACGATGATTCACCGAATAAAATATTCAATTTAGAATGGAAAATTGTTTACAAGTTAAGAGAGAAAGTTGGAATATACATAAATTAGTGTCAAACCCTGTAATACAAAAGAAATTTGTTTATAAAATGTGTTTCATCAGATAAACGTAAACAGAATATTTTCAAAGAATAAATAATACATAAAGTAATAATATATCCCTTTTGGTTACTATCCTGTTTATGATATAATGTTTAATTAGTCTTTCATTACTTTTACTTATTTTATTTACTCAAAATTTATATCAAAGTAGCTTCTTTCAAAATAAACATTTTAAAATAATTTAATAAATTAGATCTTGCATTCTCAAACTAAATAAATAAATGTGTTATAATCTTATTTAAAATATTTATAATCCTTATAAGTAATTTGTAATCTTTGCTATCTTTCTAAACTAACATCAAAATAAAAAGAGAGCAAACAAAAGAATCTCCTTTTCAATGTATTGTACTTATTCTAAATTTAACTCTTTCAATAATTTAATTTCCGTAGAATGAAAGTATTTTAAAATGTTTAAATGTATTCATTGAAATAAAAACATTGCATATATGAATATTCCAGAATATTATTCGTTTCTTAATATCGTTCATTTTCCTTTCATAACACTTATTGGATTAACACGAAACCTTTTATCAGAAGATATTTTTGTTGTACAATTTGTTAATATAGCTTTAATGTTTTGTAATTTGACAATGTTCTTGTGGACATTATTTGAATTTGCAATTTTCTTAATCAAGTGGTTTTGAAAATAACATAATTATATACACACACACACATATATATGTGTTGTAAAGTATTTCAAAAAGTTACAAGTGTTTGTTATTCCAAGGGGAAACACAGCAAAATATACTCCAAAAAATTAAAAGTAAATGCCTTATAATTTACAGATATTTTTCTTGATTGATATATACCATTCATTACTTAGATATTCATCAATATAATAATTCGTTACAATTTACTTTTTTTTAATATTATTTCTTAATCAAAATATTAAGATGATTATCTGAGGGCAAAGTAGTAATTATGGATTTGTTAATTCGGTTTACCTCCAGGTATTCTAAATGAAGCAGGGACTTCGCATGATGCTCTAGGCCAAATGAATCTCTGCGGGCGTAAAGGTTGTCAGTTGTGCCTTTCCGGCTGCGGGGTGGGGATAGAGCAATATATCCGTTTGCTGTCCCGGGCTCTCTAACTTGCGCACGGACTCTCGATGTACCCAGCAACTCCTGACTACCAACCTCCACTCCTCTTCGAAATTTTTTAACAACTTTACATTTCGGTTCAAAGCCCCTTTTTTCTCTTTTCCAGTCACTTGTTGCTAGAATGTTCCCACATTTGCATCCCCTTCATGTGTGCAGGTGGGCACATTGGTGCAAACTCCATTGGTGAAAACTGACATTAATCCATAGCCACTGCCCATATATCTACATTCCTGCTAAGGTATTACAACTGTACAACTCCATCAGCTATAAATCCTCCGCAGGGTTCTTTAATAGAACGCCAAGTGCGCGTCTATATTCTTCTTAGTTATCTAGTCCACAGCTGTATGTGCATGTATATAAGTACAGTAAGTATTATATCAAAATTATTACACTCAAAAATCTTTTAACATCTCTCCATTTTCAGCTCCTTATTCTTTGACATCTATTTTCACAGCCACAAAATCTCAAAATTAAAAGGATTCGACTTGCCTTATTTGAGCCCATTTTCCAAAGCTAACACTGAAATAAATGACTATGTCCCAACCAGTCGCCAAATTTTCCAACTATTCCTTGTGAATGGCTCACTTTATTCACCGATCTAAGTTCCTTTCTGACTATTAAATTCGCTGACTAAGCTGCCAGTTCCTTGGAAATATTCTCTGTGTTATATCGCTGTTGGATCAAAATTAGGGTTTTCATGTATCATTCCCTTCTTTAATTTTGCCAGAGTAACATGTCATTGTCTTAGGTCTTAAATCAAAGTTACGTTCCACGGTGTTGCTTCTTTCCAAGATACCATAGCTGCGTTTTAACGAATATTTTCTTTGCCCAGAAAGTTCGGACAAGTATAAACAAAAAGGCTATAATAAAAGTATTATTCTAAAAATTTTGTTTTTAACAACTAATTTATTTCAGTTTATAACTCAACTGATAGAATATCAAATAGTAAATATACCAACAGTTTTGAATAAAAAAGAATTATTTTGAAATATTGAATCTCATCAGAGTGATATAAAGAGGATACAAAAAATCCTATTCGACATTGAATATAAATATTGTATGATAAATTTATGCTTCATAAGGTTTTCAGGAACTCCTTTATTGAACGTGAAAAGCTTTACAAAAAGATTTTGGAAGATACTGGTTCAGACAAAATTCAAGCTGAAGTTTTGAAATATTGAATTTTTTTCAGTATGAAAAGAACTTTTTTAAGAGAAATAACTACACATAACTTTGCTTAAATAAGAGTATACTAATAATAGAGTTTAAATACACTTTCTACGAAATCTCGTTGGGATAGAATTTTGATCTCCTTTTAACCGCCCTATTTAATTTATCGAATTTTATACACACTTATTTTTTAAAGACATACCTGTTTTTACAATAATTCATTTACATGCTTAAAATTTTGGTGCGAATATATTATGTGTTATGAAAGAGATCTATTGTTTTATACTAGTTGGAAATTGAAAACGTATAAATATTGATATAGTACATTGTATGTTATGAGTTTATATTTTTAAATTTACTACATCTCTTATCCAAGGCTATAAGTACTACAAACAATATTTATGGAGTTAAATTTCACATCTAATGTTAATCATTCATGAAAAGTCTTCCTCAATATAGAAAACTACATTAATTTAAATTTATAGTAATAACCACACTATTTAAACAAAAAATATCGTTTAAAATATTCACATAAGTTATAGACATATGCAAAATTTATTATTTAAAATTCATTAGTTTTCATTTTTGTATGGTAACCTTAAAATGTTTATAAAACTATAATCCCAATTTGAGAATAAAATAAAAAGAGGAGAAGAATTAATTCAAACTTACACTAAAGAACTCAATCGTACCTTTGGTTTATGATGACAACGAAGACGGGGTTTATAAGAAAACTATCCTTGCACCAGATGAATCTCTTTTTCTTGTTGTTGGGGCTTTCGGAAGATGGATACTATTTCGTTGGTTTATACTTGTATTTATTAGGCGATTACTACATGGTACTCCCACCGACTATATTCTCCATCCTCTGACTGCTAGGAAGAACTCTAGACAATATGGCATATCACCAATCTGTTCTGCACCTCTTAACTTCCTTCTCGCCTCCTGTATTATCACTTCATATTTTTTATTTAATATTGATACTCCATCTTCCTTTTCCTTTTAATGAATCCCAGATTAAGATGTTCTTGAATTGCCAATCCACTTTTACTCCTCCTTAAAGATTTAAATAGGCAAAACCCCCACCTTCAATCTACAAAATTAAGGGAGACTACCCTTTCTACTTTCGAACGCCTGAAATCCAATTGAAGAAAATGACCTTCAGGGCTCCATACATAATGTACAAAGGAATATTTTACTTTAATGTAAAGATTGGAAAATCTTGTATTATTTCGTCTGGGGATTCAATACCATATATATAGGCCCTCGAATCGCATATATCTCCCATACATATCGTCCCTACTCCATATCTTGAGGTTCTCACTTTTTAACAATAAAATGTCAGGAGGTTAGATTTAGATCCTAAACTTTTATTACCAATATTACTGTTATATCAATTTATTTAAATTTTTTTATATGGATCCAAATCATCTCATAACATTACATACCCCGTTGGTGTGCTTTCAGGATTTGGCACCTCTTAGCTATTTCAGAAAAAAAAATTGTTTCTTTTTTCTTTATATTTATTGTTAAGTTTGTTATGTTCTTATTTCGATATATTTTTATTCGTTACTATTTTCGATTTTATTTATGTTATTGTTTTTCTCCTATTCACACCATAATTACCCATAAACGTGTTTTCTTTCAAATTCATTGTTTTCCATGAAACAGAAAACGGTCTAAATACTAAAAAACTAAAAATATATATTGCAATATCATCCAGATATTGCAGAGGTAAGATGCATACATTTATATAAAAACTAAAAAAAATACATTATTCCTAATTTGAGATATATCTGATTCGCAGATCCAAGGGATGTTTTTGGAAACGGGGAGGACTGCTCTTCCCCGTCCTGAGCTATGCAAATCCAAAACCATACAAAGTCAGCTAAGTAAACCTAATACGTTTTAGTTATACTATAAATCACAGTCGAAACGTAGAATTTCAAGATAGCATCTATTTCCATTTTAAAGTATTTCTAAATTCCACCATCTACATGAAGCACATTTCGGTGAAAATTAAAAAATTACGTTTTCGCTCACCATAATGTAAAAAAGTGTTTCCGTGTGTTGTTTAAGGTATAAAAATGTTAATGGTACATCATTTTATTCTTGAAGATTGTTGAAATCAATCCTGTGCCTCAATTGTTTTGAGAGGAGCCGAAAAAAATGCCAACTGATAAACAATCGCCATGGGTGCTAATAGTATATCTGTTCCAAAACCTTGAAATTTTAATCATTCTATTTGAAAGTTGTCACTTCACGATTTTTATATTTTTCTTTCATTCTATTAAATGTAGAATATCAGATATATACTAAACTCCTCGTCGCAACAGGAGGGGGGCAGGAACTAAGGTGCAAATCTCCGTTTCCGAGACCAAGGATCCTGGGGTGCTAAGAATACGTTCTGATTTGGTGTTTAACCTTATGCGGAATCCCCAATGTTTAGTTCCCAATCATGCCTTCCTCCAGTTTACTTACCGACTGAAGTGATGAAAGCCTAGGTCAATATTGCCAAGCCCTGGAATCGGACCTCGTACTTGAGATATGTCGTGAGAACGCGAAGAGATGCTCTGACGCCAATGGTCTTATATATATCAGATATTTACATTTCAATTTATGCAGCTTATATATTAGATATTTCAATTTTGCATCAATAAACCTTTTTTTACAAAATATTATCTTATTGTATGAAATTTATCAGAAAGATTTACCCTAATGTCTTAAACGAAATTCTTTGCAACTAAAACATGAAAAAATCTTTTTACTTAAGACACCTATATATTGTTTCATAAAATGCAAATATTCTCAAATAGAAATTATTGGAATTCGTTTTAGTTGCTTTTGTACATATCCATATTAGATTTCAATACTTAAATCAGAATACAATGGTTACGAACTTTCAAAGATATTTATATTCACCTATGTGAGAGTGCAGCGATGTTTTATATAAGGTTTACGAAACTGATTTGCTCGAAGCACTAGCACGTTGTGAGTTTCATGCCCAAGTATTTTTTCCCGACTCCAGGAAGCGTGTGGAGTGAAAACAATTCATCTTAAACTTCACCAAGATTTGGAGAATTGTGATTGGACTCCAGGAGGTGATTCAGGACTACCCTTAGAGTTCCGGTATTTCTGGACAGAGCGCATCCGGGAAAGGACGCATTGTACACAGGACAATGTAACAACGAACGCATCAGCACAGGATAATGAAAAAAGTATAGTGTTGATAGAATAGTTCAGAAGGAAGGAAAAGAGTGGACTTTGTTTTTTTTCCTTTCAGGTGTAGCACGTGGAGTACTTCTTTTACTTTTTAATTTTTTAGCCTATTTCCTTTTCTTTTGTTCTATATTTGAATATTGTAATATAGTTCAGTGGCATTTAACTATAATTAAAGACGATATAAAGCAAATTCGGGTTATTAATGGCTTTGAAATAACAACAGCAATGTACTACATCACAGCAACCTATATGTAGTGCATTTTAAGATTAAACGGCGTAATTGAGAAATATTTAAAGAGCTAATTTTTAATTTTATTGTTATATAAGTTTTAAGTAAACCTGTATAGAGAAGAATAAGTTAATTTATCTTAATTACCTTTTAAATATTATGTTTTATTCATATGAACATTTGAAGCATGATATTCTTACTTGTAATTTAAAAATATTTAAAAACACCTCAAATCATTGTATTTTGCGTTGGATTAACATGATCACAGTAACTTAAAATATTATTCGTGAGATTTAAGATACTGTATGTTATTATATAAATTACATACATTTTAACTCTCATAATTTTACAATTATATTATTAATACTTTCAGATAAAAATATACGGTAATTTATTTAAAAAGTGGTAATAATACTGGTACTTAATAAAGCTAACGGCTATAATTGTCTATGTCCTTAGTGGGCTATGAACTCACAGATAATATATTATTATATAATTCTGTAATACAAAAGTATAAACTACTCTTCTAACGATAAAAATACATGTCTGGAAAAATTTAGAAAGTGTATAAGTATGTTTATCATTCTAAATTAGATAAATTTGAATAATTATTCACTCATTTAAAATTATCAGACATGTTTAAGGAAAAAAATAATTGGGGAAAATTTCAGATTGTAAAATTCCATTAAATATCTAAATAACTTTTCTACGCTAGCAGTTAGCTTATTACTTATTGTTACTTAAGCATATTTTAATAAAATCTAATGGTGTTTCATGAAAATATATTTCCATTTTAATTAAATTTAGACATTTAAAATATCCCATTTATCTATGTATCTATCTATCTATCTATCTATCTATCTATCTATCTATCTATATATATATATATATATATATATATATATATATATATATATATATATATATATATATATATATATATATATATATATATATATATATATATATATATGTATATATATATATATATATATATATATATATATATATATATATATATATATATATATATATATATATATATATATATATATATATATACATATATATATATATATATATATATATATGCAATGAAATTTATATCACATTCGATTTAAGATTATATTTTTCAGGTAATTCTTTTCAAGCAACCTAGCGAATGTCTTGGAATGTTCCTTAAGTAGAATCCTTCTTATTACATGTCTAGAAAAAGAGTTTTGAAGCTAAAATTACATGAAATGTAGTGATCTCTAATTGGATGGCAGCTAAAACTGTATAAGCAAATGTATGGAATTTATAAAGAGTTTTTCGGAAACGTTGCGGTAATGTTTTTGCTTTCAACACTTGAATTAGCAAGATGAATAAACTACGATAGTTTGATTTTCGAGTATCTTTATTCCGATGACATTCTCGTCATTATTTTATGTCATACATCACTGTAAGAGGCGATAACAGCCCAGAACTCTACCTCGAATTAAGGCCTAAAGATCATTTTAAATATAAACACACATACACACAAATATAGATATATACATATATATATATATATATATATATATATATATATATGTGTGTGTGTGTGTGTGTGTGTGTGTGTGTGTGTGTTTATTCAAGAAATTTAAGCAAATAATCCACTTGAAAAAAAACTTTTTTTTAATAATGATTTTTACAAACAATTTTTATTGATCGCAATAAAATTTCTTTCTTTATCTTAATTTTATTGTTATTTTTATTCAATGAATTTTACACAATGAGTTATCTACTTCGGGGTCTTTAAAATCACATTTTTCCTTCCACACATGCATTTAATAAACTCAAACTATAATTATAATAAACTTCAAAATAGTAATCTATTTTATATTGTGTAAAACGATATCTTTCTGTAAATTTCTGCAATTATGTTTAAAGGAATAAAATTTCTGATTTTCTACGATACATTTTTACAGCATTAGATTTACTTTTATCATTCTAATATTATTTTATCCGGAATGTTTGTAATTTTGTATGGATTGTAATTTTGTTTGAATTAAATAATCAAGGGAATATGAAATACTATCTCATATTTTCAATTTATCATTACAGCTAAACCATAGTATATAATAACTCATAGTTATATATCCAGTGTTATTGTGGAGGAACATTTTGAGTATTTGTAATACAACTCATATTTTTAGTTAATTCCGCCAAAATAAATTTCGACTTATTCTAGATAATTTTGTGATTTGTGAAATAATCATACGTCTATAAATGAGCTTAAATTCTTTGCTATTATAAAATATAATCTTCATAGTTTTGAATTCAAATATCCTCTTTTGTTAAAATCTATTCATGTATGCTAAAAATTTATATTTGTTATTGAAGTACAATTTTTGAAGCAGAAATATTATATATATAGTCTATATATGCTTACAGTTTAAATTATACCACGACACACCATTGAAACTTAATTGGGATGATGGAACATAACGTTTTTTTTATAAGCAGATAGAAGTTTATAACATTAATGAGACATTTATCTTTCAATTTTAAAATAAATCTTTATTTAATAAAAAATAAATTAATAAATTTTGATTTAAATTTTGAAATAAATCAATCTAATGGCTCCGAAAAGAAGTATATGTTAATCATTTTTTACTATTTAAGATTGTGAAAAAGGGGTACAGGATAGATAGATGTAAGCGTCAGGCAAAACATAGAAAGGTTCTTACCTGAAAAAGAAACCCAAAGAAAAGACAATAAAAAATATTTAACAAAATGAGTTGGTGATGTATAGTGCAAGTACGCGTTATGGCCCAAACCTGATATTTTAATATGTTTAAATTAAATTTGGCTTTTCGCCATCATAAGTTTAAATCTTAAAGTAAATACATAATAGTCATTATAAAAAGATAAGAGAATTTACTGAATTAATGGATTTTATTGATATTAAAATGAAATTTAAAAAAATAATAATAAAATCCAATTGATTGAGTTTTTTTAAATGATAAAAATTAATAAACATGGATTAAAAATAAGACAATTATGGAGAATGGAACTCCGAGTTCCTTTTCTTTTCATGGGATACAGACATCTCTCTCTCTCTTCCATCGTGTCTGCCGGGATGAGAACCACAAGTCTGCAAGTCTATACGTTAAGAGTATAGCTTGTGTCTGCTCGGCTGATAGGGTCGCAGCGCTAAGCGAGAACTCCAAGTTACGCTTTTGGTATGCATGATGTCATATGATTGAAAATCCAGAGCGACTTATGAGATAAATAAAATAGCTTTTCGACTCACCAACGTGATAATCTGGAGCTTGGCAGGAAATTTACAAACAGGGTATTTTCGTTAAAGGGAAGCTAAAAGAATTAAAATAAACTAAATGGAACGGAATGAAAATTAATTAAATTGAACATTATGACAAAGATAGTTCAGAAAAATTATACCCTTTAAATCCCATAAAGCTATCAGCAATACCTAATCTTATGATGTAACTTTTATGTTTTAAATATTTTTGGGTAGAAATCGAGAAGTATTTTTGTGTGCTGTATCGAATTCATATTGCTTATCTACGGATTCTATTGGTGCCAGAAATTCTTAAGTTGGAATTTTGTTTGTCTACACAAGGAGTTTGAAGAATTTCATAATTCCACTTGACCTCCAACAAGAGGGATGAACATTTCGATGGGTAAATATTTTTATAGATTTCAGACTACATGATCTTTTTAGCCTGTTTACTACGATGATTATTTAGTATACCTTTGTAAGGAGAAATGTTTTAAAAGTGAATATCATAAGTTTTGGGGATTATTTCTGCTACCAATATTTTATTTGGGTATACCAGTCACTAAAGACAACAAATCAGTCATGTGTAAAGAAACTTGTATTCCAGTAGAATACGTATAATATTTTATCAGCTATTAAAAAATTTACAGATTCTTGGCATAAAAGGATTTGTTTCGTCAGTACCCCAAATTCATTTTTTGTACAGTCAAAACAAAAATGATATTGCGTTTCATAGATCAATAAAACACATATTTCATTTGTAATATTTGAAAATTTTACAACAGAGATTAACAAACTACACACAATTGAAACTGAATTACCTGAGTGGAACATAATTTTTTCAATAAGAAGAAAGACGTTTATGACTTAATGATACTTTTCGCTTTGAATTTTGAAATAAATGAATGTAATGACTCATACCTATATGTTGATCGTTATCTATTATTTAAGATAGTAGATGAAATTTATACCCTTTGAATCGCATAAAACTGTCAGCAATACGTAGACTTATGATGTAACTGTTATGTTTTAAATATTTTGTGGGGAAAATTGCAAAGTATTCTAATGTGCAGTAAAGGATTCAAATTGTTTATCTACCGTTAGGAAACGTTGCGAAAAATTCTTGAAACTAAAATTTTGTTTGTCTACATAAGGATTTTGAAAAAAATTCATAATTCCATTTGACCTTCACACTCAGCAACTCATACAAGGTGGATGAACTCTTCTACGCTTAAATGCTCAAATAGAATTTAGAATCCATGGTCTTTTAGCATATTTACTACGATACATATGTCGTGTACTTTCGAAAGGAAAAATGGTTTTTAGGTGAATATCATAAATTTTGGAGACTATTTCTGTTACCAAAATTTTATTTGGATATTCAAGTCACTTTGCATCTACTTTTCTCGCAAGACAACAAACCAGTCATGTGCCGCTATTCGAAAAAAAACTTGGATTCCAGCAGAATACCTAATATTTTATCAGCTATTAAAATTTATAGACTCCTGGCGTAAAATGATTTGTTTCATCAGTACCTCAAATTCATTTTTCTATCCATTCAAAATAAAAATGATATTATGTCTGAGAGACCGATAAAACACAAATTCTTTCTTATTTCATTTGCAATATTCGAGAATTTTGTAACAGAGATTAACAAATTACACACATTTGAAACTGAATTGCCATCTGTAGAACATAACTTTTTCAATAAACAGATAGAAATTTATGACATATTTTTATCAGACTTTTATTTTTAAATTTTGAAATAAATCAGTCTAAAGTCTCAGACCTATATGTTGATCGTTTTCTTCTATTTAAGACAGTAGATGATATGTAAACCTTTTGAATCGCATAAATCTGTCAGCAATACCTGCAACTGTTATGTTTTAAATATTTTGTTGGGAAAACTGCGAAGTATTCTGATGTTAAGTAACAGATTCAAATAGAATATCTATTGTTAGGAAACGTTGCCGAAAATTCTTAAATTGAACTTTTGTTTGTCTACACAAGGATTTTGAAAAATTTCATAATTCTACTTGACCTCCACTCTCGGCAATCAATACAAGAGGGATAAACTTTTCCATGCTTAAATGCTCATATAGAATTCAGAATACATGCTCTTATTTATCATGTTTACTAAGGTAAATATCTCGTGTACTTTCCTAAGTAAAAATATTTTTATGTCAATATCATGCATATTGGAAAATATTTCTGTTACCAATATTTTTTTTTGGATATTCCAGTCGCTTTGCATCTGCTTTTCAGGCAAGATAACAAACCAGTCATGTGCCGCTATTTGGAAAAAACTTGTAATCCAGCAGAACAGCCATAATATTTTATCAGCTGTTCCAAAGAAATTATAGATTCTTGGACTAAAATAATTTATCTCATCAGTATCCTAAAATCATTTTTCGGTCCATTCAAAAGAAGAATGATATTGTTTTTGAGACACTAATACAACACAAATTATTTCATATTTCATTTCCAATATTCGAGAATTTTGTAACAGAGTTTAACAAATTACACACATTTGAAACTGAATTGTCATCTATGAAAATAATTTTTCAATAAACACATAGACATTTATGACATTAATTAGACTTTTATTTTTAAATTTTGAAAGAGATCAGTCTAAGGACTCAGACCTATATGTTAATCGTTTTCTTCTATTTAAGATAGTAGATGAAATTTATACGCTGTGAATCACATAAAACTGCCAGCAATACCTAGATTTAGGATGTAAATGTTAGGTTTTAAATAATTTTTGGAGAAAATTTGAGAAGTATTCTGATGTGAAGTAACAAATTCAATTTTTCTATCTACCGTTAGGAAATTTTGCCAAAAATTCTTAAATTTAATTTTACCTCCACTCTCGGCAATCAATACAAGAGGGATAAACTTTTCCATTCTTAAATGCTCATATAGAATTCAGAATACATGTATCATGTTTACTAAGGTAAATATCTCGTGTACTTCCGTAAGTAAAAATATTTTTTTACATCAACATATTGGAGAATATCTCTGTTACCAATTTTTTTTGGATATTCCAGTCACTTTGCATCTGCTTTTCAGGCAAGAAAACAAACTAATAATGTGCCGCTATTTGGAAAAACCTTGGAATAAAGCAGAATAGCTATAATATTTTATCAGCTGTTACAAAAAAATTATAGATTCTTGGAGTAAAATTATTTATCTCATTAGTACCCCCAAATTCATTTTTCGGTCCATTCAAAAGAAGGATGACATTGTATTTGAATCACTGATATAACACAAATTATTTCATATTTCATTTGTAATATTCGAGAATTTTGCAACAGAGATTAACAAATTACACACATTTGAAACTGAATTGCCATCTATGGAACATAATTTTTCAATAAACACATAGACATTTATGACAGTAATGGGACTTTTATTTTTAAATTTTGCAAGAGATCAGTCTAAGGATCAGACATATATGTTACTCGTTTTCTTCTATTTAAGATAGTAGATAAAATTTATACTCTTTGAATCACATAAAACTGCCAGCAATACCTAGACTTACGATGTAAATGTTAGGTTTTAAATAATTTTTGGAGAAAATTTGAGAAGTTTTCTGATGTGAAGTAACAAATTCAATTTTTCTATCTACCGTTAGGAAACGTTGCCAAAAATTCTTAAATTAAAAATTTTTTGTCTAGGCAAGCATTTTAAGAAAATTCATAATTCCACTTGAACTCCACTCTCAGATACAAGATGGATGAACTTTTCCATGCTTAAATTCTCATATAGAATTCAGAATACATGTTTATCGCGATAAAAATCTGGTGTATTTTCGAGAAAGTTTAGAGACTATTTCTCTTACCAATATTTATTTGGATATTCCAGTCACTTTGTATCTGTATTTTTCGCAAGTCAACAAACCAGACCTGTGACGCTATTTGGAAAAAACTTGGAATAATGCAGAATAGCCATAATATTTTATCAGCTGATACAAATAGATTCTTGGAGTAAAATTATGTATCTCATTAGTACCCCAAATTCATTTTTGGTCCATTCAAAAGAAGAATGACATTGTATTTGAGACACTGATAAGATACAAATTATTTCACATTTCATTTGTAATATTCGGGAATTATGCAACAGAGATTGACAAATTACATTAAAAATAGTGAAAGTCCACTTTTATCACTTATTTTCTCGTGAATTTGTTCATGCTTTGTTCAGGAAATTCGTAGGAAGGAAAATATTCTCACGCAATGATTTTGTTGAATGCATAAAGGATTTTTTTTAATATTACAGTTTGTGTTGCTTTATAAGTTAATAATAATGATTAACAACTCAATGTAATCAATGGGGGATAAACTATTAAAAAAATTATCTTTAATATATAAATATTTGATGAATATTTCTCTCAAATATACCAATGAAATTGTTAAATATGCCCTGACTGTAACTGTTATCAAATGTATCAATTTCTTAAAATCACCTGAAATACATTTAATTCAATATGATAAATCTATTCTCCTAAAAATCACAGATTTATCATTAGCTTTTCCTTAGGTAATTATTTTCCGAAAAACTTAAATCAGAATAAAAAATTCCAAGTGGAAGCTGAGAATAATATTAAAGAAAATTATACTCGATAGAAATCATTAAATAAAAGGGTTTTGGAACTGTCTTGGCTTCTGTGTCATTAAAGCACTTTATCACAAATGCTTTTTGATAAATCGCAGAAAGCAGATAAAAAATATCACTCACGACAAGGAAAATTTATTCCACGATATTTCATCAGTTAAAGATTACTTCGGTCTTAAAACTGTGTTCCCGGAGTCCATCTTCTTTTTTTTTCTTATTGGATTATACGGTTGACTTGTGAATGAAAAAAAAGCTCAATCGTGAACAAACCTCATTGTTATAAAAAATGATTTAAGCATGGATTTTTTTCCTTATTCATATTGTTTTTTTTATTTGTAGTAGTAATGATGCTTTAAAAGTGTTTTCACACATTTAATTTACGTTTGTGTGCTTTTCGAATAAAATAAATGTTTCCAAATCAGAATCAGAAAACTCAAAACGGTAGGTTTTTATAAGTTTCTACTACAATTTAAAGAAGTGCATTTCAGTTATAATGTATACTTTTATATATATAAATATTATATCCATATCCATATATGTATATATTTATATATATGTATATATATATATATATATATATATTATATATATATATATATATATAATATATATATATATATATATATATATATATATATATATATATATATATATGTATATATATGTATATATATGTATATATATATATATATATATATATATATATATATATATATATATATATATATATATATATATATATATATATATATATATATATATATATATATATATATATATATATATATATATATATATATATATATATATATATATATATATATATATATATATATATATATATATATATATATATATATATATATATATATATATATATATATATATATATATATATATATATATATAGTATATATATATATATCTGTGAGTGTGTGTTTTGAAATTTTTAATTTAGAAATTTAAGCATGAATAATAAAAGAGAGGGGACTATGTGTGAAACGGAATATTATGGGTATAAAACGACACAGTTTAATATCAGAGCACTACATATTCGGCAGAGAAAAGTTAAATCTAGTGGGCTGATGATGTGCTGTTAGTTTGAGTATTGTATGAAAAGAAAATGCAAATGTGGAATAACCTAAATTGGGTGATTCTGTCATTTATTCTGAGGCCATTAGTTTGACATATCTATAAATTAAGTCCTTATATAGTTTTTAATAAATATAAATCATCAGATTTTAATCTAAACTGTTATTATATTACACAGAAAATATAAATTGTTACAATATATATATTTGTGAAAACTTCAGAGTTAAAAAGAGTTATGATTTAAAATCTTCAATGCCGCTTAAATTGCTAGAGAATTATTAAAAACAATTGAGAAAGTTTGTTTTTTGTAATAATAATGTAAAGTTCAGAATATGTAATGGGATATAATTTAATAAATTTCACCTATATGCTTCAATTTATCACTATCACTGTACATAAATGGTAAACTATACAGGAAGAATAAGCTGCACACACACACACACACACACATACACACACACACATATATAATATATATATATATATATATATATAAATATATATATATATATATATATATATATATATATATATAAATATATATATATATATATATATATATATATATATACATATATATATATATATGTGTGGGGGTAATAATAAAATAAAACATAAGAAATTCACAAATATGATGATGTTACAAATATAGATTATGTACACTAGAAATTCGTCCATTTCTTTCTGTATAGTATTAACTAAATAATTTAAGATATCTACCGCTGAATAGCTTTAAATGATTGGATTTTTTTGACAGCTATACTATCAATTTCATGTCTAGCTATACTTTCTGTTATTTTAAATTTAAAAAAATCTTAAAATAAAACTGAGGTAAAATTGAATTTCTGCTTGATGAAACCAATTTCTTGCTCGAAAAATCTCCACTACCATTTGAATAAACAGAAAAGAATTTCTCTAATATATTTCGTATGATTGCTTTCCTTTGTAGAAATAATGTGTTTCAATGATAGAATTTCATATAAATATGATGTTTTGGAAAGATGTGCACCAAGAAAGAATGAATGAGTATAAAATTTGTTTCAATTTTCTTAAAACATTAAGATTTTCTTTGTTCATTCAGATAAGGCACGAATATTTTTTTCGAGAATATCTCGTTGTGAGATTTGAAATGTAATGCAAGATTTTTATCGTTGTTACTTTTCAAGCGTATGTATGTATATGCGCTTCTGTGTTTAGAGAGACAGATAAAAAAAGAGATAAATAGATAGATAAATTATTGAAATGTCAAAATTTCTTTGAAACTGTTTTCCATATTCCACTGATGATAATAAAATGTGAGATTTTTCTTATAAATTTCATTGTAAGGAATTAAATTACAAATAATTTGAATAGTATGACAAATAGAAAGCATTAAAGGTTTATATAATCATTAGAAATAAATAATGCAAACATTTTCATGTCTAAAGTATTAATTTCATTACATTTTCTCTAAGATTTTATTTATGTAATTTGGAAGTATAGAATGAAAATTTTGAATAAAAATTTAATTAAATACACAAAAAAAGTTGTTTTTTGTATTTTCATTTTAAAGTAGTCTTGTAGAATGTAAAATAAATTTTAAACACTCAAATTTTATGAAAATTTAACATGACTTATTATGCACATGTTATTAAAAAGATGCTGAAATCTTCTTATATGTAGACGTTTTATGATATATGAGTAATTGGCATGCAAGCTCATTTGAATTTATAAATAAATTACATTAACAGAAAAACTTTTATTTCTCTCAGTTTTATTAAGCTGACATTATCTGGTTACGTAATTAAATGACTCTCTCTGGAAAAGTTAGTGGAGTTTTGATAAAACTGTGTTAACAATATGGGATGAACTGTGCGGAAGCCTTGTGTGTGTATCATGGAAATCATGTCCAATGGCGTGGCCCATGTACTCAGCAAGGTCTGCGGGATTTAGTGCACAAATTCGAAGATACGGGCTGAAACTTCGATAGACCGCACTCCGGACAGCCAAGAGATTCTGAGGACGTTGTCATGGAAATAAATCAAACATTGACTGGAGGACACAGGGAAACCACAAAAGACACAGTGAGTGTGTTGAATATTTCGCAGGCAACCGTTCTCAAGCTACAACGCTCGGTATTCCAGAAGTTTCCCTACCAGTTCTAACGAGTCCAGATGTTAGAGCCGGCAGATTCACAACTACACATGGTATTTGCAAAGGAATTTCTAATACGATATGATGTTGACAAAGACTGGACACTTCGCATATTATACATGAACGAGGGGAATTTCCCATTAAATAACAATATTAACACTAAGAATTGTATGCACTGGGCGGTATGCACTAGTCCTCATGCTGTACCACCAGTATTATTATTTGAGGACAAAGGGATTGTGTAGGGAGGAATTACAGTCACACGTCTCCCCCACCGGTCCCTGTAACATGCTCTGTAATAAGTTCTGGGTATACAGCCGTAATACAAAATTATGTACTACCGGAATTCCGTAGGCGTATGCACTCAATGACATCGATTGTATGAAATATAGTGCAACTCCAATTATAGCGAGGTCTGGTAACAGGGTACTGGCACTTTAGTGATCGCACTCGCTTACACCATTGTTCGAAATTATTGTCCACCGTATTCCGTATGCAATGCGTTATTGCATACGGGATTGCACACATGAGAAAAATGTTTGATCTTAAAAAAAGTTTTTTTTTCTGTCCAATATCTATCTATTCTATCTTATATATATATATATATAATATATAATATATATATATATATATATATATATATATATATAATATATATATATATATATATATATATATATATATATATATATAATATATATATATATATATATATGTATATATATATATATTATATAATTAAATATATATATATATATATAATATATAATAATATATAAATATATATATATACATATATTTATTAATATATATATAATATAATATATATATATATATATATAATAATATATAAATACATATACACAATATTATATATATATAAAAAGGTATACATATAAATACTAGATATTTTCTAAATGTTAATATATTTCACATAGAACTTCATGTATATTATTTGTATAAATAATCTTAATATTAAATTTTAGCTAAAAATCATTTTATTATATTATTGATTTATATATATATTATATTATATATATATATATTATATATATTATATATAATATATATATATATATATATATATATGAATATTTTATATCATAAATAAAACATAATATATATATATATATATATATATATATATATATACATAAATATACTTTCGAATATATATTTGAATATAAAAGATAGATAATTCATTGATAATACATCTTAATTAAATGCATACTTTATATTAAATAATATCCTTAACATTTTGCATACATATATACATATCATTTTTATATTAAATGAAAATCTGACTTATAAAATCACTACACATAATATGTAAGTTATAAAATTAATCTTGGTCTTCCGAATAATAACCGGTGAATGCAAAAGATACATATTCACTGATTTCATCCTTAAATACAAATTCTTTAACATATATTTTTAACATTAAATAAGCATCTAGTTCGAACATATCAATCCTAATGCCTGTCTTATTATCATACATCAAATTGAAATTTTATTTACAAAAATATCATAAAAGTATTGTATTTAATTCTAGTCAACTACAACCTTCAATTACACTTGCTATTGTAAATAAACGTATTGGTGTAAATTTCTTCTTTTAATTTCAAATGATGTAAATTGCGTGTAAAATGCAAGTTAGAAATGCACATGCAATTAGTTCAAGTGTATATTCTCTATTCATAAAATACTTTAAAATAGGTTTACATATTTTATAATTAACAATTGTGTAGTAAATTGTACTATAAATTAAATTCTTTACAAAATCACTTGTTTTAAAAATGATTTTTCATTACAATTTTATTTCTGGGAAACAAAATTTAAAGGCACTATGTTACAATTTTCAAATTTTACATGAAATCATAATAAGTATTTTTGTTCAAGTAGATTCGCATTTAGAGAAAAGCTCTGAATACATCATTGTGATAATAATAAATACATAGTACTAGAAATCGATTAAAATTGTTTTCTCTGAATCAAGTTCTTGACATCGAAAGGATGTTGGATCATATAGTCTTTTTTCAAATTTAAAATAAAGAGTTAATATATTTAACCAATTAAAAATTAGAAGTAATAATACAGAAATATATAAAAATTTGAATTGTTAACAAAAACTGACGCAATGTCTTTTATTTCTGACAAACATATTTAAGTTTAACAGATCAGTGAGATATAAAATATTAGTGAACAGTAAATTTTGCAGTCGTCTTATAATTCTAAATTAATACAGAGTGTTTGACTTTAATTTTAAAGAAACGTAGACAATACATAGTACTACCCAAAAAACGTAAAGCCACTTCTTTCTTAAATGTTTTCTAATTCCAACAAAATTCCAGACGTATAACCATTTCGCTTTTCTATGAATCCGATTAAAAATGCGTAGTTTTCTTAAAAGACGTAGTTTACTAAATACACAAAAGCCCATTTTATCAAGAACAGAGAGCTGTGTGACGTAAGCTATGCTTTTTAGTGAAATATTAACTTAATCCAATTCTCTTAACGAGATTTTTATGCACAAGCTGTAAATGCGGTAAAACAAGGCGAAAAGAAAATGTAAGCGTATGAAAGTTTTAAATATAAATCTTTTAGCTCAAAATAATTTACTTGCGTCTCGTCGAACGACTTATTTTTAGTTCAAGGGCCATATAAGAAGACTAGATTATTATAATATTATATTTTAACTTAAAATTGTTTATCATAATTGGTAGAAATTTTTGGTTGCTATTTTTTATCTTTCAGTAAATAATATAATTTATTTTAACAATATTGACTACTTTTAAATGAAATTATCGGATAAGTCAGAAAAATACCTTAAAATTCTTAATTAATGTTTAATAATAGATTTGGAATGAAAAATAGTTTAGTTACTATAGTAAAAATCCACCATTTCGTATGAAAGCCTTTTCTTTAAAATATTATAGGTATATATTCATCCATGCATCTATTATATATATTTATCAATTAAGTGCATAGTACAAAATAAAAATTAAATACTTCCGAACTAATGGTGATTTTTCACCTAAATGAAATCTCATCAGAATGTAAGTTTAATAATTGTCTTGAATATTTTTTTACGATAGAATACTACAGGAATATTTAAAATTTATCGCTGTCATCAAAAGATTTCCAAGATAGTTACTAAAATTATTTTCTTCCTAAACTAAAATAACGTAGTTACCATCTGTAAATAGTTCAAATTTATCTTGGAAATTCTTGAGATTATATATTTCATCGCTATATAATCCCATATTTACACTGCTTGATTTTATTTTCTCTATCTTGTGAGATGCTTCAACCTACAGGTTCCTGAAACCAAACAAAAGTCAGCATTAATATCTCTAATATGCATTATTCTGTACAAGAATAATTTAAATAACTAGAAATACTTTTACCACAATATTAAGGTCACGTATCAGTAAAACTTTCAACTTTAAGGTTATGATACTGCGAGATTCCATCATCTTGTCTCCAATTATGGGATAACTCGCTCTACGCCACACCAAAATGAAGAATAAACAATAATTCATTCAGATTAAAACATTATTCACATAAGACTAAATCTGTAAGTAATAAGTATTATACATATATTCTTGTAAGCGGAGGATTGAACGTTCTAGACAGCTAAAGTTACACAGTATTTATTAATAGCGGATGGGTCACGTAAAATACTTCCGTAGTCCTAATGTCCTTTAGATTAACAAACGATACCTCTGCAGGTATTAGACCAACCTTGAGGCTTTCTTCCTCATTCTAAATTAAGACGGCTCAGTATATTAGTTATATTGCCAAAGAGAGTTTTGGCCGATATATGGTGCTCCTGTAATAAAGTCAATAAAATAAGCATTGTTTCTCAACAGGTAAGTGCCTTTACGTTAAGGTAATGTATTAGTAAAAATTTAAACTTTAAGGTTATGATACTGCTAGGATCCATCATCTCCTCTCCATTTGTGGGATAACTCCCTCTACGTCACATTGAAATGTAGAATAAACAATAATTCATTCAGTTTAAAACATTATTCACATAAGATTAAATTAATATGTAATAAATATTTTCCATATATTCTCGTAAGCGGAGGATTGAAGGTTCTAGCCAGCTAAAGTTACACAGTATTTATTCACAGCGGATGGGTCACGTAAAATAATTTTATAGTCCTAATGTCCTCCAAATTAACAAACGATACGTCTACAGGTGTCAGGATAAACTTGAGACTTTTCTGATTGCTTCCTGCTTCTGAATTACGATGGCTCAGTGTGTTAGTTATATTACCAAAATGATTTTTGGCCGCCCGTATGGTGCTCCTATAATAATATTGTCAATAAAATCAGCATTGTTTCTCAACAAGTAAATAACTTTGCGTTAAGGTAATGTATTAGTAAAAATTTAAACTTTATGGTTATGATACTGCGAGAATCCATCATATCTTCTCCATTTGTAGGATAACTCACTCTACGGCACACTGAAATGAAAAATAAACAATAATTCATTCAGTTTAAAACATTATTCATATAAGACTAAATCAATATGTAATAAATATTTTCCATAAACTCTCGTAAGCGGAGGATTGCAGGTTCTAAACAGCTAAAGTTCAACAGTATTCGTTAATAGCGGTTGGGTCTCTAAAATAGCTTCCTAGTCCTAATGTCCGCAAAATTACTAAAAGAAAAACTTATCATGATTTACTAAGAGTAGAAATTTTATTTCAATCAAAATAAAATTTAAAATAGTTTTCAACAAAGTAAAAAAATTGAAGCCTAAATCGTTAACATTTTTCATCACTAAGTTGAAAATCAAAATGGAATAACTAAAATCAGTCCAATGACCATATCTATTTATTTCTTTTTTATATCTATATAGAAGTTTCATGTGTAGTTAGTATCAGATAATATATAAAGTTTAAAAAATTGAAAACTTGTTGCTAAAACAGAATATAGTTAAAATAATATATAGTTTTAATCATATAGTTAAGTAATTGAAAATTATTCAAATTGTTATTAATTATGGATTATTCTAAATTATTATTAAAAGCCCAATTCATTTCTTTTGCAAATAATTTGTCTGTTTATATTTACACAATACTTTGTGGTGTTTAGTTTGAAAATAAATTGTTATTGTAAAAATTCAGCATACCTCTGCAGGTGACAGGATACACTTTTGGCTTTTCTGCTTGCTTCCTGCTTCTAAATTACGACCACTGAGTATGTTAATTATATTTCCAAAGAGATTTTTGGCGACCTATATTGTGCTCCTATATTGAAATTGTCAATATAATCCTCATCGTTTCTCAACAGGTAAGTACCTTTGCGTTAAGATCATGTACTAGTAAAATTTTCAATTTTACGGTTATGATACTGTGAGATTCCATCATTTCGTCTCCATTTCTGGGATAACTCACTCTACGCCACACTGAAATGAAGAATAAACAATAATTCATTCAGTTTAAAACATTATTTACATTAGACTAAATCCATATGTAAGAAATATTATCCTTATATTCTCGTAAGAGGAGGATTGTAGGTTGTAACCTGCTAAAGTTCAACAGTATTTATTAATAGCGGATGGGTCACATAAAATAGTTTCATAGTCCTTATGCCCTCCAAATTAACAACGATACCTCTGCAGGTATCAGGCACACCTTGGGGCTCATCTGCTTGCTTCCTTCTTCTAAATTACGAAGGCTCAGTATGTTAGTTATTTGGCCTATGTGATATTTGGCTGCCCATATCATGCTCCTATAGTAAAATTGTCAATAAAATCCGTATCGTAACTCAACAGGTAAGTGCCCCTGCTTTCAGGTTATGAATTAGTAAAAATTTCAAATTTACGGTTATGATACTGCGAGTTTCTACCAACTCGTCTCCATTTGTGGGACAACTCAATCTATGACACACTGAAATGAAGAATAAACAATAATTCATTCAGTTTAAAACATTATTCACATAAGACTAAATCTGTATGCAATAAATATTTTCGATACATTCTCGTAAGAGGAGGATTGCATGTTCTGGTGAGCTAAAGTTTAACAGTATTTGTTAATAGAGGATGGGTCCTATGAAATAGTTTTGTAGTCCTAATGTCCTCCAAATTAACCAAAAATACCTTTGCAGGTATCAGGCCAACCTTGAGACTTTTTTGTTTGTTCCTGCCAGTAAATTATGACAGCTCAGTATGTTACTTATATTGCCAAAGTGTTTTTAAGCCGAATATATGGTGATTCTATAATAAAATTGTCAATAAAATCCGCATCGTTTCTCAACAGGTAAGTGCTCCTGAGTTAATAAAAAAATACAAAAATCATCGTATTCAATTATGTTTTATTTTATATATTTTATATGTTACGTTTTATTGTGAGAATCATAGTACAATAGTCTTTCAATGAAGGAAGAATGTCAAGTAAGCTATTTTATTTTTATATGATGGATTTTGTGTTGCATAATTAATTATTAATTAAACATGCAACATATTTTAAATATTAAGAAAAAGTAACAAACACATATAACTCAATTCTAGAGTTTATACTCTATAAATAAAGTTTAATTCATTGAACAAATATTTAAACATACTTTAATAAGTTAGAATTTATTGGATGCCTACAAATAAATACTTGGCTGCCAATGACATGATTAAATTCAATAACAACATTACATTTTCTTTTCTTATAAATCCCTTGTAGTATTCTTAGTATTGTACTGTAAAAATCTCAAAGTTTAAATAAAGCATGTTTGTTGATAATTTTCAAAGTAAAATTGGGCATTATGTTATTATTCTTCAGTGATGCACTGAGAAATATTATTCTCAAACTGAAAAACCAAAATAAATATTAATAATTGAAAACTGTAGTAATTATGCTGTAAAATGTAATGCAGATTTATATTCAAGCTGTAAAATGTTATACAGTATAACTGCAAACATTAGTAGGGAAGACAAATTAAAATAGTCTTAAAAACATCTCTCTACTTTTAACGAAGCTTTGCATTGAAAAAAAAGGTATCGTAAAAAGTAAAATGAAAGGAGTGTGAGCATTAGTGCGTGAAAGACAACTCTTGAATCAAAACTGCGATGGTTCTAAAGTGAAATTTAACAAAAAATTATGTATCCGAAAGGTGAACTACGGTATTTCAGTTTATAAAGCGTAAAACAATTTTAAATTGTAATTTCTTAGAATTTCCATGTAAATTCAGATGTATTCTATTTTATGCCATTACACTCTTATGAATAAAAGTTTTCTCGTCTTATCATAATATCAAAACCCTTAAAGCAAAAGAAATATTGCACATAATATTCCATTAGCTTTATTTTTGAAAAATATTTAGCATTTAAAGCAATAGTCGTCTTTAAAAAAATACTATTTTGTTCTTATAGAGGATATTTTTGTAATCTAATATATATATATATATATATATATATATATATATATATATATATATATACATCAAAATTATTTCTCTTTAATATTTCTTTAAAAATCTTCTCGCTCCCATTCTAATTATTTCTTAAAATAGCCCATCCACAAAATATCTTAGTCAAAGAAATGTCCTCGACTAAAAACTCCTGCATATTTAATATATTTCCAGCTCAGCTGTCACCTGCAAATGGCTCAGTTTTTCCCTCTTTTCTAACAGTTAAATTCACTGTCTAAGTTTCTTGTCCCTTGGAAAAATCTGTTCTAGCAATTTTTTTGAATTATTCTCTTGTTTGCCGTTGAATGTCAAAGATGTCATTTTTCTAGCTCCTCAATAAAGATTTAAGCTGTTCTCCTAATTGTGCTTTTCTTTAATGTTACCCGACTG
This sequence comes from Pardosa pseudoannulata, assembly GCA_032207245.1. NCBI lineage: Eukaryota > Metazoa > Arthropoda > Arachnida > Araneae > Lycosidae > Pardosa > Pardosa pseudoannulata. The sequence goes on along the minus strand of CM063504.1, from coordinate 45,682,132 downwards.
CAACATCATTCGTTGTCTATCTGCTTAGGTTTCTCCTTGCCCAGTAGCCCCGGGATGTAAGTATAATAGAGGCAATAAGTAATTGTAACCGGTAGGTTTAGAATTTCTGGATTACACACACACACACACACACACACACATATATATATATATATATATATATATATATATATATATATATATATATATATATATATATATATATAAAGTTGTGTGTTTGTGTATTCTGTGAAACCTCTTTGAAAGCTCTCCTCTACTTCAAGATTTTTCAAGATTTATTCAATATTTATATTTTATTATTTTATGTAAAATGTCTATTAATAATTTTTATCCCAAATTTTAAATTGCTGGTTACGATTATTTTTTTAGAGAACACAGCAAATTCTGAAATATAAATTTTGTATTAGCGAAATTAATAAAAAAAATTGTAAAGATAGATTTAGGATGTTACCTTAAATACCACTGATATTATAATTATATAGATTAAAAATGAAAATATAATTTCTCTATTTATGTATAAATATATATTTATTTTCTCCTGAATATTGTCCTATCTTATTAATCCTATCTTATTGTCCTGATATGCAAGCATGTGATCTAATTTAATATAAAGTGCTTCCCATTTATCAACTTTGTGTGTTTGAATCCAACTTCTGTTATTGACGACTTCTGTTGTCTTAAATATTTTATAACATGAAAATGCACACTCCTTGGTCTATCGTTGCTCTAATGATAAAAATGAATCTCTAATCTCTTTCTAATCATAACCCTAACATATCACCATTTAAAGATACAAAAGATACAATAGGAATACACCTTCTGACTGGCTATGAAAGGATTGTGCAATTTATAAAACTGTTTATGTTTTAAAATTCCATTAAAATATACAGTTTATCATTTCATTAGAAAAATATGTTAAGTACTAACTGTAAAAGAAACTTAATATCTCACCCAGAAAACGAAAACAACTAGGAAAAAGGTTGTGTCACCCAATCATCTATAGCCCTCATAATAGTCATCCTAAAATTATTTATATAAACCCCAAAATAATTTCAACTTATTCAACTAAAATGCCAACTGTAAGAGAAAAATAGTAACACTATTTTTCAGAGAATGCGTACGCAATTTTTGAATGATTTCATTGCTATTTGATTAATAATTAAAATATAAAGACTAAATTTTAAATTTTTGATTATATAGTTTTATCTCTGACAAATGATTATAACACTTGACTCCCGTGATATAAGGAATTGTCATAAAATAGTTGGTATTATTAATTTATATTCCTATTTCCTTGCACTTGGTAGAATGAAGGACACAAATTTGAGCTTAACAAATAGAAATATTCTTATTCGATAATTCAAAAACATTGCGCATACATAGAATTTGAATTTCTACTAGCAACATAACCAATATTACGTACTAATAGGAAAAGGAAACCACACATAGCATTTCAAACGAATGCCCACAAAAATGTACTGTATCGGATGTTTCTAAAGTTAAATCTCAGACAACAAAATAAAACAAATTATAACAAAGCGCTGAAATCAGCCTCAAACTATGTAATACCTTTAAATAAATTAATAAAAAGCTATAAATATATAATTTGAAACATTTAAAATTTATAAAGCTCAACAGTTTAAATTTGGAAATTTCTTGATCATAGATTATGTTGTAGAAACCTGAAAAATGTATCAATATAAAAACCAATCTGTTTATTATAGAAACCGAAGAAGAAAAACGTGCGAACTTCTTTCTGTCAATGTGAAGAACGTTTAAGAAAGTAATTCATGAATGTAGCGGAGTTCTTTTAGAGTAAAAAATTAAAAAGAAAACAAGAACAAAATGTTAGAATAAATTCAACAAACTCGTCCATTATTTAGAAAAGAAATTCATTTTTTTTTACTAAATCAAATACATTAAATGAATGAAAGTTCAACAATTACATTTCGAATGGTTCAACTACATTTCTCTGTAAAACTGAATATTAACACTAGAATTACGGTAGGGGTCATTTTGACACCTAGCGAACTTTTATCTTTGACATCTCTTGTATTTTTCTGCAAATATCTTAATCCTTTCTTGACTTTCCTAAATCATTGTGATTTACAAAATAGTAAAGATTTCAAGAAAATCGTATGTTTATTTTAACCTTAACTAGTGATTATACCTAGAAATACGGCAAGTGTCATTTTGACCTCTTTGAGGGAAAAGAAATGTGAACACATTCCATTGTATTATCTAAACACTGTTACTTCTGTAAACTACTTTTATTTGAACCTGCTAAACAAAATACAAACAAAGTAAAATAATATAGTGGGTCTGCGTAGTCATATCTGCCAGTCACGTGATTTGAAATATGTGCAATACTTTTCTTTGTTGAAAGAAAACAGAGAAAAGGGACGAGCTGAAAATTGAGCTGAACGTTTGTAGATTTTTCGTAGATATTTTGTTTAATATTCATAACAAGTTTTAGTGGAAAAATTTTTTCTATTCACATGAATTTATTATAGTGACGTACTAATGGCTCGTAGAAAAGGACTAACACATGAAGAAATCATGAAACTGATGCAAGAACTATCTGATGCTGATTCCGGTTCTGAAATCGAAAATAATTCTACAGATAAAGATGAAGTTGAAATATCTTGTGATTCTGAACTTATTATAGAGAGTAATCAGGCAATATCCTCCTCTAGCTCAAGTGAAAGTACAAATGGATTTGTTTCTACGAGCTCAAATTCTGCTGTACCTAAGAATGCCAAAGCGGGAACTAGTAGAAGCTCAAAAGGGAATATGAAATTCAACTTAATTCAGACTAACACTTGTAAAGAAATTGCAACTGATCGACAGTATGGAAAGTAGAAAATACTTAATACTTCTTCTCGCTGACCCTTACAAAATATCTTGTGAGAAAATACAGGACCCACATCCTATGCTAAACATCACATTTGTTCTGATAAAGCTAAATTACATTTTCCGATGGAAATATTTAAATGATTGTTCGTTATTTGACTACATACCTGAAAAGTCTCTATATTCTTTAAAATAAACTGTAATTGTCATAATTTGCGTTATTTTAATTTATTTTTCACAAATATATTATATTATATAGAGAAATATGCAGATATTTTCTCAAGGGGTCAAAATGACACCCGCCTTAATTCTAGGTATACAAAAACCACTGTAATTCTAGTGTTAATGAATAGATTAATAACTTTTCAAAATATTCCTCCTAAGTACCAAGGAAATTGTAAGTTTCATACCTCGAAATGTTTCTAAGCCAACATGCACAAAAATTTACAAAAACTCTGGAAAAAAGAAGAAAAAGAATTAGGATCGGTACCTATAACTATTTTTCAAAACA
>CM063504.1:45666268-45673768 GCA_032207245.1 Pardosa pseudoannulata | reverse complement strand
GTTAATTATATTAAGTGAAGTGTTTTCTCAACACTATATATTTAGTCATAATTTAAGATTTTTTTATTTTAATCTATGATTTTCTTTGAGTCTTTAAAGTAAAATGTGCCTGCAGTGCATCAGTGAAAAAAGAATAACAAGGAATTGCATTCTTAACCGTAGTCATATCTCATTGCCTTTAAAAAAAAGTAACTTCTGTTTGATTTATATAATAATAAACAGATGAAAATTATAATATATCAAAGTTAATAGATTACAGAATGTTTTAATACTGTAAACAGTCTTTTTTCCTTCAAAAATAAATTAATCACATTGCATGAATTGTTTTCCCAACACTATATATTTAGTGAAAATTTAAGATTATTGTATTTTAATCTATGATTTTCTTTGAGTCTTTAAATAAAATGTGTCTGTAGTGCATCAGTGAAAAAAGAATAACAATGAATTGGATTCTTAACCGTAGTCATATCTCATTGCCTTTAAAAAAAGTAACTTCTGTTTGATTTATATAATAATAAACAGATGAAAATTATAAAATATCAATGTTAATAGATTTAAGAATGTTTTAATACTGTGAACAGTCTTTTTCTTTCAAAAATAAGTTAATCCCATTGCGTGAAGTGTTTTCCCAATACTATATATTTTGTGAAAATTTAAATTTATTTTATTTTAATCTATGATTTTCTTTGAGTCTTTAAAGTAAAATGTGTCTGCAGTGCATCAGTGAAAAAAATAATAACAATGAATTCGTTTCTTAACCGTAGTCATACCTCATTGCCTTTAGAAAATGTTATTTCTATTTGATTTATATAATAAGAAACAGGTGAAAGTTATAAAATATTAAATTTTATTGATTAAAGAAAGTTTGAAAACTGTAAACAGTCTTTTTTCCCACAAAATTAAGTTAATTACATTGCGCGAAGTGTTTTCCCAACACTATATATTTAGTGAAAATATAAGATTATTTTATTTTAATCTATGATTCAAGTTTTTAAAGTAAAATGTGTCCGCAGTGCATTAGTGAAAAAAGAATAACAATGTATTGAATTTGTAACTGTAGTTTTAAAACTGTAAACAGCCTTTTCCTTCAAAAACAATTTAAACATATTGCGTAAAGTGTTTTCTCAACATAATAAAATTAGTGAAAATAAAATATTATTTTATTTTATTCTATGATTTGTTTTGAGTCTTTAAAGTAAAATATCTCTGCAGTGCCTCACTGAAAAAAGAATAACAATGAATTGGATTTGTAACCGTAATCATATCTCATTGCCATTAAAAAAGTAACTTCTGTTTGATTTATAGAATAATACACAGGTGAAAACTATAAAATATTAAAGATTATAGATTAAAGAAAGTTTTAAAATTGTAAACAGTCTTTTTTCTTTCAAAAACAAATTAATCACATTGCGTGAAGTGTTTTCCAACACTTCACGCAACATTTATCTATTTTTATTCACATTATTTGCGTTGCAATTTCTCTTAACACTAAAACTACAGTGTTTCAGATGTACCTATAATTTTTAATAATACACTTGTTTAACATTTTAAAATTTAATAACTTATAAAATGAGAAGTAAGATGAAAAGTAGCTATGTGGCATACTGTGAATCACTCGGAATGTACTACAAAAAGTCTTATTACATAAATTCTTGATAAATAAACATTTTATAATACAATAAATACTAATATAACACGATTTTAAAATAAAACATTAACAATATTTTAAAATGAAAGAAAACTCATTCATTTTTAAAACATACAAAACAAAATAATATTTCATTATTTAAAAATTTATAACAATTAAATTGTTAAATACTATTATTTTAGTTTCTTATATGTTATCAGATGTTTCAAGTTTATAAAAATTGTGAGGTGAATCAGATATGTAATCAAGAATATACAATTATCAGTAAGTTAATAATAATGTTTATTTTCAAAGAGCTTTCTGTATTCAGTAAAATAAGCAATATATAATTGCTTATGTTTAAAATATTTACGTGTAGTACTTCCATTTTGCTTACATCTTAAAGGATCTAAACTTATACAGTATTTATGAGAATGCATTTATTGTATAGGAAGAAAAAAGTAAAATTAGAAGAAACAAATTTCACCTTTATCACACACTTGGGAGTTTTCGTTTTAATGGTAGTTAGGTCAAAAATAACCTTTTCAATTCTGCACTTTTTTTTCTGTGAGCATATGTTAGCAATTATTAAAAGTATCTAAATAATATAAATAGTAAAATTTAATTACGTAAGTAGCAAAATAGCTACTTTCGAAACAAATAATGCTTTGAGGTTTAATTTTATTTTTATCCAACGATTGGCTTCAACATATAATTAATATAAACTAAACATTTGTAATCCGAAAAATGATATTATTCTCCGGACTACAACTTTTACGCTGCTTGCATTAGTTTAATAGGAAATTTACTGGTATTTCATTGCAAATTTCATGGGTCTTGTTACAGGAAAGAAATCAAATACATTTCAGTCTATAAGATGAAAGTAGCTATGTGGCAGATTGTGCATCACTCAGAATGTACTATAATAAGTCTTTTACAGAAAATCTTGATAAATAAATATTTTATAATACAATAAATACTAATATAACACGATTTTAAAATACAATATTAACTAAATTTTATAAGAAAATAAAAAAAGCATTTATAAAACATTCAAAATAATATATTTAATTATTTAAGAATTTATAAAAATTAAATAGTTAAATACTGTTGGTTTAGTCCCTTATACATTATCAGATGTTTAAGGTTTATAAAAATTTTGAGGTGAATCAGATATGTAAAGAATATACGATTAATTAAATTGATCTAGAATTTTTAGTAATATAATAATAATGTTTATTTTCAAAGAGCTTTCTGTATTCAGTAAAATAAGCAATATATAATTGCTTATGTTAAAAATATTTACTTGTAGTACTTCCATTTTGCTTACATCTTTAAAGATCTAAACTTATACAGTACTTATGAGAATGCATTTATTGTATAGGAAGGAAGAAGTAAATTAGAAGGAAGCAATTTCACCTTTATCACACACTTGGGAGTTTTCCTTTTCCTGGTAGTCAGATCAAAAATAATCTTTTCACTTTTGCCCTTTTTTTCTGTGAGAATATCTTAGTAAGTATTAAAAGTATCTATATACCATAAATGATAAAATTTAATTACGAAAGTAGCAAAATTAATATGTTTTGTTGTTTAATTTTATTTTTATTCAATGATTGGCTTCAACATATAATTAATATAAACTAAAAATTTATAGTCCAAAAAATGATATTATTCTCCGGACTACAACTTTTACGTTGCTTGCATTAGTTTAATAGGAAATTCACTGGTATTTCATTGCAAATTTCATGGGTTTTGTTACAGGAAAAAATCAAATACATTTCACACTATTAGATGCTAAGTAGCTATGTGGTAGATTGTGCATCACTCACAATGTACTATAAAAAGTCCTATTACATGAAATCTTGATAAATAAACATTTTATATTTCAATAAATACTAATATAACACGATTTTAAAATAAAATATTAACGATATTTCAAAAGGAAATAAACTAATTCATTTTTAAAAGATACAAAATAAAATAATATTTCATTATTTAAAAATTTATAAAAATTAAATAGTTAAATACTAATAATTTAGTTCCTTATATTTTGTCAGATGTTTAACTTTTATCAGCTTTTTATCCTAAGATAAATATATACATATATAATTGCTTATGTTTAAAGTATTTACTTGTAGTACTTTAATTTTGCTTACATCTTTAAGGATCTAAACTTATACAGTACTTATGAGAATGCATTTATTGTGTAGGAAGAAACAAGTAAATTAGAAGGAAGCAATTTCAACTTTATCACTCACTTGGGAGTTTTCCTTTTTCTGGTAGTTAAGTCTAAAATAATCTTTTCAATCGTGCACTTTTTTCTATCAGCATATCTTATCAAGTATTAAAAGTATCTATATACCATAAATAGTAAAATTTAATTACGACAGTACCAAAATGAATATGTTTTGGGGTTTAATTTTATTTTTATTCATGGATTGGCTTCAACAATATAATTAATATAAACTAAAAATTTGTAGTCCGAAAAATAATATTATTTTCTGGACTACAACTTTTACGTTGATTACATTATTTTAATAGGAAATTCACTGGTATTTCATCGCAAATTTCATGGGTTTTGTTACAGGAAAGAAAGCAAATACATTTCACACTATAAGATTCAAAGTAGATATGCGGTAGTTTATGCATCACTCAGAATGTACTATAAAATGTCCTATTACATTAAATGTTAATAAATAAACATTTTATAATTCAAAAAATACTAATAAAACACAATTTTAAAATGAAATATTAACGAGATTTTAAAAGAAAATAAAAAAAACATTTTTAAAACACACAAAATTTAAAAAAATATTTCATTATTTAAAAATGTTTAAAAATTAAATATTTAAATACTATTATTTTAATTCCTTATACATTATCAGATGTTTCAAGTTTATAAAAATTGTGAGGTGAATCAGATATATAAAGAAGGATGTACGATTAATTAAATTGATCTAGAATTATTAGTAAGATAATAATAATGTTTATTTTCAAAGAGCTCCCTGTATTCGGTAAAATAAAATGACACAAAAAATTTCTTAATTATAAAGGACCATGCAATTAAAGAGAAAAAAATAAACTAAATTAATCGCCATTTGAGTAATCCATTGTAAGTAAAATAAAATCAATGTGCTAAAGCAGAGCATTAAAGCGAAATACAATGTAGTAATTGTTTCAGTTATTTTTTATGTTAATTTATTTAATCCTGATGTGGATACTTTGTCTCAATAATTTTTCCCATGATGTTAATTAAATAATTAGATTGCTTACATTGGTTTAATAGGAAAGAAATGAACACATTAAGTAATAAAAATCATTTTCTGAAATTAAGTTCTGTAATCATATCCCTTCATATGAAAAGACATTTTAAGTGAGAAAACCACGAATTTTTTACAATATTGTTAGGCTTAAATCAGTTGAAGGCTGCTGTTGAAAGAAATATTTTTAAGGAATTTATCAATGCAAGTAAAAGTAATTAGTGTACTGAATTTTGAAGGCACAAAGCAGCCGACATTAGAGTGGTTTTTTTTCCGTAACAAAATATTCAGCAGTTTGCACAAATACAGAAGGAAGTAATTCTTTTATGATTTTACTAAAAAGAAGTGCTCTTATTTGAGGCAAAGACATTTCTGACAGAAAAGCACAGATAGCTAGTAGTAAGAAAAACATATAGTCAAATTAAATAACATATATTGAAAACATGTTCCCATACGTAAACTAACTGAGTGTAATTCTAAATTAAGCTCATAAAACAAAATAAATTTAAGAATTTCTTTGGAAATGGGTAAGTACAATATTGTAACATTACAGTATTTTCAATGTATTCAGTAATCTAATATCTTGCTACATTTGCTTAAATTTTGCCACGATTTGCATCAAGACGACAATTGATTTTCAACTGTATCCATTCGTGTGGTCAACAACTATTATAATTTAAACTCAGTCTATTAAAACGATCGGAAATAACACTGCACAATGTGTTCCAACTTATGAGATTAATTTATGACAGTGAATTCCGCAAGGATATAGCTTAATGATTGTAAGGTTTATATCAGAAGATTGTCAAATGTGTAAATAAATATTTCTTATCGTAACTGTTTTTAAGAAGAAACAAAAAGGAAAAGTGAAGAAATTTATATATAAAATTATATATTATTTGTAAAATTAATCTAGGTTGTTTTATCTAGATGAGAAAAAGTCTAATTTCAGAGAGTTTGGAATCCACAATTTTTCACCTTTCATTTTTACCAATTTTAGTTGCTGATATCGGTGGAGTCATAGAGTTAGAAAAATACTATTATTAGTTATTATCAGTAGAATGGATATAACAATGCACAATGGGTTCCAACTTATGAGATTAATTTATGACAATGAACTCTTCAAGGAAATACTTTAATGACTCTAAGGTTTAATCAGAAGATTGTCAAATGTGTAAATAAATATTTCTTATCATAATTGTTCTAAGAAGAAATAAAGAAGAAAACTGAAGTAATTTATCTATAAATTTATATATTAAATAAAAAATTAATCTAGGTTATTTTATTTAGATGAGAAAAAGTCAGCGAGTATTGGAATCCACAATTTTTCACCATTCATTTTTACCAATTGTAGTTGCTGATATCGGTAGAGTCATACAGTTTGGAAAATACTATTATTAGTTATTATCACTAGCAATAGAAACATTTCACAATGTGTTCCAACTTATGAGATTAATTTATGATAGTGAATTCCGCAAGGATATACCTTAATGATTGTAAGGTTTATATCAGAAGATTGTCAAATGTATAAATAAATATTTCTAATCGTAACTGTTTTTAAGACGAAACAAAAAGGAAAAGTGATGAAATTTATATATAAAATTATATATTAAATGTAAAATTAATCTAGGTTATTTTATCTAGATGAGAAAAAGTCTAATTTCAGCAAGCATTGGAATCCACAATTTTTCACCATTCATTTTTACCAATTGTAGTTGCCGATATAAGTAGAGTCATAGAGTTAGGAAAATGCTGTTATTAGTTATTATCACTAGCAATGGAAATAACAGTGCAGAATGTGCTCCAACTTATGAGAATAATTTATTACAGTGAATTCCGCAAGGATATACTTTAATGATTCTAAGGTTTATATCAAAAGATTGTCAAATGTGTAAATAAATATTTCTTATCTAACTATTTTTATGGAGAAACAAAGAGGAAATCTGAAGAAATTTATATATATAATTATATATTAAATATAAAATTAATCTAGGTTATTTTATCCAGATGAGAAAAAGTCTAATTTCAGCGAGCATTGGAATCCACAATTATTCATCTTTCATTTTTACCAATTGCAGTTGCTGATATAGGTTGAGTCATAGAGTTAGGAAAATACTGTTATTAGTTATTATCGCTAGCAATGGAAATTACACTGCACAATGGGTTCCAACTTATGAGATTAATTTATGACAGTGAATTCCGAAAGGATATACCTTAATGATTTTAAGGTTTATATCAGAAGATTGTCAAATGTGTAAATAAATATTTCTTATCTTAACTATTTTTATGGAGAAACAAAGAAGAAAACTGAAGAAATTTATATATATAATTATATATTAAATGCAAAATTAATCTAGGTTATTTTATCCAGATGAGAAAAAGTATAATTTCAGAGATCATTGGAATCCACAACTTTTCACCATTCATTTTTACCAATTGTAGTTCCTGATATCGGTAGAGTTAGGAAAATAGTATTATTATTCATTATCACTAGTAATAGAAATAACGCTGTACAATGTGTTCCAACTTATGAGATTAATTTATGACAGTGAATTCCGAAAGGATATACCTTAATGATTCTAAGTTTAATATCAGAAGATTGTCAGATGTGTA
>CM063504.1:45638768-45658768 GCA_032207245.1 Pardosa pseudoannulata | reverse complement strand
ATCCGACTGTGGCATGAATGTTAGTAACCGTTAGGAATCGACTTTAAGCAATATATCCCCGTCTCTTTAGCCCTCGCGTTGCAAAAAAGTAGACCGTAGCAATCCAAACCAAACCAAACCTCAGACAGTTTAAAAATAAAAGTTAAATGTTTATATAAATTTATCTAGATTCAAAATCTCTGTATTAATTAAACATTTTTTATTAAATGTTATTACTAATAACATTTAAAAAACTACTAAGGTTTATATACCTCATTTAAATATCTATAGAAATACACGCAAGCATTAGATTACGATGAGTGCAACTTGGACATCGTAGGTAAACTATAGTTAGATTATAAATTTGATTTCATTTTTAATCTATGTATTTCCTTAAGAAATATAAATTTGACAATCGTTTTAATGAAAACTTGCAAAAACTTCTGCCGAATGGAAAAAAACAGACGAAAATCGAATATGATTGAAAAACTTTCCTCACACTGCATTAAGAAGTCATAACTTTTTCCTATTTTTCTTCCCTAAGAAGGTTCGTAAAACCATTATGAAAATCTTGTTATACATTATTATATACAATAACGGGATTATTTTTCTTTATCTGACAAAACGTACGAGTGGAATATATATTGTTGTATTAAAGACAGGAAGAATAATTAAATTTCAATTTTTAATATTAAGGATGCATTAAAGGAAAATCGGATTCTCTTTTTACTACGGGCTTTTATTCTATTCCGCACGTAAAAATAATTTTCCATATGTATTAGGGAAAAACTTAAACGAATTGCAAAGTCATCTTTCACAGTTTATATTTCCGAAGCTCTGGCTTAAAATATTTTATGGAACTTTTTTCGGCGGATACACTACAAAATGACATTAAACATAAAATCGAACACTAATGTATTTTTTAATGATATTAAAATGAAATATTTCTTATTTCTTCATATATTTTCCAATGTCCAAGTTTTCTATTGGAATAATATTTTAATTATTTCTTATTATCTAACATTGTAACATTTCTTACAGCATTCAGTATTTCTAAAATGTAATTATTTATTATATTTGACTTGAGGAAAAAAACAGTTCTGATATGTATCTATTTTCTACTTTTTAATACTGATATATGTTTTTTTATTAAACTAAAAGAAAACATCGTAACTTTTGAAGATGTAACACAAGATAAATTTCAAGCACTTGCTTTTGATAAACAATATGATTATCTAAATTTTAGATAATTAGATAGATCCTTTATCTGAATTTTGTGATTCAGATTGATTTCAAAAAGTCAGATAATATAAAATCTGGAAGCAATAAATAATCTGATGATAGTTGCAGAATTTTGAAAAACGCGTATTAGGTGACGTTGTTATATGGAGTGCAAAGACCCAAAATGGTGCAAGTGCAAAATATTTGGCACTAACTCATGCAAATTATTATCGATACACATTTTGAATTTCAGCTAGCACATGCATTACAGTTAGATTATTAAAATTATATATACGTATAATTGCGCTATTCTAAAATACGTATGGTTTTTAAAATATGTTATTAAGTCGTTATATAGTATGTCTCCCCTTTAAATTACTTTATAGTAAAACTAAGTCGCACATACACGATTCAAGTATAATATTTAAATATGTAAAATTTGTTTCCTTCTAGTCACAATAATTATGCATCCACTATTGTTTTTACTTGCCCGGGCTACTAAGCAAGGAGAAATGCTGATCAGATAGTAGTAATAAAAATGTATAAAAACCGATACACCCATCAAAGAATCATTATTCCTGAAAGTAGCAAACGTAAGAAAGTACCACTTTATAAGAGATTTTTAAAACACTTTATTAAACAAGCTTAGTCCAAAATAACGAAATTATGCAAGCCTTAAAAAATATACAAATAAAGTGATTATTAAGTTTATGAATAGATATGTAAAATATTTAAGTAAGCAATCTAAGTTAAATAAAGACCACAGTGTTATTTATTTTTCTTAATTTTTACATCAGTATGTTAGCTGTAAATTAAGAAATTTGTATTTATTGCACATATTTATTTTCTAGAATGTTCTTGTAGAAGAAGGTTGGGGTTTTCTAATAGGTACGTGTAAGAGCAAAACAAAAAGTTTTGTACCTGAAAAAGAAACCCATAGAAAAACAATAAAAACTTATATTATTTGAGTGGGTGTTGTAGAGTGGAAATACGCGTTACGTCCTTAACCCTATATTTAATATAAAAATTGAATTTGGCTTTTCGCCCACTTAAGTTTAAATCTTAAAGTAAAAACACAATAGGCATTAGAAAAGTAGAGGAGAAGTTACTGAATTATGGATTTTATTGATATTAATATAAAATAAAAAAATCTAGTAGAAACCAAATGACTGAGTGCTTTTTTTGAAAGATAAAAATTAATAAAAAGAAATGAGAAAACAAAAATGGACTGAAAAAAATAAGAAAATTATGGAGGATGGAACTCCGAGCTCCTCTACTAGTTTCGGGATCCAGGTCTCTCTCTTTCCTCCTTCCTGTCTGTTCGACTGAGAACCGCAAGTTTGGAACTCTGCAAGTCAAGTGCAAGTGAAGACTATCTCTTGTGTCTGCAGGGCTGAAACAGCTGGCAACCGCTAATGGCTGAAAAACTCATTCCAGTGACCTGGCGACACGGTGGAAAACCGCCAAGAGCAGGGCTAAAACATTCCAACGTGTGGAGTGGGGATATGTCATATCATGATAAGGGCGAATTTGTGAAACTATTGCGATGTAGCGCTCGCCAAGGAGAACGCCAAGTTACGATCCTGCTATGTGTGATGTCATCTTATGAATATCTAGAGCGCCTTATGCGATAAAACAGTAGGTTTTTCGACCTACCAACATGATGATTGGGAGGATGGCAGGAAAGTTACAATCAGGGAATTTTAAGGGAAGCTGACAGAATTACACTAAACTATATGGAACAGAGTTAAAATTAAGTAAATGGAACGTTATGACAAATGTTATATACATCAATAATTATGAATTTTTTCGTATCTTATATCCACTTTATTTAGGATTTATATATTGGATTTAGTTTTGTATATCAAAAAATACATAATAGAAAATGTTTTACAGATAATACGATTTTTATTCAATAAAATCTTCAATGCGATTAAAATCTTTTTTATATGTTTATCTGATTTCGTAATTAAGTCAAATTATTAATTAATAGCTTAAAACAAATTTCTAAATTTCTTTGTCCTCTATATCTCTCTTGTTTGTAAAATGTTTAAAAGTTGCAAAATCTTACTTAATCTTAGTTTTGAAGACTGGGTATTTTGGGGATATAATTTAACAGAAAAAAATTCTATCATAAACTACATTTATAAAAAAATACTGTGCCATAAATTCGGCAAAACAACCTCTAAAATTAGAATAAATATTTAAAAACAATCCATTTAAAATGTGTAATTGATTAAAGAAATTTTGATTAATATTTCCTACCTGAAAAGGGTAATCACTTTAAATGCTAAATCTCTTCTTTGTTACTTAATTTCAGTGATTTAAATATTATTATATTTAACCATTTAAAATGAAAAATAGGTAAATTAGAATATTCTTTGTTTTATTATTTAACATTAGAATTTTGAATTTATATAACAAGTAACATTTATTTTGCAAACATATATTGATAATATATTTGCAGTTAAAAAATTAAAGAATTGTTTCTCTTGCTGTAGAAATTGTTTTATTATAAAAATACGTCTCAGTACAGTCAGAAAAAGAAATTAATTAATCAAACGATGTACATTATTTTATATATTAGCGGTTATTTTCTAATGGTTTATTTTTCAATTTACAATAATAAAATGCACACACAGGAGATGACAGTACACGATTATTCGAAAATATATGCGTTTTCTAATTATCTCAAGAATGCATTTTTTAGGTAAACACTTTCACTCAAAGTGTATATCTTCGTTTTAAATTAAAATTGCTCCACACATTCGTGCGAAACGACTTCAATGGCAAAGATAAAAAGCACAAAGAAGTCACGCAACTTATTTCACTGGAAAATTAGTTTTGTTAACATGAATGCCAATCAGTTTCTTCGTATGCAATTACTCAACTCAAAAATTGTTCTAGATTGTTTGTACTTTTTTCCATGTGTCTCATTGCTACACATAGGTAAAGGTTTGTTTGTTCATCTGGTGAATTAATTTATACTGTATATTGCCCTTAATGAAATATTTCCTTTGCAAACACATTTAATTTGATATTACGACTGAGTCACCATGAATCATAATAGGGAATCAAAATCATGTAAGATAAAAGTTAGAGAAATTTTTATGATCACCAAAATGAATTCCATTTAATTGTTACTTTTTACTTTCATTGATAGTCAAATTAGTCTGTTTTAAATGTTTGTTCTAGATATTACACTGTCTTTATTAAATTAAAATAAAATTATTATTCTATTAAAAATATACACACATAAACATACTTGAAATTTGACACTGGAGTAATTCAATGTTTCAAGGATATCTAGAAAACTCCATTTCAACTTTCCTTTTTGACACAAACACACACACACACACACACACACACATATATATATATATATATATATATATATATATATATATATATATATATATATATATATATATATATATATATATATATATATATATATATATATATATATATTATATATATATATATATATATATATATATATATATATATATATATATATATATATATATATATATATATATATATATATATATATATGTATATATATATATATATATATATATATATATATATATATATATATATATATATATATATATATATATATATATATATATATATGTATATATATATATATATATATATATATATATATATATATGTATATGTATGTATATATATGTATATATATATATGTATATATATATATTATATATAAATATATATATATATATATATATATATATATATATATATGGCATACCTCTGAGAATTCAAAGAGCCTATGATGTCTTGATAAGAGTCAACCATCAAACATGGCGGTGAGTGGCTAGCGTAAGCACTCTAACAAACAAACTACATTTGGAGACGTTTCATACAGTAATACTTTCAGAAAACGCTCTCTTTCAATTATTGCATGTCAACCCCTTTATATGGACTGATTAGTGATTCCTGAGCCTGCATTGAAGAGTACGCTGCGTTTTCTGTATTTGAACGCCTAAAGTGTCGATTTTATGCTTTCAAACATAACATGTCTTAGTGTAATGTTTAAAACATGTTAAGCAGTTATCAATGTTCCTTTTAATGGGTATAAATTTGTATTTAGAAATAGAGATAATAAGGGAAAATGGCGGAAAAAGTTTTATTTTTAATAAAATTTGACACTTGGGGTATCTAAGGCTTGATGTGTAAATATTATGTTGGCTATTTTAATTTCCAGAAATGTGATGTGGTCATTATAACTGCCTTGCAACCTATTAATTAACTATATACATTTTTTTTAAATTTAGAAAATAAATTTTTTCACAATTACTATATTTCCTTTACACATTATCAGAAGTAATGAAAAATTCAAAAGTAAAATATATAAATAATAAATTTCCGTTAAAAATTTTCAAATATGAACTTAAAAAGGCATTCCTCCAAATGCTTAGTAAGCATTATTATACCGTGACTCTACCAAAGTGAGGGTATATCGAGTTATATCGAGTTATATGAGGTTATACCTTCATATTGAGGTTTTATACTATATAGAGTGTGGATTGCAATCTTAAATGGAAATGGCCAACTATAGATGGTACAAAATTACATATTACGGTAAATAGTAATTTGAGTTATTCCTGGTGTTTTTAATAATCTTTATAAGGAAATCTCTTGTTAAATATTTTCCTGATTTCAATGTACATGAAAAACTAGATTTCCACAGTACAAAAAATAAAATTTTGAACACATTTATAATAATAATAGTTTTATTGGACAAAATGTTTTGAGTTATTCGAGTTACGTAAGTTTCATACAGGAATGATCAAAATGGATGTTTAAATATACATGAAAATTTCCTTTACGTAAGTAGGTATTTAACTCTGAAACCCCTTAAAATTTTAGATTTAATCAAAAAGTGTTTTAATCACCGAAGCATTTATCATTTACAATACTTTGTTTTCTTTTAAAAAAAGGGAAATTATTTGGTTAAACGTATCTTAATAAATTCTGATAAAAATCAGTGTAGTCTCATATGTTTCTTGATATGTTGGGATCGACTGCAAGTCATGTCCACTTAAGAAAATTAAATAAATTAGTACAGTCAGATGATTTGTTTTACTTTTATATCAATATTTGACATTCTTTTATAGATAGTATTTTAAAGATTTAGCCCTCACGAGTCAAAAACAAAACTTTTACAAAGTGTAACTTTTTCTCTGCATTGCTATTCTTTCTCACCTCAAATCTGATTTCGGTGAGCAAGGGGATTAAATCTACCTCTCTGAAACTTTTATGTGTTTTAGTCAGTATATATACGAAAAAATTGATAAAAATTCTAATGTTAAAACCATTTATGTTTTTATTAATAAATCTTAGCTACTTCAAAATTTGCATTATTGAAATTACTCTGATCATTCCTTTAAAACGTAATTAGTTTTTTTATCTAAACTATACTCAGATCATATACGAAAGTTTATATCATTACGAATAGAAATTTAATAAAAAGTAATATAAATTTTCTCGGAAAAATTAATAGATAAATGTTGTGTTACATTAAAATTGTGTCATAACAGAAAAATAAGTAGAGTAATTAAACCGAACTTTTATTCCATAGAATATATCTTTAACATTTTAACGTATCGTACTATTCTAAATTTTTGCTTAATTTTATTTAATATACTATGGATAGATAGATTTTAATGGGATAATAGAGGTAGAAAAATCTGAGTAACAATTATAAAATTGATAATATAAAACAGGTTTTCTTTTGTTAACAAAGTGTTATCATAAAGTTGTTAGATTCTATAATAATTAAAATGCTTAATATAGAGTAATGAATATGGAGGACTTTCAGTGAGTTTTATCCATTTCTCATTACTAAATCAGATTGTGAAATCCCGTACAACATTCGTACATTATTCCTCTATTCTTTGAATCCAAATTATTTATCCCATAAAATTAAAAATTGTGCACTGTATGGATGGTATAACAAAAGAAATTTAAAATTCATAGATTTTTAATTAAAATGTTTTCAATTATTATGTAAAAATCACCCTTTTAGCATAACTTGAAATTCAATGTGAATTCTTCTATTTGAGTCTAAAAAACAATTAAACTATACGCTATTTAAACTATAGTTAGATCTTATACGAAAGCCTGTTTATATCATTACGAATAGAAATTTAATAAAAACTAATATAAATTTTCTTGGAAAAATAAATAGATAAATGTTGTGTTAAATTAAAATTTTGTCATAACAGAAAAATAAGTAGAGTAATTAAGCCGAACTTTTATTCATGACTATATCATTAACATTTTCACGTATTGTACTTTTCTAAATTTAAGCTTAATTTCATTTAACATAGTACAGATAGATAAATTTTAATGGGGTAGGAGAGATAGAAATATCTAAATAACATTTACAAAATTGATAGTATGGAAAAATTTGTCTTTTGTTAACAAAGTGTATAAAGTTGTTAGATTCTATAATAATTACCATGCTTAATATAGAGTAATGAATATGGAGCACATTCAGCGAGTTTTATCTATTTCGCATTACCAAATCAGATTGTGTAATCCCGTACAATACTCGTCATTATTCCTCTATTCTTTGAATCCAAACTATTTATCCCATAAGATTAAAAATGTGTGCACTAATATTATAACAACAGAAAAATAAAATTCACAGATTTTTAATTAAAATGTTTTATATTATTATGTAAAAATCACCATTTAGCATAACTTTAAATTCAATGTGAATTCTTCTATTTGAGTCTAAAAAACAATTAAACTATACTCACTTTATTTAAACTATACTCAGATCTTATAGGAAAGCATGTTTATATCATTACGAATAGAAATTTAATAAAAACTAATATAAATTATTTCATTATCATCATTTCAACATTTATCTATTTAATTTCTAGGAAAAATAAATAGATAAATGTTGTGTTAAATTGAAATTTTGTCATAACATAAAAATAAGTAGAGTAATTAAGCAGAACTTTTATTCATGACTATATCATTAACATTTTCACTTATTGTACTTTTCTAAATTTAAGCTTAATTTCATTTAACATACTATAGATAGATAAATTTTAATGGGGGTAGGAGAGATAGAAATATCTAAATAACATTTACAAAATTTATAATATAAAAAACGTTTTCTTTTGTTAACAAAGTGTTATTATAAAGTTGTTCAATTTTATAATACCTATCATGTTTAATATAGAGTAATGAATATGGAGCACTTTTCAGTGAGATTTATCTATTTCTCATTACTAAATCAGTTTGTGAAATCCGTACAGTATTCCTCATTAGTTCTCTATTCTTTGAAACCAAATTATTTATCCCATAAAATTAAATAAGTGTCCTCTAATATTATAACACAACAGAAAATTAAAATTTATAGATTCTTAATTAAAATGTTTTCTATTATTATGTAAAAATCATCCTTTTAGAATAGATTGAAATTCAACTTGAGTTCTTCTATTTGAGTCTAAAAAATCTAAAATTTATGTAATTTTTTCATTCGTTTCAAAGAAATGGAACATAAAGTTAATTAGTTTTCACAAGAAAATATTTTAGAAAACAGATTTTCTTTAATACACTTTACTGACGATTTATTGTTCTCAGAAAAAATCAAAAGTACTGTCATGTAAATAATCATTGACATATTGCTATTCCCCTATATAATAATAACCTAAGTTGTCTGTCCTCGAATTTCTGAAGTGGTTGTACCTGGAATGGATACAGACATCCATATTGGGTTTTTCCTGAGTTAGGGTTAGCAAAAGTGAAAGCGAGTTCGAAATCCACCCCATCCCCCTTTTTTAGCGTTTAATGCTATTATTTCAAGCCTTATCCTTCCTCTTTAATAATCTTCCATGCATAGCTTCTACGTGTATCAAAAGAGTAAAATAACATACCATGCTATTACTTCACTAATTACAATCAATTTGGGATAATGAATTGTATTCCCGCAATGAAAGGTTTGGGCACGTTCTGCTTCAAACTTTTTCCACTTTCGAGATTGTTGCTTCAACTCTCACGCAAATCTCAAACATGTTTTCGGAAAGCAAATCACGAAAGACCTTAGAGGAGTGTTTGGTTTCTGGTATAAATTAGATTCCATTTTCATAACAGTTTTAAAAACTGACAATATACCTACGTATAAGCATCTTTGTCTGAACTATACTTTAATGTCAGATAATAAGACATGATTTCAGTCATATGAACATAAACAATGAGGAAAAATTGTAAGGATTGTAGTTTATTCTTATGCTTGAAACAAAACATATTAGCACTAAAGGGCATGTAACTTTTAATTACTCAAGGAATATCCATTGTTTGTAACAAAATGAGAGGTTCGAAGTAATTTTTACTCTGGGGAGATATCTCAGAATGTAGAGTGCTATTCTATTAAGTGCTTAATTTATGTGAAAATTTTTCATCTTTCATCTATGTTTATAGAAATTAATCTATGATGCATAAAAATAATACAATTCAGTATATGTTAATATAAACACTGATTTGGGAGAATACCATAGTTATTTTGTTGCATTTAAGGTGATTTTATTCATGAGATAAAAAAAAAACAATTGGAGCTTATTAAAACTTTAGTAAGATCACAAATGTCTTATCTTACTTTCTAATATATACTTAAGAAAAAAAACTATCTCTAATAAACTTGAGCAGTACCACGCTCTTCTGCTACAGAATGCTGAGTGATAAGTGTTTATTTGGTAAAACTAAGTATTAAAATAGTTTTATTACACACTAAAAAACAACAATGTAATTTGTATTCAAACAATTTACAAATAAAAATGTCTGTCGCAGAGGGAAAGATTTAAACATACAAAATATATATTCCTTCAGCATTTGTTTTAAAAATTTACTTTTTTAAATTGTAGTATATAGGTATAGGGTATGACATTTACTTAGCAAGCAGGATTGTAATATTTCTGAATACCTTTAACTATGCAATAGTTAATTGCTTATCATTTCTTTCATCAATGTTTTTCACCGAAATATGCTAATGATCTGCTGGTTATTAAGGTAATAAATGACTAAATCTATTCATAAAAATGCAAAGACTCAAACCTACTTTTCCTGATTTTAAAAAGAATCTATGTGTTTAATCCTAAGCACTCATGGTAATAGGCACAAGCAAAACCTGTCTTTCCTTCAGTACAATAATATATTTGATCAAGAGATCCCAACCAAGTTTCAGTAACGAATTGATAAATGTATTTTGTACTTGTATTCTTTTTTATATTTGCCAAACTCTTATATAATTTAAGTGTGCGAGTGCAGCTATGTTTGACATAAGGTTTGCGAAACTGATTTGCTCACGGCACTCACACGTTTGTGTTGAATGCCCAAGTTTTTTTTCGTAACTTCAGAAAGTGTGTTGTGTGGCCAGTGAAAATAATTGCACTTAAACTTCACCAAGATTTGAAGAATTGTGATTGGTCTCCAGGAGGCGATTCAGGACCATCGTTGATGTCCGGGCCTACTGGGAAGAGCCGAGAAAGGACGCATTGTAAAAAGGACAATGGAACAAAGAACACATCAGCACAGGATAATGAAAAGTATAGGGTTGCCTGAGAAAAAGAAGGAAGGAAAAGAATGCAGCGTTCTCTTGGACATTGGCATTTTTTTAGGCGTATCACGTGGAGTGCTTCTTTTAATTTTTAATTTTTTATGTATTTTCTTTTGCATATTTTCTTGTCGTTTGTTCTAATTTTGAACACTGTAATATATATAGATCAGTGGTATTATACTATAATTAAAAGCAATATAAAGCAACTTTGGGTTATCAATGACTTTGAAATAACAATGCAATGTACTACACCACAGAATTAAGAATATTATATAAGAAAACATAAAAAATAAAAAAAATAATCATAAGAAATAATCATAAAACATAAAAAAGTATCTGATTCCAATACTTTTTATAGTGTACCATACCTCGACATTGAAAATCATGTGCTGCCATCTATTAATTACTTTTTGTACTAATACATCCCTAAGTATAAATGTATAATGGTTCACAAATTTAATTAATTTGAAGCTATAGCAATACAGATACTGAATTGCAATTTTGAGATATAGCAAAATTGTAACTTACAAGTATAAACTATTCCTCAATTAATAGTAATTAATCATATACCTTTTATGTAAATTAAAACATAAAGAAACATTAAGAAGAATTTTGAACGTTCTTTAAAAATTATTGTTTTAAGAGACAGTTATTATCATTCCAAATACCATTTCACTTTAATCTGTGAATTTTCAACGTTGACAAAGAGAAAAATAAATGTAAGCTTATTTTCTCTGGAACATACCAAATAACAATGAATTTACCTTAATGATTATTTCTAAATATCACAATTATTGTAGTTAGATTTTTGCTCTCTCATCTTCTCGGATTAAAATATTCATCAGCGAAAGAGAAGACTTACTTATGTAATCGCGTGACAACTAGTGTAACCTCAGCACGAAAGCCTTGATTTTTGAAGAAAATCTGTATCATACTCAGGTAAAAACACTGTTGGTACGAGTAAATAAATCATTTTTAAGACTACAGAAAACTGTTTAATGTAATCTGTGCTATCTAAACATTCTCTTTAATATATCTGAACACTTCTGGCGTTAAACCTATAGTACAAATTTTCCAAAAGTTATAGTTAAACTTTTAAAATGTGAGAATAAATTTACTTTTAGCTTTGAATGATGCATTATTGTGTTGTTCGCCTATTCGCTAACACTAAAATATACATACAGGATTTTGTTCTATCTAAACATTTTACATGTGAGCACTTCTAATAAAAGAATTATAGTACAAAGTTTAAAAGTCATTGTTATTTTTTTTTTAATTTGCGATTACATTTAGTTTTAGATTTTCATAATCATTCTGTTATTTATCTGCTCTCTAATATTAAGATATAAATGATTTATTTAACAATTTTTTAAAACCTAAAACTGTAACTAAAAAACATGCACATTAACTAAGTTTTGAAATGGATAAAAAAAAGATTTTTTTAAATGGGATTACTGATAACTCTACCTCTAATATCCTTGCAACTATACACTCGAAAGGTAATAACTTTTCTTGTGTAAATTTTCAGAGAAAATATACAAAAATGTGTTAAAACCCTACACCCACACACATACATGAGGTCATATGAAACACACACATGCATACATATATGTATATATCTTAATAGGAATTTATATAAGAGTCTATGAGTGTTAGTGTTTGTGTATATATTCCTGTATGCATGTGAATACTTGCGTGGGGTTGTGAGTTTCGTGAAAGTGTGCGCATTATTTATTAGTAAAAATAGAATATTATTGAAATAAATATTTCGTAAACTCCATTCAGTTAAGAGAACATTTCAACATTAAAAAATATTTTGAAGTTATTTTTTAATGTTAAAAATTAAATAATATCACCATAATATATTAATAAACATCTAAAAATACTCAAGATTTTATTTGGTTTTAACACCCTCCAAATCTTTGTCTCCCGTCACTCTTATCTATAATAATTAAACATGAAAAAAATATTTATATTTTAAGTTTTATTTCATATGGTAGATTATTTGGCTATCGTAAGTAGTTTTAAAATGATACTATAATGTTGTATATAATATTTTACCGACACTGTTAATATATATTAACGTATTGTAAAGTGATCGGTTTGTTATTGCTGATACAAACTGCAACTTGGAATGTTTAGATGTGAAATCAGATACAACTGTATAATTCTCTATAACCAATTGAAACAAAAGTAATACATTTCAAAATAGTTATGCTTTAACGTTAATGAAATACATCATTTTTAACCTACTAAATGTTCAATATTTTAATCAAATCATTTCAAAGATCATGGATGTATTCCATATTCCATTCCAAATTTCAAATCTACGTGCTGGACTACAGTCCTTGGTGTGTTTTATATCTACGGCGGATAAGAGGGTGTTCTGTTCCCAAAATTTGAAACAATAGCCAACGTACGAGATTAGATGGATTGTAAAAAATATCCTGTGAGCAGAAAAAACCTCAAGAAACGAGAATTCGGACAGTTTAGCAGCCCTGAGTAGGATTGCGGTATGCTGAGGTCTGAAAAAATATCCACAAGCGGGGAATTTTTTTTGGAAATGGTTCGGACAGCAAAGAAGCCCTGAACAGCAACCCCAAAGCAGTCCTGTAATTTAGAAAACCTTAAGAAGCAAGGAATTTTTTTTTTTTTGGCTTCAGACAGAGGCAAGTGACCAACGACCTCTTCTTTGGATTTCTACCCCATATAAATCAGGAAATAGCAGAGTGTAGGAATTTTAGCAGCATATGTACAGACACTGAATACCTAATTATATATCCTTTAGATAATGTAATTTTTACTTTATGTGATATCAGAATTATGAAGAGTCTCGTCTGAAACCTATTTTGGGCATTTAAAAAAAAACTATAACTACGGTATAATTGTTTATCTGATGTAACTACGAACATTTACCTTATATTATTTAATTTGTTAATAAATATTTTACACATATAGATAAGTTTCCGGCTCTAAACCCGCAGGATATCACTTTGAATTTAAGAGAAAAAATGAAGTTTGTTTTTTTAACAATTAGTAATAAATATTAGGAAATATTACACAATTTGAATATTTAAAAATCAAGAACAGATTTTGTGATAGATTAGTTTGGGATGAAGTCATATAAAAATAAAATTTTCCACGAAAGAAGTCTTAAATTAGAAGGTACCATATATCAATTTATTTTTTAAATACAAATGTAAACTGCATTCATTAACTTACTTATACAAAAGCAGTATTTACATAAATGGTACTAGAAATTTGTTTGGAAATTATTTTTAGTGTCATAACAAGTTATATTTCAAGTTATAAATTGATATTATTAATTGAAATAAATAACAAAACAACTTCAACAGTGACGAGGCTGTCGAGATTGCAGCGGAAAGCTAAAAATTTTCAGCTTCTTTGTCTTATTTTACTATCTTTTTAACTATAGTACTATAATTAAAATTCTTAATAATTCATAGTTTTTTGTAGTGTCTAAATAACTATGAATAACTATGGAGGCACGAATATAAAGTACGCAAAACTGTATGCAATTGTAATTTATTTGTACATTTTTCCTATTTTGAAAGTATTAGTCTATAGTCAAATATTATAAAGAATCACAATTTTTGTTATTAAAGCAGATGAGCTCTGGGAAATGGGTATCGCTAGCAATCCTAAAATTGCATGTATATGTACTTTTTTTAATATTGTCCGGTCTGTTAAAGTAGAAAACAAATATTCACAATATTTAATGCGATATAAAAATAAAAACTCAACATTAAGATTATGCAGGATTATCATTCGAAACATGTGAATTTGCAGTTTCTTCTTGTTATTTACGTAGCTATGAAGTATTGTTTTATAATTAAAGATTCGAGAATATTATAAATCTTAAAACTATAAAAATAATTAAAGAATCACACATTAAGAATTAAGCATTAAGAAACAGAAAAACTACTATTACATTGAATTAATTAAAGAACAGAAAAGGACAGTTTTATTTGATTATTTCTGTCTCCACTGATATAAATGAACTACAATAAAGTAAAAAAAGAAAATCCAAATTTTAATCAAATAAATTTTTTCACTAGTGTTTCCACAATGCTATGTAATTACACTCACATTTAATCAAAAGAATTGTTTAAGTATTAAATTCTGACTTGTATAATAACGTTATTGGCATATAAAGTATTGGATTAGTAGAAATTTCGTAGACAATAATTAAACACTTGAATCCAAAATAGTCCCTTTAACTTTTTCTGAATTAATAATATAGTATTTTTTGCATGAATTAAAGCCAATTTTGATTAAATAAAATTGTTTTTAATATATTTTATGTTTTTTAAAGGGAACTATACAGTTTAATCATGTCAAGTATGTAGTTATGTTATAGCAATTTATTCTACTTAAGGTATACGTCTACGTTCGGAGAACTTTTTTCTTTGAACGTAGAAACTAGTTCATGTTTTTACAATTTTAGATTCGTTTTTTATATTATCATAGAGAATTGCATTTAAAAAATTTATTCCTGGAGACGTTTTCATAAAATTTCTAATAAATGAAGAAAATTTAGTAAAATAATCGGGTTTTTTCAAAAGGTCTACTTTTTAAATAAATTAAATTATTTCAATATTTTTTGACGCAACAAATTTCTTATACACTGGACTAGTGAATCACCCAAAATCTTTGCTTAATTTTTACATTTGCTAAAAAATTTTGCTCCTTCAAAATCATACACATTGCATTTTTAACGAGTTTTCATTACCTTTATATTTAACTATGAGTGTAATACCATAAAAAATTATCTAAATTTAAAGCTTTCAGGTCACTCACTAGTAAATACAATCAAAAGCATTCATAGTAGTTTTCAACGTAATATTTTTAGAACTTTTTGAGAAACCACATTTCAAGTTTCAACATTTTATTCAAAATACGGTTGTGAGAAAAACGCATTTGAAGTTTATGAAAGCAACTTTAACTATTAAAAAATTAAAATAAATGTTTAAAATTCCCCACACTTTCTTGCTTCAAAACTTTCTAATTGCCAAGTTTCTAATTATTAAAAATACTAGAAAAATGTTTAAACTAATCTTCATGAAAATTTAAAAAGTTTTGTCCCAAAAAGTGCTCTTTAAAAGGCTTTAAATTCACAACTTCAGGTTCCGAAGTCGCTACTTCCGTTTTGTTTTGACAGCTGCCAGTGATGTTTAAACAGCTGTTACTTTTCTTTAAAATGCCGTAGAGACAAAACAAAAACAGATTGAGAAGCCTAAAGTTGCAATTTTACAAAACAGAAATAAAACAAATTATGATTTTTGGCAAAATATGATGTTTTTAAGGTAGATGGATACCTTAAAAGATGTGAGGAAATTTTAAGTTCCAAGATTTACAACAGGAATGTACAAAAATTAAAAGAAAATAGGAAATTCTTTATACTTCGGAATACATTGTATTACGAAGATAATATTAATATAAAGAACTGTATTATAAAGAACTTTATAAATATTTACATGTATATTCATGCTTATGAGCATGGTACTTTTAATTAACTTTATATTTTGAGTAGATATATTGAAGATGAAATATTTCATAAATATCCTCAGCAACATAAACAATCAAAACTATTTTTTACAACTTCTTTTTAAGTTTCCCATTAATCACAATGGTTATCTTATCATATTATATCAGCCGAATGATAGGTGATGGGTAGGGTGCTAATCTTTGGAAGCGGAAATCACGGGTTTCTTTCCCGCTGCTTTCATGGATGTACGTGGATGCTCGGAATTGGCTTTAAATAGAAGTCCCTGACTCGTTAGCTCCAGTATAGCTAAAAAAAGTAGATCTTAATGCTTCAACCAAATAATATGAACAAGTTAGGTTTGGTTTGGTTTGGAGTGCTACGATCGACTTGTTGCAACAGGAGGGCTAATTAGACCGGGACTTACAGCTTAAACCCGATTCCGAACAAATACGAACAACCATGTCACTGTGGGATTTGAACCCATGAACTAAGGTATCAAAGGCCAGCACCCTAACCAATCGACCACCGTTCAACAAGAATAAGTTAGTAATAGTGCTTTTGGAAAAAGCATTGGATGAATCCTGAAAAGAACGTTTTCTCAAAAACGACCTCTATTGTGACATGTATTATTATTTTTAACGACCGGGACATACAGCTTAAAGACGATTCCAAACGGCTATGAACATCAATGTCACTGGGATTAAAACCTACGAACTCCGGTACGAAGGCTAGCACCCTAACCAATTAGCCATCGTTCGGCATGAACAAGTTAGTAATAGTTCTTTTGGAAAAAGCATTGGATGAATCTTGAAAATCAACGTTTCCTCAAATGCTATGAAATAGCTTTTCTCTAATGTGACATGTGTTATTCTTGTGAACGAGCTTAAATGTCACTATATATCTCTGTGTTTTCTAAATTCATATAAAATCATTATTATGTGTATATTTATAACAGCGTGTAAAATTAGTAACATTATACTTGCAATGATGATACATATTTTTGTTACTGTAGTAAATTATATTACAATTTTTTCCTTTCTCTGTAATTTTCCCATTCCTGTGTCAAATTTGAACAATAGTTTTATTTTAAAAATAACATATAGCTCGTCATATGACGGGATTAGTAAAATCTTTAATTTTCCAGAGATGTAAAGTACCCTATGAGACAGGTAAGAAAATATTTTGTTTTTTAGCTGAGAATTATCTGGTATACTCTCAGTATAATTTGTTTATCGTCATACTCCTCTAAAGTCTCACGATATTGTGAATGCAGTTTAGAATCACATTGAATTCTTTTAGTCACACCGTGTGGTTATGTATAAGAAACAAACAAACAAAAGAAAAAATTTCTTAATTTTCAAAGATATATAACTTAAACGCGAGATATTTATTAGTCCGTGAAATATACTCCTAGACTTTTATAAAAAAGAATTTGATGTTAATTCAGGTGATAAAATTTTCAATGCAACAAAAAATAACCGATGGTTAAATCTAAAATTATCACATATATAACTAATGTATTATTTAATCTAAATATAAAAGAAAAATCATTTAGTTAATATCTAAGTTCAGTGATAAAACGTATGAAAATAATGCGGACGATATTTAAATAATTTAAAATAAGAAATGATTAAATGAGATGGTTAAAGAAATGACGTCATAATGTTTGCAAAACATGTTATTATTACGTATTTATGTGTTACCTATTTAAGTGATCGCCTGCTCTTAACCGGGAAACTCAGGGCTTGATATAATGGCATTAAACGCTCGAAAAGAGGGAAAGGGGTGTATTTCGAATGTTTTAAAGACTCTCTTTGAATTTTGCTAACCCTAACTCATCACGAATCCAATTTGTATGATTCTATCCCTTCCAGGTCCAACCGCTTCATAAATTCGAGGACAGACGGACAGATAACTTAGGCTATTATCATAGAGGGGATGGATAATAATTAAATCCAGACGGGCAGCCTAAAGTTAACATCAATTATTACAGTAAGTTAAGCAATGCTATTCAAAAACATCTATCGTGGTCCTAAATAGGAGGGTCATGTCTTTTTATTGTTGTTTTTTAATATTATGTAGTTGTTTTAAGGTATTTGTTATAAGGATGCTTGTATTTTATACCCAAGCAAAAGTTTTCTATTTTAAAATATATTATTTATATACGAAGTGCCTTCATTCATTTATTTTCATTTTAGAATTACTTTAACCCAAAAGTATCCATCTATATT
Source organism: Pardosa pseudoannulata (assembly GCA_032207245.1). NCBI lineage: Eukaryota > Metazoa > Arthropoda > Arachnida > Araneae > Lycosidae > Pardosa > Pardosa pseudoannulata. Next base: position 45,640,221 of record CM063504.1, on the reverse strand, counting down.
GAAACTCTAAAATTTCCCTTCCCAAAACACTGTGCATGATACCGATTTAGTTTATTTTATTTTTTGTCAGTGAGGATCCTTATGGAATAAAACAAGTTACGAACGTCATTAGTATTGTATTCCGTCCTAAAGGCAAATTCATTTTTAAAATTTCGATATCTTTACTATTTTAAAAACCTGTAATAAATAAATGATCAATATATGTAATCAGTAAACTTCTGTTACAATATCTGGATAAGAAGGATTTAATCAGTTCTTATATATAAGACGCCAAAAAATTCTCAGAATCTACTATAAAAATACCTTTTAATTACTCTGATACCTTGTTTGCAAGATAATTTTCTTAATGCACAATTATTCTAGTGTGAAATTAAGTGCTTTACGGTAAATGACTTCAAATATAAAATGAGGAAAAAAACTCTCTTAGATTCCTTAATTTGCTTTGCTTACCAATTTTATATGCTAATAAAGACAGCAATAACAGCGAACAAAACGCTGGGCTTCTTTATAATGATTTTGCCTTCTTTTCGTTCCGTTCTCTTTGTTAGATAAAGATTTTTTCAGCATTATCGTAAAAAAACCTACCTCGATCTGCAATGAATTAAGGAGAAGTTCAACTTGAAATATATTTTAATTATATATATATATATATATATAATATATATATATATATATATAATATAATATATATATATATATATATATAAACATATATATATATACACACACACACACACATATATATATATATATATATATATATATATATATATATATATATATATATATATATAAACATACACATATATACACGCATAGATAGATATATAGAGAGAAAGAGAGAAAATAAATTTTATGATATATATATATATAAAATATATATATATAATATTTATATTTTATATATAAATTTATATATTTATATTTTAAAATATATTATTTTATATTTTATTATATTTATATATTTATATAAATATATATTTTATTAATATATATATATTTTATTAAATATATATTATAATATATATATTTTATTATATATATTTTTTTATATATATTTTTTATTTATTTATTATATATATATACATATATAATATTATATTATATATATATATATATTATGCGTAGATTTGATGGATTTTTATGACAAATTTTGGTAGATTTTTGAAATCACTTAATTCATTTAAGGGAATTTGTTTAATATTTATAAAATATATTTTATTAAATATATATTTTATTAAATATATATTTTATTAAATATATATTTTATTAAAATATATTTATAATATATATTTTTGTTACGTAGATTTTTTTTAAAAATTTAATCCATTTGGTGCATATAGTTGATATATAAATACTGAAATTTACAGTATAAATTGATGATTTATGCGTATATTAGGTGGCTATGAACATTCGGCTGTAGAGGGTGATTTCATAGACAAATAATTGGGTA
>CM063504.1:45611268-45633768 GCA_032207245.1 Pardosa pseudoannulata | reverse complement strand
TTTCAAATATGTAGCTGTAAGCGAAGTGATAAGATAAGACGAGATCTTAATTTGGAAACTGTGTATTACAGATTCGTCATTTAATATGCTAAGACAAATATATTGTAGCTGTAGATATTTAAATATATTTCTCTCAATTTAATTTTAATTCTTGCAGTTGCATCACACTGTATTGAATAGATTGTGTTGACATAAAAAAAATACACTTATGTATTAGATTATAAGTTTCGATTAAAATAAGTAATAATTTTGTTTTATTATAGGTAAGTCTTCTATTTTTATATAATGAATTATTAATAATTTTGTATTTTATTCTCAAGCTGACATTTTTTACTTTTGAGATTATGTAACACAATACAAAATTTTGACGGACACTAAAAGAAAAAATTGTATCATAAACAGATACCTAAGTTAAAATTAGGCCTTTGTAATCTTCGACTAATATTCTAAATGTACTTATATTTAAAAACCCTATTCTCGAAAATCGCTGATTTAGACGTTTTATTACCGAAAGCTGGAAAACACCACAGTATGTTATAAGCAAATCTGGTTCTGATCAACACTAATATCATTCGCAATAGCTTTATTATTCTCATACTCTTACTTTTATTAGCAAAAATTTAACACATTGTGTTCAGGTACATTTCGCAGAGGAATTGTAACGGGAGCGGACGTTCTGCGCGTAAATTTAGTTATTCAGTTAAATCTCAATAGATCGAAAATTATTTAATTTTTTAACCAAAATTTCGAATTATATATTGAAATATATAAACAAATATATAAATATAAATAGATAAATAACACCCATAAGATCTTTATGACCAAAAAATATATATATTAGTAGATTAATTTATAATAGTATCTTAAATATGAAAAATCAAAAATAGAAATAGTAGTATATAGTTTTAATTTTTTCCCTTTCTGTGGTTCCGCATTGACTGATGTGAAAACTAGTTTTTATTTATCTAAATCTTTCCAGAATCTTTAGAGTAGACAAGAAAATTCGGCTTCGTTTTCTTGTATATACCGCTATTTTTGTACCCACAAACAAACCATGTTGTCTCAAGAACCCGTACAAGTACGTGACCGTCGCTCAAGTAAGAATTTTCAGAAAAAGTACTAGTACGTGTCCCGTGCTCAAATATTAATGGTCAAACAATGTACTAGTACGTGACCCGCATACAATGTGTTAGCATAATTACAGAAGGTCACGAATCTTTATGGTATTACAAGTTAATCAGATGTTTTCATTTAAAAAATTGAAACAAATTAAATTTTATATTATTTCTTACACAGTGGTGTTCTGGTATCTGTACTTAAATAAATTTAAAAAAAAGGATAAAAATACGTATATCCCAAGGGGCTTGGGTCACGTATCACAATTCCTCAACAGCTGCGACACTTTAAAGTACAACCACACACGTATGTAAATTCAAAGAGTGTAGAATAATGAATTCTCGTTCCATTAAATACAGATACAGACTTATCTACTACCGAGAGAGTAAAGGGCATAGAATAGAATAGTGAACGCTTCTATTGTGAGCACTTGAACTGAACTCATCTTTACCTTGGGACAGAACGTTGTTTCGTGCAGAATAGAATGTTGAATAGAAGATTGTTAATATCGAGAACCATCTCAATCATTCTGTCTGAGAAATTCATTTGAATGCAGGTGAATTGTTTCCAGTGTCGGTTTCGATGGCATCTCGAAAAAAGAGTCTCACATGACACAAATCATCTATATTGTAAGGGAAGCAACCCTGTTTTCCTCCCTTGTTCTCCAAAGGTTTGTCCAGATACATCGATTAATGATGTCTTATAGATCGTCGAGATTTCTTTCGATTGTTTAGAACCCCCATGAATTCCTTAGAACACGGCTTACCCTGTCCGGCAAGCAGTTCAACAAAGCGGTTCCTCCCGACATCATCAACCAGGTGTCCAATCATCTGAGATGCAAATTTGGCCAAGGGGGATTTTTGACCGATCGAGTCTCCTGTGAACTTATAGGCAGATAGCATTGGGAGAGCAACTGATAAAGTTATCCCCCCTTTTTTTCTCTCCTACCGGATCTTCAGGTCAGTGATGATTAGGAAGGCTGTTTCCTGCAACGATCACCATTTCATTGTACATACCACCCGATTTAAATTTGTATCTTAATCATAATTTCATTATTTTGTGTTTTTAATAACGATCTTTAGTCTGTACGTTGGTTTTTCCAGCTCATTTAGAGTTGAGTACGCTACAGTATGTTTGTAGTCACCGGCCGACAGCTGAAGAAATCTAGTTTTTGTTGTTCCTAAGAAATAAAAGGTGAGGATCTGCCAAGGTAGAGAACAAGGCTGACAAAGGAAATGGAAGGAGATAACATAGTTTACAAACTTTAAACGCAACTCTGACCAGAGGGGATGTATGTAATTGTATTAAAAGATCTGATTGCCGAGAAGAGACACCAAATGTAATTAATGTATCTTTGTATTGCATTTTCGCTTAATTGTACTACTTTTACAATTCTTCCAGAATTATTAATTGCGGAAATGATGTCTACTTACCAAGAAAAGAAACGACTAAATAAAGAGTTTTCCACATCCTTTTTAAGTCGTACCATTTTTGCGATAATACTGATCTACTGGCAGTTTTATAAAAAAATTATAGATTTAAAAACAAAGTGGTATCGTATAATGTAGTTTTGATTTATCATAAATATTTACCCCTACACAGAACTAATTTTTCATTTACAATTATTATGGACTAAAGTGATCAACGCCATGTAGAATTTTTTTTTGGGGGGGGAGGGGGATCAGTAGGATTGAGCTGATTTCTAAGTTGAATGTAATGTAGCCTCACATATGTCTCTAGTATAGTTCAGAAAGTCATACACGCCAGTTTTGGGTCCATACTTTATTAGGGAATTAATTGAATTATTTACTTAATAATTTGATATCATCTTGTTATACAAAAAATTAAGTCATAGTTCAATAGAATTTTGATACCGTCTTGATGTAAAACTTAAAATTTTTGCAATAGTAATATTTTTTCAGCTTTTATTTGCTAAATAAAAATAAAAAATATATTTAGGGTATAAAATGTAAGTTTTAATACAGAAACTAAAGGTTTTTCTGGATCCAAAAAATTTAGATTTTTTAAATGAATGTAAGGAAAAAAAGAAATGAAATAAAACATATGATTTTCAGTATTTTAAATAAAAGATTTTTTAAATGAATGTATATTCTTATAAGTAATAATCGTGTATTAGTTTTTATGTACTGCAATATTTATCGTCAGTTAAAGAAAATGTTTCTCAATATCTATAAATATTATTTTTTAAACTTAATAAAGATATTCCTTAAAGTAAATATCACAGTATTTTACTTTTAAATTTTAAATAAATATGTTATATACATTTTTATAAGTATCAGTTTAAAAAAAAATCGTACAAATTTACAGAATTACCATATTTGAAATCACAGCACTTGAAAGAAGAAAAAACAAATTTATTTCATTCATAATGGGTTCATTGGAAGATATGTATCTAAAGTTCAATGCGACATTTTCTATTGTGCAAAATCATCTCATAATTTATTCTAAAGTACACAATACGAAAGCCCCACTGCATGAAATGTAAATTTACATTATCATCTGAATGGTTTGCTTGAGTGTGCTTCAGCACTTTTCTTGTAAAACAAACCCATCAGTTCCCTATCAGAATTATAATTCATGTTCTGGATCACATCCCAATCGATGTCAAACTCAAATATTTTATCATGTCAATTCTTCAAAGGATATTTTAATGAATATTTATGTTTAAAATAAGAAAATATATAACAAATGTATGAAAAAAATTCTTCGTTTATTCTTTTATGATTTTTCAAAGAAACTGCTTTTGTCGCCAAATGTTTTTATATTTCTCACGGTATCTAAGATTTTCATAAAACAAGTACGCATTTAATTGTAACTAAGTTTTAAATTATAACTTTTCTTTCTCTTATGTTAAAGAAAAAATTAGTTAGCATCAGGTTATAGGAATATGTGCGAAATTATTAAAAATTAGGAATTTCATCAAGTAATTGGTAACGAAATTTCACTTTAACGATTGTATACATTTAGTTCACTTGTAACCATGCATGTTTGACTGTAATATCCTTAAAATGTTGATTTTAATGCATTTTAAGTTAGTACATATGACTCTTAAAGTATAAGGTAGTGAAAATAATTTACATAAAATTTAATATTTTATATATCTTTATGCAAATATTAAATTCATCTCAATACTTATATTTCTTTTTATTGATTTTAGGTCTTATTACAGAAATTGTTTCAAACGCATAAAAAGTAAAGAAGTTTTTTCCAGCATTCAAAGTTGAGCACTTGTATCATAGAAATTTTTAATAACCACAAATTGCTTGCATATCTATTCAAAAGAACTAAATCTTCATCAAAATCTTAGTAAAAAATTACAGTGTCTGAATGTTTGTTCATGTTTTAGTAAATTAAATTTGTTTTTTCAAAATCATAGTAGCAATTAGCTATCCAAATAGTTGTAGAAGCATCTGCAGATCGTACCAAAATAAAATAAAAATATTAACACTTGTGTTTTATATACTTTCAAAATCGTTTGAATAAATATAGAATGATTCAACAAATATATATTATGTGTTCTATGCAAAAAAAAAAAGTTACTTTGAGAAAAATGGATTTAAGAATTTTTTTATTAAAAGCTGAAATATTTAACAGTTATGGCACGTTATACAAAATAAATAGAAATAAACTTATGGAAATCGATATAATTACAAACGACTTCTCCATGTAAGATTAAATATTTATCAAATACATTAGGCAAAATGCTTAATTTTTTTAAACATTACAAGATTTTATTATTTTATTTAAATTTTTGTTAGGTAATGTTCTCAAAATGAAATAATTATTATAGTCCTTCAAGTACATAAAATTACTTTTCATTTACAATAATTATAAAATTTTTCACAGTTAATAATTGTAAATATATCCTTAATTTTCCATTAACATTGAGATTTAAGCCTTGTGTTCTCTTCTATTTAATTTTTATGCCATATTAACAGACATTACTTTAATGGTACTGTCTTTAGTAGTCCAGAAAATTTATTCACTCCATTTTATTGTAGGACTCCTTTGGTTTTCATCCACTTATCCTTACAGCACATCGCTATGTCGGCGAAATTTTACTCCCCGTTGTATTTTGCTTCATCTCTCGCTATAATGAGCTATATTTTACATAATGCCCAGCCCTACACTGCGTGTTTCTACAGCTTGTCTCCATGCCACCTTGACAAGCTAGGTCCCAGATCTCTCTCCTATTGAGCATGTTTGGAGCATTATGGGCAGGCTTTCCAACCAGCTTTGTCGATCTAACGCGCCAGAACAGAATTTAGCACGATATCTCTAAGGAAGACATATCAATCAATGCCAGGCTGAATAACTGCTTGAATAAGGGACAGATATGAACAAACGCGTTACTGAGTTTTTCACTTTATAAAGCTCTATCACTTGAATAAATCTTCCATTTTTTCTCAAATTGTTATTTTTTTTTTTGTACATGTAAATCAGACCTACCGATTTTCATCCCATTCGGAATACTTCTACTTAGAAAGTTATTTCACTTTGAAGTTCTTGAGAAGGTCCTTGGAGAATGGGTCCATAGGTAAAACTGTTTGGGATGCTATGTATAAATTTTAATGAACTTCTGAAATGCACATACCATATTTATTAATACAATGCTATAAATAGATACCAATTTTGCTGTCCAAAATTTTAATCCTCAATTCATTTTAGATTTAACTTTTTATGAGTTGAACAATAAATATTTAGAATACAGCTCAAAATAGTTAAAAATTACAGTGTCTGAATGTTTGTTCATGTTTTAGTAAATTAAATTTGTTTTTTCAAAATCATAGTAGCAATTAGCTATCCAAATAGTTGTAAAAGCATCTGCAGAAGTCTGTAAATTACCTATGGGTTATTCTGTCCACGTCGTCTTATCTGAAGTCTTAAATATCAAATGCTACAATGTATAGACGTTTCATTGTATTTCGAAGACATGATATATCATCACAATTACTTGAAATGTCTATGTAAAACTTCATGTTCACGATATCGTGTTTCATGTTTTTGCGTCACGCAAGATCTGAATACAGTGAGAGAGAAATAGAACTTTTAATACTATTTTGTTCATATAGCAAGAAAAATCAATCCTGCAGCTCATTAAAAAGATTACTACCACTTACTGCAAAACCCTTAGTCTATTCAGATCTCGTGTGATTGTAACCTTATTTCAGATATTTTTATTTGAGAAAATTGTCTTGGAATCAAAATAATAAAGAGTCAAATATATCTTTCTGCATCCATTAGTTTCTCTAATGTGTTAAGGTATTTAAAAGAAATTTTGTACGTTACATATCTGTATAAAATTTTTTAAATAATTTAAGTTTTTAAACTATGAATTGAATGAATCTGAACTGAAATGAAACTGAATTAATAAAGTTAATAAATTTAGGTATCAGACAAACTTTCTGAATCACTTTTTAAGAATGTTTTAATTACTTTTTTAAATATTTCTTGCTAATTAATTTTTCAAAGATTTCTTTAAAGCTTTTAGACTTTTATCAAACATAATATATTTCAATATAGTGTGTGCATCCATTGAAAGTATTTTGATTTTAGAGTATTAAATGTATGAAATTATCAAACATGATTTAAGTATAGAAAAGTCTAAATGCTTACGAAGATTAAATACAAAAACAAACAGATAATGTCATCATATAAATTAGTTGTTAAACCAAATGACAAAATAGGTACCAAACGAACTTCCAAATATATTTTAATGTAATAAAAATTCTATATTAGAACAAAAAAGCTGAGAAATAAAGTGAATAAATATTTTTATTTATAAAAAAATAAAATAAATTATTTTTTAAAAATCTCTCGAGCTTTTGATTTTTTAATGTGTTGACTGATAGATTTTTACAGACACTTTATGTTTGTGCAATTATATTGTAAACTTCACTGTTTGAGTTAATAATTTACATAAATTATTTTTATTGTCTACATTTTAAAACAAATATTTTCAACTTGCAAACATATAAGAAAAATAAAATTTCTTTAATAGTATGGATAAATTTAAAAAGGAATTGTTACACATACTATGTTACAAAAAACACTAAATTAGAATGACATATTTTTGTAACATAGAATCTCTATCAATTACTTTGATTCACTATGAATTTTTATGAAACTAAATGATTTTTCATTAGTTTATTCACACATATTTATATTTAATATTAACTGTAAGTCTCATTTATTAAGATCGCATAATAAACAGCAAAAGATTTTTTTAACTTATTTTTTAAAACAATATTAAATACAAACTTCATATGTACCAACAAAATAAAAATGTTTATAGAGTTAAGAATATTTTTTCATAAAAAATGTGTATGAACATGGAAACAACTTTCTTCTGTCTTTAAGTTGTATTATCAATGTTGTATTATCTGCTCATATGTTGTATTTTTCTGACTTCAGTAGAATCTAAATATTTATACATAGAAATAAAAAATGTAAACCTGTGTTGACCTAAGATTCCTCGAGAACAATAATCCTTGGAATTTAAAATAAATTGTTTTTATTCATTTGATTTTCTAGAAGTTGTTTTGATTTTTCTTCGCTGGCTGCAATTACTTATTTGCTTTTACAATTGCAATGCCAAATAAACCGTATGAAGCTTATATTTATATATATATATATATATATATATATATATATATATATATATATATATATATATATATATATATATATATATATATATATATATATATATATATATATATATATATATATATATATATATATATATATATATATATATATATATATATATATATATATATATATATATATTATATATATATATATATATATATAATATATATATATATATATAAATATATAAATTTTGCAATGTTCATATAAGCATTCCAAATTTTCGATTTGTGTTATATTGAAATCGCGTTTTATGTAACTTCTCTGAATATGTTGTTATCATATATTTTAGATAACAGTAGATATTTTAAACTTCATAAGAAAATTAGATTAGTATAATTTATTTTACTCTATATTTCATATAACAATATTAAAATATTTAGCCTAATAATTTAGAAACAAATATAAATATATTTGCAGAAAACGGCCTTCCGACAGTATAATGATATTGTACAGTGTGGTAAATTGTAGCGGCTAGATTTTTTACAGTTTCGTGACAAATCCTAATCGAAATCAGTGTATTAAAAATAAGATTAATTGTAACACACCATGAATAATAAAGGTCTTTAGTAAGTGGTGAGTGTAAATCTCCTGTAATTTTCATGCATAAACAATAATGTTTAATTATCCTTTTCAGTCAATATAATAATATTGATATGAATATGGCTCATGTAAATAACTCGGTTATTGCGCTCCTTAGGCTAATTTATTTATACTCTCGCCAATTTAGCGAGATATTGACTCGTTTCAAAAGCTTTACACTTTCTCTAAGATTAACCTTGTTCTTGAGAAGATTAAGTTAATCTTTTCAAATTAACCTTGATAAAAGTAAAGATCTATATCGCAAGTGTTAACTTTTAATTAATTAAGTAACGTTTGAAGGTAGAAGGAATGACTTGATTTAAGGACTCTACAGGAGAAGTTTTGCAATGGAAGAAAACGTACAAGTTGATGGCACATTAAGATGTAATGGACAGAAGTCACGTAAGACTAAAAGGTCAGAACCTGTGGCCAAATGTAACTTGAAGAGGTTCGAAAGGTGGATTGATATAGGACCCTAGGATGCATCTGGGAGACGATCCAGAATGTCCATAGTAAGCAAACGGCAAAAAAATTACACCAAATATTTATTTCTAAGGCAAAACTGATTGGATCTTAAAAACAATTGGGTGAAAAAAGCAGAGGAAAGATTTAAACGATCTCATAGAGGAAAAAAGAGGGCAAGGAGAGAAAAGAGAAGGAGACTAGTTGTGGTTCTGGAGGTGAGAAACGAGCTGTCATCCTGGAGTAGAACGTGACGTCCCGAGAATGATGTCTCTTCTGATTCCATAAGCTGTCTCTCTATAGATGCCCGTCTTCATAATTCTCTGAGCTCGTTATCCTGAGTCCCTATATCTGCGATTCCTGTCGCAACGCCCCATCTTCAAGCCCGAACTGACCTGGTCATGGATACTTCAATTTTCCCAACAAATCATCCCCAGAGAGATACCAGTCTCCACTATTAGATGTGCACTCGTTCTGCGTCCTGCGTATGTCACTGCTTTTATGACTGTTGTCACCATCTCCTATTTAGGGAATCCAATCCGTAAATGATGCTAAGTATTTAATCATTAGATTTTGATGCAATAATACTATCCTAATTGTATGACTATACAATTGTAAATTTTGTTTATAAATATTGAAATGTAAGGTTTCCAGAATTAAATCATCATTATTTTGGCCTTAACCTGGATTTGAGCTAGAGGTGGCTCAGTGTTATTATTGAACTATACGTACATTGTAACAGCGTGACTACATTTTTGTTGCTAAATTCCGAAAGTTGAAAAGTTGGCGACATTTAGGGTACTTCAAAAACGTCCCGTTTCTTAGAAAAAGTTTTGTACCTGTAAAAGCCAGATTTGATTTATTGAGGTACATCAGTCGCATTCAGATTAATCTTGTTCGTTCAGATCATGTCTCTGTTAAAAAGCTCTCTAGTTCATGTGCCATTTTGCGCCCCACCCGTTTTATTTTAGAATAAAGTGTTCTTATTTTAGGCAAGGATTATTCACAGTCCGTAATACTGATCTGTATTACTATTTGTTAAAAATTGCATTACATTTCTGTAGTATATGTATACTAAAGTTTGAGCTGTATTTTTCTTTTAATTATTTTAATTAGATTTATTTGTAAATAAGGACAGTTTGAGCAACTGATGTGTTAAACATACTGGGGCCTACATATTAATACCAGTTCTGAACAGCAAAAAGCATTTATGTTATTAGTAAAGTGTGGGCTTTGAAAATGCAAGACAATGGCCAACTGGCTTATTATATCAGAAAACTATGTGACTTATATCGCTATTTTACAAGTATTACCATTAAAGAGTTTTTATTTTGAGTTTGAAAAGGAATTTCATTACTTAGCATTAATATATAACTGAGTTTACGTGGCAGTTTAATCTATGAAATTATTTAATATAGATTATTTTGCCCATTTTATAAAGTTTTTGAAACTCTAATTTATGTTTCTAATTATTGATATTCATAATTGATACTTCGCTCTGTGACCTACCTTTCACTACCAAGATAGACGTCTAACTTTTGTTTTTCCAAATGTTTCCTAAAATTCAACGATTCACAAGTATTTACTTTTTACACGAGATCAATATATTTTACTCTTTTTTTTTGTGTGTAGAAAATATAAACTTTTATTTTATCACGATTTTTGAATAGAAAATGAGAGATTTTTGTTTGAAATTGACACAAAAGTAAATTACTTTCTAAAGTATATTTAAATATATTGTCTTTCAATAATTGATTTCTTTTAATATACTTCCCTATCTAATATAATATATTTTAGCATAATTCTTAACATTAATTTTACCTTTATTATAGTTACTTTTTTCAGTGTATAAACAGGTATTATATAAATGGTTTTACCACCTAAAATACTTTCATCCGAAGAGGAATAAAAGAAACTAATAGAAAATGTATTAAAAATATTTTGTCAATATAAAATTGTTTTCCTTTTTTAAGTGTCTTAATAGTTACCCTGGGACATATATACAAATTTAAATTCTCCTACAATAAACAATTTTCTTGAAGATTTTTAAATAAAACACTTAATTCGTAGTATTAAATCCATGTATTTATTTTTGTTCAAACTTCTTATAGTCTCACAAATAATTTGAATAAATGCGAGTAGATTTTCTATAGAAAGAGATTTTGAAAATCCTATTTTGATACACGCAGACATCCCTCTACGTGTGAAGAAAGAAATCTTGTTATTTCAAAATCTACTTTAATATATTAAACACCTTAAGCTTTTGAAAATATACTCTCTCAACAGTATTGTAAAAATTCTTGAAAATAATAAAAGATTTTACTATTCCTATTTTCTACTTTTCGTTCTCAGATACCGAAACATATTATTTAATTACTACCTGAAATTTTTCTTATCATTGAATAGATATAGTTTTTGTTATCATTCTTTAAAGTGGAAAAAAATGTGTTACTTTAGCTACGTTTGAAAGAGAAGGATTTACGTAATCTCTGAATTCAAGTTGCTTATACCTAAGGTTCTGAAGGATATATATACTTATTAGAGGTGAAAAATCTGTATACCAAAAGAAGATTTTAAGGAGGAGTTTGAACGTGTTCTATACAATACTTTTTAAAAATGATTTATGCTGTGTGAGTAATACTAATGTCTTTTATGTCTACATTATGATAGATAAAATTTATAATAGTTTATTGAATTTTAGCTACAAAATTTTAAAGGACATACCTACTTTTAACTAGAATATAAAATTAATGCATATATATATATATATATATATATAAGCTATGGAGTTATATATATATATATATATATATATATATATATATATATATATATATATATATACTCAGTGTGCTCAATATATACTCAATATATGTTTATAATAATCTAAAATAAATTAGCGTCTTACCTATAATTTATGATATTTCAAATTTCAAATTTCAGTTTTCAAAAATCAAATATATGATTATAATAATCTAAAATAAATTAGCGTCTTACCTATAATTTATTGTATTTCAAATTTCAAATTACAAAATTAAAATATATGTTTATAATAATCTAAAATAAATTAGCGTCTTACCTATAATTTATAAAATATTTAAATTTCAAATTACAAAATTCAAATATATGTTTATAATAATCTAAAATAAATTAGCCTCTTACCTATAATTTAGGATATTTCAAATTGGTTATTTAATTGGTTCAAATGGTTTATTTTACTAACGTAATGATAAACCCATTAAAAATAACAAATTATCATATTTTTGAAACATATGGAAATTACACATTATTGTATGTGTAATTACACTTTATACTAAGATGAATGTATAATTAATATATATTTTATTGGTAAATTCCTCCAACAAATCGCTAAAATAAAGGATATATCCCACTATAGAACCGTAACAAAAGTTTTACAATATACATGGAGAGGATGATTTTAAGAAATGGAAAACGTAAATGTTACTTTATATGTGTAATCATAGCAACACAATTCAAAGAACCTATTTCTATATCAGAGGAATTGTTATGTTAGTATGATTGAAAGGAATGCTTAATAATTATTCTTCAATAAGTATATTTAAATATAATATTTTGTAGTAATATTTAAACTAATACTTTTCACATGTTACTTTAATTATTTAAAATAATTGTAAATAGTGTTCTAAAGGAAATGTTTTTATAAAGCGCAAATCACAAAACACGTATAAACATAACGTATTCATGTACCAGAATATACGCATTTACTTTTTACCTCTCTATATGACTATATATATGGTATATTTTAGAAAACTTAAGTAAATTTGCTAAAAAAATACAGAAAAATGCATGCAATGTATTCAATTTATGCAGAATGTAGCAAATTTGGAAACGCAATCCTCTGTATACTAGTTTTATTCCAATATTCTAAATATTTTCCATTATATACAGCAGAAACTCCATTTTAGAGGTTCTAAGTTATTCACAGACTTCCTGTTAAAAATTTCTTTGAATTTAAAACTTTTCTCTGTCAGTTTTATTTAATAAAATGCTCTATGTTTTTGTCACTTTTTGAAATAACTCAATTTATGTCCGTAGCACGTTTTTTATTACATTTCCTATGGATATTCTGAAGTATGGAATACCTATTTCGCTTTCGAAAACAAGCGTCCCTCAGTGCATTGAAAGTTGTAGAAAGATTATTTAAATGCAGCGTCATTGCAGAAAAATATTTATATTTTTATCTTACAGGGAAACGTCTATTCAAAGTATTCAATCTATTGAACATTTTACAGGACCATTTAAGGTTTGTTAATAATCTTTAAGCTATGGAGCTATAAAATAAGACAAAATATTTCATGTAAATAGTATTTAACATTTTCCATAATTTATTATTTAAATGCAGAGATATTGTAGAAAAATATTTATAGTTTTATCTTACAGGGAAACGCCTATTCAAAGTATTCAATCTATTGGACATTTTACAGGACTACTTAAGGTTTGTTAATAATCTTTAAGATATGGAGCTATAAAATAAGACAAAACATCTCATGTAAATCCTATTTAACATTTTCTATAATTTATTATTTAAATGCAGAGACATTGCAGAAAAATATTTATATTTTTATCTTACAGGGAAACGTCTATTCAAAGTATTCAATCTATTGAACATTTTACAAGACTATTTAAGGTTTGTTAAAAATCTTTATGTTATGGAGCTACAAAATAAGACAAAACATCTCATGTAAATCCTCTTTAACATTTTCTATAATTTATTATTTAAATGCAGAGACATTGCAGAAAAATATTTATATTTTTATCTTACAGGGAAACGTCTATTCAAAGTATTCAATCTATTGAACATTTTACAAGACTATTTAAGGTTTGTTAAAAATCTTTAAGTTATGGAGCTAGAAAATAAGACAAAACATCTCGTGTAAATCCTATTTAACATTTTCTATAATTTATTATTGAAAATGTAATGCAGAGATATTGTAGAAAAATATTTATATTTTTATCTTACAGGGAAACACCTATTCAAAGCATTCAATCTATTGAACATTTTACAGGACTGTTTAAGGTTTATTAAAAATCTTTAAGTTACGGAGCTACAAAATAAGACAAAACATCTCATGTAAATCCTATTTAACATTTTCCATAATTTATTATTTAAATACAGAGACATTGCAGAAATATATTTATATTTTTATCTCACAGGGAAACACCTATTCAAAGCATTCAATCTATTGAACATTTTACAGGACTATTTAAGGTTTGTTATTAATCTTTAAGCTATGGAGCTGTAAAATAAGACAAAACATCTCATGTAAATTCTATTTAACATTTTTCATAATTTCACTACTTTCGTTTATTAGAACTCTAACTATATTTACAAATAAATAAAGATTAGACATCGGAAGTACAAATAAATAATTCATATCATACAGAGAAAATTTGAATAACATTTAGAAACAAACGCATAACTGGTATCTATATAAAAAATTTATTTAGATGTAAATAATAACCATCATAATGTAAAAATGAAACACTTTTACTAAAAATATCTTCGCAATTTACTTCCCAGATAGAGGTGGTATTACATTTCTAGCATGTGAGTCAAGAATGCAGAGAGAGAATATGTTCGGTTGTCTAGCCCCTTATGTAAAATAAAAGGGCTGATGAACATTTTTTACATTCAAGTTTCATGTGCAAAGCCAAAAGTTAATGAAACTATTCTAAAACTTAGTGTTAATTCTCTGGCTATAAAATTTATAGGAAGATAGACATAAAACACCCAGGTTTATTTGTCCATTGGGTTGCTTTGTTAATGCCCTAAATTTTATATAAACATATTTCATCATCAGAGGATACGATAATTCTAAAGGATCTATTGATAAAATATTGTTTTCAATATTGTAATGATTTCAAATAATTTTTAACGCACTGCATAAACTAAACGTAATGTACCTTTACTGTTAAGCAATTAACTTAAGCATTCGTATACTGTAAATATATATTATATACACATATATATATATATATATATATATATATATATATATATATATAATTAGAGATAAAGGTTTATTAATATGCTGATATACTCAGTTCATCTATAATAAATATGGATAATTATATCTTTTAATGCAATGATAGGTACAATAAAAAATACATTGAATCAACCATGTTATTTTAAAAATATATTTCAGTTTAGTATCTCCATTTGTATAACAAAGAGGTAAGTTTTTGCTGAAATCCTTAACGCATCATTTTCCGTTGATCAATCAAACTACTAGTACAATTGTATTTTTAAGTCTTAAGTGCATTAAGTAGTTATATTATTCATAGTATTTAGTACATAGAATATAGTTAAAAATAATAATATTTGTTTTATTAAAGAGATTTTCGTTTTCAAAGGTATTATTCCTATAAATAGTCCTCCTAGTATCTACTAGTATTTATAAATTTTTTATTCAGATTAACATGATTGTATATCAACGTATATCAACTGAAATCTTAACCCTTTAAAGGACAGTGGTTTCGTAGCAAAACCACCTATTAAACAGCTTTTTTTTTACAACTTTACTTTAGGGATTACTTTATTTTATCTTTTTATAATTATTTAGGGCTCCAATCTCATACATCTGTGATATATGGAAGCCAATGATGTAGAATCAAGAGCTTTTGCAATTAAAAAAACTTTTTGGTGACATGTATGAGTGTTCGATTATATATATATATATATATATATATATATATATATATATATATATATATATATATATATATATATATATATATATATATATATATATATATATATATATATATATATATATATATATATATATATATATATATATATATATATATATATATATATATATATATATATATATATATATATATATATTATATATATATACATATTATATTTTTGATATTTTAAATATATAACAGATGAAGTTCTACATTTAACTTATTTATTTCTTTTTCTATTGAAATATATTTATTTAAGCTTTCTCAGATTCAATTTTCTTACTTATGACCTCAAATAAAAGTATCTGTACAAACAACACTTTTAAATTGTTAAGCTGTTTATTTATTATACCAGTTTAAGGATTATCATTTATTGATCTTCCAGTACAGTTAAACTTTTAAAAAGGCATAATGCTGTACAAGGCAAGGCTTTAAAAGGCTGTACAAGGGTAGGAGTTATTCAACTAAACCACTTCTCAAACCCTAATTTGGTATCCTCTAAAGCAAACCCTTTTAAGGAATGTAAAATTTTTTTTATATATTTTACATATACAAGGCTTATAGATAACATTTATAAACAAATTACATTAAATTTTTATGAATTTATTTTGGTGACCATTAAAGGGTTAAATTACTCAATTCATACTGGTTTTATATATATATATATATATATATATATATATATATATATATATATATATATATATATATATATATATATATATATATATATAGAGAGAGAGAGAGATAGAGAGAGAGAGAGATATATATGTTGCAGTTCCAATTATAGCTAGATATTAAACGAAACTGTTTGCAGTTCCAATTAAGCTAGATATTAAACCGAAACTGTTTGCCCCTTATAAACATCATTTTTACACCATCTGCTGTAACATAACAAGTTAGTTGCAAACCTATAGCTGGACAAGTTGTTATAATGTAAATTTATTTTGATTACTCCTGATAACTTGAAGAATCTTTAATTAATTAGCCTCTAAGAAATATATTAAGAATGATCAATAAATTTTATTTTAAAGTTAGAAGTGCAAAACGTTTGCAATGGTTTCCTTTAAAAATTAATAAAAAGTTTAAAACAAAGCCCGATCTCTTCTGTGTATCTTTAAGTATATTTTCATAAAAACTCAATTTATACTCCAAATTTGGTTTTAAAACGTTTTTAGATTATAATTTGAAGGTTCTATTCCAATCCATAGAGAAAAAATTTATAATCTTACAAAAATTATAGAAAGTTCTTTTATATATTAATTTGAATGACGCATTTAGGAACACGATAGAAGATTCTCAAGCAATTACTTGAAAACAAATGGAGTTAATATCGGAAAGCCATAAATATTCAGTGTTAAAAATGTATGTTATTTTAATGGCCTATTGCTGTGAATCACTGCATCCCTGACAAAATTCAATAAAATTGTACTACTAGAATACTTGACCTCGAGATTAATTGCTAAGAGCATTAAAACTAGCATCAAATGTCATCACCCTTATTCGTACGGGCAACAGTAATATAAAATCAATGATTCAGAAAGGGAAAATACATTTACTTGAAAAGTTGTTACAAATATCCTTTATCAGAAACTAGAAAGAGGAACTTTACAAGCTGCCATTTAAAAATCAATCAAGCTTGATGAATATTGCTCCTCAAAGTCACAAGCCGGTCATAAATTTTGGAATTAATCTGGCATAGTTGCAAGGATAACTAAATAACAACTAACACATTTTGATATTATGTGCAATATTCAATATACATTCTTTGCACATGTCGCCACTATTACTTCAGAGTGAAATGTAACTAAGAAAAAAAATTACATATAAGTGTTTGCAAGACTGTAAGATTTATGAAGAAAGAAATCGCTTAAAGGTTTAATGACAAATATTTTAATATTTTTATTGCTATTAATAATATTAAGAATAAACAAAATGGAAGTATGAAAATATCAAAATACTTCACTATATAAAGCAAGTTATATTATTCTTTGAGTATGTACTTAAAAATACACACAAATATACATGTTCCTGTATTATTTGGCTAGAATATAAACTCGATAAACAAACTTTAAAATAATTTAAATTTTAACTATGAGTATTTATGACGTTTTATTAGATATAGTCTTATAATAATAGTTTTATTGCATATATATATATATATATATATATATATATATATATATATATATGAGAGTATATATAGATTCTATATATGTGTAGATATAGGTGTGTTTTTATTATTTTTACGTATATATTGTTATATCTGTATTTATGGAGTTTTATTAGAGATAGACTTATGATAATATTTTTATTGCATATATATATATATATATATATATATATATATATATATATATATATATATATATATATATATATATATATATGTATATATATGTGTGTGTGTGTATATATATATATATATATATATTGTTATATATATATATATATATATATATATATATATATATATATATATATATTCTATTTATGTGTAGATATATATGTGTGTTTGTATTGTTTTACGTATGTATTATTATATGAGTATTTATGCAGTTTTATTAGTGATAGTGTTATAATAATAGTTTTATTATATATATAGATAGATAGATATAGATATAGATATAGATATAGAGAATTTTATATATATATATATATATATATATATATATATATATATATATATATATATATATATATAAGATTTAGTAGATAAACTTTGATAATTTTAAAAAATAGTTGAAATTGTTTAAGAAGTATAAAAAACACTTTTTATTTCTCATGTGTTATCTTAAATGTTAGAAATATGAACTTTTCATAATCTAAATCAACATAGCTAAAAATATTCTAACAATACACATTCAATTTCTTTTTATCTAATTTAGGCTCGTAAAAGCAAAGAAAAAGAAGTAACATGAAGATCAGAAAAGAATAACGCCGTGCATAAACGCTGGAGAGAAGGGAGAGTTCTCTGTGTGTGTAAGTCCCCATGGGAGCCCATCAAGTGTTTTTGACATTCCGAAAGAGAATGTTTGACGATTCGCGTGATGTAACGTTAGCCAGAAAACTAATGGATGAGGCCGCGATTAGACAGGGAAGGTTTTAAATTTGATATAGGAAGGAAGAGTACAGCAGCCGCATGTGGGAATTAATTAACGATTAAGGATTATGCTCGTCGATATCGTTTAAAAAGTGAAAGTAATTGCTTTTTGAGTTTGATCTCGTGAGGTATATGCAAACACTAGCAGCAGGAAGTATTTGAGCAAGCCATGCATCAGTTTGAGTTCGTCGAGAATTAACTATACTCAAAACTAGAAAGAAGTTTTAAGCATTGTTCTACAGTTAGTTGTTAAAGGAATAGTTTTGCATTACAAGACTTTAGAACTACTTTTTATTATTTTATTATAAAATGAAGAATTTAGATAAAGCATTGAATCATAATAGAAGATACGGAACACTAATAGTTATTTTCTAGTGCAGTGAAAGCCATGTTTGACAATGTCTTTCATATTAACTGATATATTTTTAAGTGCTATCACACCTATTGTTTTAAATTAGCTAAATAATAGTTGGCGATATTGATAAACATATTTATAATTTCTTTTTTACGATATGATTATTGTGAGATGTTAAGAATTAGGGGAATGTATAATAAATAAGAATAATATGAACGAGGGGGATACAAATTACTTAAACACAATGATTTGAATTAAATAAATATGGATTGGATCAGCTTTGGGAAAATGAAAACCCAATAAGATTTATGATTAAAAGGAGTAAAACATTTACTTACAATGACTTAAATGAATATTCTCACTCCCAACGTCACTCACACCATCCAATTAAAAATAAAAAAAAAAACATAATATATGGCCGATTTAATCCCCTCGCTCTTAGTGAACACTACTGTATTATTTTATTTATTTTTCGGCTCTACGCTCAACGGTTCCAAAAACAAACACAGTTTACAAAACTATTAAGGAATTGCTGTCGCATCATGGCTTCTGGATGAAACAATTATTTATAACATGAAATAACATTATATATCTTACCATAACATTAAATAAAATTTAAAGTGATTTTATTTGTTTTTAAATGATGAACAGTAACAGTAATTTCTTTACATATATAACAAAAAACATATTGTTTAAATGTGTATACTAATAAATTTGTACATTGGAAGTAAATGGAAGTATCTTAATTTTTACTTAAGATTTTTGCATAATCAAGTATAATTACTTTTTCTCTTTTATGAGCTAGAGGTTACGTTTCCTTTTCCTAAAACTGGGAGATATAGCGAATTGGTAAATATAACTAAAATACTTAATTTTTACTATTTCATTAAATTAAACTGCATACTTCCTTTAAACAATCTTAAACTATCTTTAATATTTAAAACCAAAAGTATTTTTATATTATCTTTAATATAACCCCTTTATTTGTGAAAGAACTCTTGAAACATTGCTTATATATTATTTTGATATATGTGTATAAATATATATATATATATATATATATATATATATATATATATACTTATGAATATGTATTCCATTTTATACATACAAAATTTAAAACACATTATCAACACATACTAGGTGATAATTTCTCTAATATTGTTCATATAAATCATATCCTTAAAATCTAACTTCCTAAAAATTATTTGGTAGTATTTTGCTTTTAATGGATCATCCACACATTAAAAATATTATTTCTGTTCTCTCTACTGCACAAATAGCAGTACCTGCTTTATGTTTATTTTTTTACTGTATGCAATGTTAATTTTTTTAAATCACAGGTACATTAAAGAGGAGGTTTAATGATTACAGCATTATACTTTTTTGTCTGCAAAAGTCCGATCTTTATAAATGACCGTTCATACTCAATTATGAACTAACAAAATATATAGTGTAGAAAGAAGAATGCAATGCTGCAAATGAAGTTTAAAAAAATATCTACCTCTTGATACGGGCATGTAAATGTTCGACCCTTTTGTTGATTAAATATTTTGTAAAATTTCTTATATAATTTACTAACCAATACTGCATGGAAACTTACCAAAAATCGAAGTGTATATTACATAAATTAAAAACAACATAATGAAACGAACTTTAGTTGCTCTGTGAAAATTGAAATGAGGGATTTAAAATGCCAAATTAAAATGTTTAAAAGCATTTATTAAACCATCATATAATAGAAGATTTATAGACCGATGATTTTGGCACTGTATATAATAAGGCAAAAATATATGTTTGTATGTATATGTATACACACACACACACACACACATATATATATATATATATATATATATATATATATATATATATATATATATATATATATATATATATATATATATATATATGGATATATATATATATATATATATATATATATATATATTATAATATATATATAATATATATATATATATATATATATATATATATATATATATATATATATAAACTTATTTTAGTCAATCTCTGAAATTTGGAAAAGGAAATAGAGATATTTGAAACAATTGAAAATAATTTTTAAAAAAATATCAAGAATGTAAAATAAGAGCCAATGACACTGTTTTAGAACATATTGTCAATAAAATTCGGAGCAAATATATGAACACATTAGTGTATTAAATATGTACTTTACTTTCACTCTTCTCACAATATCTACCCATTCCATTAGTTAAACACGCTTATTAAAATGTAGCTCCTGAGAAATGTCAAGTAAAATTACTACGACATACGTAATAATCTTTGTCCAACGGGAATTACGACTTAATCCGTCGAAAGTTAATAGCATTAATTACGCAATCCATTTAATCTTAAATATTTAATTGCCTTTAAAACACAATTTACTACAATACTAAGATATACATTATCTACGTAATAATTTTAGAAAAATTAATATAATACTAATTATGCATAAATTTATAGCATTGTTTATCAGACGTTATCATCTTATACATTTAAATATCAAATTATTAGCACCGACCTTTTTCTTCCAAAGTGAAAAAAAAAAGGAGAAAGAAAAGAAAATATATATATATATATATATATATATATATATATATATATATATATATATATATATATATATATATATATATATATATATATATATATATATATATATATATATATATATATATATATATATATATATATATGCATATATGGCACACTCCAAAAGCTAATGGCATGGACACTTGATTTTGTAAATAAAACCTTTATTGTAATCTTTCAGTCCATGACTACTCCATTTAGATATCCTTTGTTAACATTCTCGGACGTTGAGGATGTTACCAGCCTGATTTACTGCTTAGTAGTGTCTTTTTGGTATTGATACCTAAAACAATTCTTTTTATCTACTTCCGCGTCCGCTTCATAATCCTGTATGGTCCCCTCGAGGCTGTGTCCTTCTATTATTTTATCGTTAATTAGTTCGAAATATTTTTAATTGTTAATTGCTTAATCCTTAACGCCCATTTTTAAATCTGACACGTTAGACGCACCCCCCCCCACACATATATATATATATATATATTTATATATATATATATATATATATATATATATATATATATATATATATATATATATATATATATATATATATATATATATATATATATATATATATATATATATATATATATATATATATATATATATATATATATATATATATATATATATATATATATATATATATTTTTATAATATAATATATATATATTTAGATATCCTATATGTTAACATTCATATATATACATATATATTATATCTATATATATATATATATATATATATATATAATTTTATATATATATTATATATAAATGATATATATATACATATATATATTATATATATATATATTAATATGTATAATATAATATATATACATTTATATAAT
>CM063504.1:45588768-45603768 GCA_032207245.1 Pardosa pseudoannulata | reverse complement strand
CATACATCTTTTGATTGAATTACATGGTCAGCGAAAAGATAGAGCAAAATTCGATTTTACATCAAACAACTGGAAAAAATCCTCCAGTTCCAGCTGAGTTAAAACTAAATTTGGCTGATACCCTTAAGAATAATTTTAAAACACTCATATAGTCTTTTCAGTTCATGGGAGAATTCAAGGAGAAAATGCAAGAAATGAAATTCATTGATTTCGTTTTGATGAAAAAGTTTTTTACTAAAGCTTTAAATTCAGAGTACGGGAGGCATTATAACAGAAATGAAATTAGAGAATATAATTAGGACATGATTAACAAGTTATTTAATAAATTTCAAACTTATATGTATACATATACTATATACATATACGGGGGGCATTATAACAGGAATGAAATTAGAGAATATAATTAGGACATGATTAAGAAGGTATTTAATAAATTACATACTTATATATATAGATATACTATATACATATACGGGAGGCATTATAACAGGAATGAAATTAGAGAATATAATTAGGACATGATTAACAAGGTATTTAATAAATTACATACTTATATGTATAGATATACTATATACATATACGGGAGGCATTATAACAGGAATGAAATTAGAGAATATAATTAGGACATGATTAACAAGTTATTTAATAAATTACATACTTATATGTATAGATATACTATATACATATACTGGAGGCATTATAACAGGAATGAAATTAGAGAATATAATTAGGACATGATTAACAAGGTATTTAATAAATTACCTAATTATATGTATACATATACTATATGTACATATACAAAAGTGTGAGTATACGTATTTAATAAAGGACAATTAAGATTTAAAAATTAAAGTAGTTTAATAACTTTTACCTTTAAAAAAACGCACTTTTTTATTATTGAATTATTTTTTCATTTTATTGACTTAAAATGTGAGAATTAAGACTCAGCTAACACGTAAAAATACAATTATGCAATATAAAATTAAACAAAATAAACAAAACAAAATTAAACACATAAAAAATTAAGCATAAGCATAAAAACAAAATTAAACATAATCACATTCTAAAACTACTACTTTATGTACTGGTGAGGTTGAAACACTTTTTTCCAAGGGGGTTTTATGTATCTCTCCATGTGCTTCCTTCCGTCATCGCAAATAAAAGTTGATTCTATTATCTGATCTGTAGAAATAACGCTCTCATCTAATTGGTTACTATAGAGTAGTAAGAATGCGACGCATCTGTCATTGACATCGAACCGTCCTCCAAGTGGTCTCAAGATAAATGATGTCTGTTGACTCTCCACTTAAACTACGACAGTCGAAAAGATACTTGGGTCAGTTTTTGATATTCCGCAAACGGTTAATGATCTAGAAACGCATTCAAAGATTCTTGACTTATGAGCATTTTATTATGATCTCATATAACTAATTTAGACGGAAAGCAATTTTTGTATCCTGATCTTATCTATACGGGTCTAATATTTTAAAGTTATAGACATACAGCTGTAAATCGTAGTAAGATGATGTTTTAAATTTTTCAGATTTAGGTAAATTTTACTGGTATATCTTTCATCCGTGAAATTTAATCATACTGTAAAAATAGTTTAAATAATTAAATTACTCTGATTTTTGCATTACGCTCACAGCATATGTAAATATATATATATATATATATATATATATATATATATATATATATATATATATATATATATATATATATATATATATATATATATATATATATATATATATATATATATATATATATATATATATATATATATATATATATATATATATATATATATATATATATGTATATATATATATATATATATATATATATATATATATATATATATATATATATATATATATATATATATATATATATATATATATATATATATATATATATATATATATATATATATATATATATATATATATATATATATATATATATATATATATATATATATATATATATATATATATATATATATATATATATATATATATATATATATATATATATATATATATATATATATATATATATATACATATATATATATATGTATATATATATATATATATATATGTATATACACATATAGATATATATATACAAATATATATACAGGTATATATATATATATATATATATATATATATATATATATACATATATATATATATATATATATATATATATGTTACGGCCAAAGCCCGAAGTTCGGCCAGTTCCCGAATTGGCCGGCCAAATCGCACATTGGCCGGAGTGTGTAGCCAATGTGCGATGTACTGGAAATGAATAGCGTATATGCGACTTTGGCCGGCCAAGTATCGAATCACGAATATGAATACGCCTTATTATATACGGGCCCGTCAACTGAATAGTGTCTATTGCGGGTTAATGTACTTTCCCCGGATAGGTAAGCCCTTTCAATATTCGTTTGTTTTTTGTTATACTATGGATAAAACTCAGTTTCAAGAATTTGTACAAGCTTACAAATTTACATTTTAATACTATTATTACTATATTTATAGTATTAATACTTTATAGTTTCACCTAAAACTTATACATGTACATTAACTGCTAAACCACTAAAGGGTTTGCCGCGTGATTTGAGAGTATCGTATTGTTTTTCTATAGATTTTTCCCCATGGCTTCTCCTGACGAAACTAGTATGCTGGGCGAAGATGACTTACATCCTAATGCGGAACCAACTTTTGATATGAGAACCATGTTCTTAAGTAAATTGAATATATAGTTGCGAGGAAAAGCAGATAATGGCTGGATCCTCAGCAGAGACAAGTACTGTACTTTCATAGAGGAAGTTAAAAAGGCTAAATCAAAGCAGAAAAAAGAAAATGTTGACTATCGTCGACTAAGAAAATTTGATGTTTTTGAGGTTGACGGAAAAGAAAAACTTATTTTGCCAGTAACAGAAGACAATAGCGTTATTTTGTATTGTGTGCACACAGAGGAGTTATTCGACTTGCTACATAATACTCACTTGAAAATTGAACATTTCGGTCGCACACGGATGGAGAAGGACCAGAAAACTAAGTACAAAAATGTCACGAAGGAAATCATTACATTGTATCTCCGCTTATGCAAACAATGTCAGACCACATTATCTAATCATAAGAAAGGTCTAGTTTCTATACCTTTGATATTAAAATAATTTAACTCAAGATGACAGGTAGATTTTATCGACATGTAAAGTAACCCAGACAGCGAATTCAAGTTTATACTCAATCGCCAGGATCATTTAACAAAGTTCATATTATTGCGAGATTTGAAAAGCTCTGAAAGTTTTCCATTTTGCAAGAGAAATTACTTACATTGGAATCCACAGAGGAAAAATCATTACGAACCATTGCCTCTTCACAATCGCTGACCAGCGGCCAAGGCTACACTCGATTCAGTTGCACTACTAAGTGCTCAACAAAACCTGGAGATGTAAAAATGACAAACTGCTGTGCAATTCGAAATGTCATAAAAGTTCATCTTGTTGTAACAAATGCGGATACTGATAATTTTCTGTAATAAACTAATTCAGTAGATAATGTGATTATCTTTTTGTTTGTATGTCTTCTCCAAGAGAGAGCAAAATTTTCATAAGAGACCAGGAGGTTTCTGGTACTGTGAAATCCTTATTCACTAAAACTTCTAACTTCAGACTACAGCCCACCTATGGCAGACGTAGCTCCTTGGCCTTCGTTCCGAAAGACAATCCTAAGCGCCTAAGAGGGGCGGATTCATCGGAAATCTCCTCTGTGGCGGCTATAATGTGATTATCATTAGCATTACGGTATACAAATACCCAAAATTGGCCCATGACCTTTTTCTTCTCACTTTGGCCGATCATCCCATGCCAGTTCCCGCATTGGCTGGCCAAACCCCGAAATCAAAGAAAGATCGGACATTGGCCGGTCATTGCCAAGCGATGTTGGCCGGCCAATTCGGGAACTGGCCAACTTCGGGCTTTGGCCGTAATATATATATGTATACATATATATATATATATATATATGTATACATATATATATATATATATATATATATATATATATATATATATATATATATATATATATATATATATATATATATATATATATATATATATATATATATATATATATATATATATATATATATATATATATATATATATATATGTATATATATATATGTATACATATATATATATATATATATATATATATATATATATATATATATATATATATATATATATATATATATATATATATATATATATATATATATATATATATATATATATATATATATATATATATATATATATATATATATATATATATATATATCTTTAAGAGATTCAATACTTAATCATTTAGAGTAATGTATGAATAGTTTTATCTATGAATAAATACATTTTGAAAACTGCACACATTTTAAACTTTGTATATAAATGTCTGTACGATAAAAATATGACCCTTTTCTTCAAAAGGTTCCGTATTTAATAATCCTTTTACAGCTTTAAATTCACTGAGGGAGGCTTGTTTTGAAAATAAAAATAAGTATTCCATTCTTCAGAATATCTATGAGAAATATAATAAAAAATGTGCTACTGACATAAATTGACTTATTTCTAAAAGTGACAAAAACATAGAGTGTTATTAAATGAAACTGACACAGATTTTTTTTTAAATTTAAAGTATATTTTAACAGGAAGTCTGTGAATAACTTAGGACATCCGGAATAGAGTTCCTGTTATGTAAAATATTTAGAATATTAAAATGATTCACAGTATTTGGTATAAAGAATTGCAGCATTGTGTATAAAGTGAGTTTATATGCTAACCCCATTGTGTAGTGAATGCAAATTACTGTGTATATTGTATTTTGATATATAGTGATACGATCTTTAAAGGAAATATTTTCATGTATTTTGATTTGTAAAAAACAAAAAAAAATTATAAATGTTAAATAAAACTATAGTTTATTTTACTTTAAATACGCATATCATTTCTTTTCCTAAGGTATCTTCTAATTCGAAATCTTTTTTAAATCTGATAAAATTTTCTCTCTTTCTATAATTTTTTATTTTTAACCTATTTATAATTTACAATTGTTGCTTCTATCAGTAAAGTATCTAAGAATATGTTTTACAAAACATATTATTAGACATTTAATGCGGATAAAATGTATAAAAAGACACAGTTTTAACCAAAATAACATAACGATGTACAGCATGGTAATGACAAAATAAATTAATATTATTCCAATTCCATTCAATGTTTAAGATAAGTTCTCAGCTGATTAAAACAATATTTAGCTTATTACTTTTGTGTTTAAATAAGGTTATGAAACTGTAGAGGGATATTGAAGAGGAACAAATCGTCAACATGAGCCCTTCATCAAAGTGTTTTTATTAAAAGACTAATTAGTAAATAAAGAGAAAAAAGTAAAGTATAAAGACATCAGGGTTTTTATAACACATGCGGCTTGCAAGTGAAAATCTGGCGAAAAGTTCTTTTGATTAAGAACGCTAATTCCAAAGCCGAGAGTGATTTCCCCTGTAATGAGCTGTGCCACACACCTTATATACAGCAACATACTCGCGAGAGCAGCATCGGGGAAATTTGCATCCATGTCAATCTGCAATCGACGGGAGCTTCATCGATGCGTTTAACATCAGAACGCCACAAAACTATTGCATATTTTATCTTTAGTAATTGATATGTTGGTTTGGAGTTCTACTTTCAATACCTTTTTCTCATTTTCCGTCATTAAATATAACATTATAGCTAATTTGTCTGATGGCAATGCACGCACCTCCGTATCACCTCTAGTCTGGGACTTTCAAGGACTTGTTATGTGGCTGTAATGTTGAGATACGGGTATACTCTTGCGATTGGGGGTTGTCTCAATACGTATTATTAGGGTGTCCTTGTCAAACCGAAGATTCTCCTCCTGATACTCAGAACTATACTGGCCCCTTCTCGTTCTTTTTATTTATACTTTTCTCCTTTATTTAGGTTTCATCTCTGATTTTCCTCTTCTCCCACTACTCAAATCAACAGAGCTGTACATTGTAATTGATTGTCTGTTCCCCGCCTTCACACCAACCCTTCAAATTGAGCACTCACGACCTCTCCAAACCTTCAAAATTGGTCCCTTAGGAATTTATAATTCCATAAAGGTACTTTCTTACTTACAGACATGAATGGAGACACAATTCTAATCTAGGTCTGGGATCAGAATCCCGCATATGACAAATCTTCCAATTTTATAGGTCCTCCCTTCTTTACAAAAGAATGTGATGGAGTCATCACATCCTTTTGTAAAGAAGTATGTGAATCATGTGATGAAGTCATCACAAGATTTAGATCCGAAGTATATCAGCTTCGTGTTCTATTTATATTATTTACATAAATTAAAAGGTTCTAAATCACCTTACCTAAATAAATATATTTATTTAGAATATTACATATACAGAAGTTTAATTCAGATTGTAATTAAATATTTCTCTTTAAGACACAGTTTAAAACATCCCCATTTTTCTCCTAATAATATGAGGATGGAATTTATTGTATTTATTTAATCACAAGGATGTATTTATTTAATACTAAAAAAATTTCAGATAATAATTAACCCTCCGAGTGGAACTCATCGAGGAAAAAAAAGTCTCCAAAAATACGATAAAGGTTTATTGTGTCAGGAGCCAAAGCGTTCTATGATTTTTTACTTAACCCTTAGTGTTGACTAGAACCCACCCTTGTTATTGTTCCTTTACTTCAGGTTATAAATAGATATATAAATATATATTATAGATTTTAATTTTTAATACACATAAAGCTCGTCGAGTCTCGAAGATCATCCGATTAAAAGTAATGGATTCTAAATGAACAAATAAAAATATTCTCTGAGAGACTTATTTGTATTTTTTACGAAAGTCATCCAAGATATTTAAGTGGTGCAATTAGAGATACATCTATTACCACAAACGAAATACTTCGAAATAGAGATTTGCAGAGCCATGAAAAACTTTGTGCTTCAGAGGGTAGGGGTGCATCCCTCAATAAATGTCAGTCAAAGAGGGATGCAGTTCCTAAACAACCGACCTGACCCTCCTCTGAAAACTCAATAGGGAAAACACTAAAGCAAAAATATACATTACATCCATTTTCGGAGCGTTTTCGGAGGTCGAAAATTGTACGTTTTGAAGACATCATCGGTTTGGCGGAATTGTACGTGCGAACCGCTTAGAGGGTTAAAACATATAAAATGTACCTAAGACTGTAAATTGAGAAGAACAGTAGTGAAATCTTAAGCTACCTTAAATAATTTAATCAATACTGTCGAATACTATATTTTTAAGACTTAATAAATTTAATAAATTTATATATGTTAAAATAACTGGATTTCTTCTTTTACATGCAACAAGGTGTGTGGGTTTATCAAAATAGAATTTCTAAACTGTATTTAATAAAAAAAAGCCGATACGTAATTATTAAAATAATTTTCCAGCTTTTAAGAAAAATTTGTTTTCTACGAATTAAAATTGAAACGAATAAAATTGAAAATAATTCCCAGAGAGAATAAAATATTAATGCTAATAAACTAAATAAAATTTAACAATTTGCATTGTCAAAATAATTTTTAGTTTCAATTTTCGATTTTTTATTCTGTAAAGGATTTAAATTTAAAAATCATAAATTGTATTTTCTTTATAATTTATAAACTCTTCTATACAATAAATAAAATTCTATAAAATATATAAAATATGAAATACATAAAAAGTAGAGTTATATCACTGTTGTTGATCAGAGAATTTTTATTTAATATATATGAATATCAGTAGCAGTCTTCTACTGTAAAAAGTGGATACATAATTATTCTTTGATTAGAAGATTACGATTATACACTCTTGGAACATGTCTTATTTTGCAATAAAATATTCTGGAAAAAAACCTTATTTTCAAGAGAATAATCGGTAGAATTATAACTAAATTAGAATAAATGCTGTTTTTTTCTCCTGTAAGAGAAGAAATTTCTAATTCATACTTCGCCGAAGGCTGGCCGATTGTTTAGAGTGTTGGCCATCGGTACTAGAGTTCGTGGGTTCGAATCCCACTATGGCAAATATGTTCGTAGCCGTTAGGAATCGGCTTTAAGTGGTATGTCCCGGTCTCATTAGCCCTCGTGTGAAAAACAGTAGACCATAGCTCTCCAAACCAAACCAAGCTATTTCATATTTTCTAAGAGGTCACTCAATTTTTGCAACTGTTTTAAACGTAATACACTTGTTTTCCAAAACAGCCATCTCAAAGGATAATCATGTTAGTTTTCAACTTATCAGCTTTTTTAAAATCAAGATAGATAAAATTAAGATCTAATATCCATCATTATTCGACTTGTATAACACATAACTAATTTCAAAACATTTAAAAATATTGTAAAAATTATTCTGTGGTAAATGGTAGTATAATGATGTACATTTTATCCTTTACAAATCAACATGCATTTTTTTTTGTAAAAAAGCAGAGCAGTTGCTTAAAATTTCCAAGAACTTAACTAAATATTTTGAATAGGATTCGTGATAATAGCAGACGTCTTATACAATATCAAATAAAACAATTTATGTAAAAAGACTTTTACAATAGAAATGATTTTGGATAATACTAAGCCAATGTATAACAGCTAATATTCGGAAAAAATATTTACCAACGTTCAAACTCTTCACTAAGTGTACAAGTGAGTGATTATAAATCTATAGATATGAGTCGTATTAATTTACGGGATTTAAGGAAAGAAATAAAATGAGTTTAAATGGCTGTACATATGAATAACTGTTGTAATAAATCAATGGAATTGTAATCTACTGTGAATTACTTCTATAAATAGTGCTTTTTATGGATCACAACTATATTAATTTTCTTGGTCGTTTATTATTTGAACATAATAGAGAAAATTATTTTGTAAATGGTTTTAATTAAAATACAATTTTTCTATTGTGTTTTAAAATATATTTTCAACCTGATTCTATTAAAAGAATTCCTTTCGAGAGGAAAATTACAGGAACCTGTTTTGATTTAGAGATAAAAATTATTTTGCACCGTTTACTTTAAAATATTTCATAGACAATAAATAAGATTTCGAAAAATGATTTAGATTTATCATATTAAGCAACACATATTTTTTAAAATGTAAAATATATGCAATAGAAGAAAGAAGCAGGATGTCCTTTATTTTGTAAGAATTTTGGTATGTATCATTTTATCGTTAATTTTTATATTAAATAGAAACTAACTATTTATGTTATTTATTAAACATAAATTACATTAAAAATTATATACTTTAATTTCAGCCAGACAAACGTGGTTTTTTAAATTATTTTTCAGCAGTTTATAAACTTCTTAAATTTTAACATGTCGCATATTTTAAAACTTACCTTAAGAAAATATACGTTTTCGTTTTATCATTTGGTGTATATATTTTATGTTACTTTCAAAAACGTTTTTTAAAAAATATAATACTTTAGGTGACAAAACCGGTTAGTTTTTTATAAAGTTAGAGTGTTATTAACGAAATTTAGCAGATTTTTATTTTATTTTCATGGTGAAAGAATAAAATGCTTTTATGATGATGATTTTGTGGAGAATTAATTCCCTTATAAAATGATTTTATGGTGTATTAAGTCCCTTTAAAAATAAACATAACAAACATTTGACTTAGATGATAATTTTTTCTATTGTGCATTGTCTACCAATAAGTATTTGGACACCTGTGATAGAAAAGAAAAACTAACCTTACTCAAAATCAATAGTTGGTAGAGCTTCTACTAGACACGCGTTATCCTCCGAGGCATACTTTCCACAAGTCTTTGAATTACAACTAGTGGTATTGTCTTCCACTCGACTTGCAGTAGATATACAAGTTCCTTCACCGATTTTGGACGGGTAGTGCACCCTTTAATTCGGCGATCTAACTCGTCCCAGAGGTTCTCGATATGGTTCAAGTCTGGGCTCTAGGCAGACCAATTTATTCGATGAACTCCATTGGCACCATACCAAGCCTTGGTTAACCTTGAAACATAAAAACTGGCATTGTCGTCCTGAAAGTAACAGGGGTCCAACCCGTAAAACTGGAAGCACATTATCAACCAAAAGAGTGCAATAGGTATCAGCGTTGAGCTTACCATTAATGGAGACCTAGGGTTCCAGTCCATACCAGGAGAAACACTCCCAGACCATAATTCTATCTCCGCCGTACTTGACTGTTTGCTCAATGCATTCTGGCAGGAGACGTCCTTAAAGATGCCCCTTAAAGATCGGACATATTTGTGATACCCGATAACTATAGCTTTCTCGAAATCAGAGAGCTCCGAACTGCGGAGCATCTTGCATGTGACTAATGCCGATGCTGTTACCTACACGATGTATACCGGCGGAGGCCGTGACGTACCTCAGGACTGCAGATATCGTCATTTGCATAGGTGTCCAAATACTTATTGGTAGACAATGTATAAGTATATACATTGTCAGAAATCTTGTTTTAAAAACATTAGTAATAAAAAAGACAATTTTCTTATAGAAATGAAAAATAAATCTCAGTATTCACTTCATGAACAAAACGGAAGTATCAAATTTTCCATCTTATTCAGTGTTGTCATTTGAAATATATATATATACATATATATATATACATATATATATATATATATATATATATAAATGAATTTGTGTCTGTTTGTACTCTATAGACTCAAAACCCATACATCCAATCGCCATGAAAATTTGGGAAATTCTTAGGTATATCCCTGGGAATGTTTTTGTATATTTTTAACGTTCGAAATCCATTCCTTCCCCCTTTTTTGAGCATTTCATGTCATTATTCCCAGCATTATTTTCCCCGGTTAAACGCGAACAATTTATTTTTTAATTTATCGCATCATAACTAAGTGAATTATTTCTAGCAATGTGACGTCATTCCAAGTTATTGTTTTAAACGCAGTTTTCCTCCGTTAAAAGCAGAAGATTAAAATTTTCAATTTCTCACATAATAAATAGGTGAAAATGGTATTTATTTTATCATTATGACGTCATTCCTTTAAACATCTTATTTATTCATCTCTTATTTTATATTATTTAAACATCGTCTGCGTAGTATCAATTCAATTTGACCTGGAAATTGAGATATAAGGTGATTAACTATCATCTCTATGTGACGCAAATTATAGCATTTTTACATAAGAACTCATTTTAAATTTAATTCTTGGTTAATTTTTACGTTACAATGAAATGTTTATCAAAAATATTCTAACAACGAAAAGTACGAATTTCAGTTACTCTCATAGGCAAATAAAAACCTATCATTCGCTATGCACGAAAAAAAATCTTTGTTTAAAAGTAATATATTAAGTTCACCGTAGCGAAGAACGGGCACTCTTGGTAGTATTATATAAAATGTGATATATGTAAGAGATGCCATTTAGATAAGTTTTTTAAAAACATTATTTTATACTATTTTTATTAATTGAATTAGGATTAGCCTCATTTGATGTTCAAGCGAGTGTGAGGTTTAATAAACCTTAAAACCCTTATTCTCATTGTTCCCATTATTTTGTCTACCAACTGAAAAAAATAAATAAGATTGCTGACTTTATAGTACAGCACTGAAAATTCTACAAAAATACTTCTTGAGAAAAAACCTAGGAGGTTTATTTTTCCACAAGCGTTAATTTTTTTTCCACAGCAGGAATAGTTTTTTCCTGGAAAAAAATTTCCCAGTGCTCTATAAAAAATGAGTCCGAAGGTCAGAAGCTCGAAACGTGATCTAATACGCGAATAGCTGAATCGGTTTGACTGAAACCATTCTTTTGTATTACGGCGTGACAAAGTAACAAAGGTTACAGCATCGAACAATTCAAAGATTACAGGAAGAGACATTCGTTGGGGGATAGCTTATGTTCGGCTTCGAATCATGATGCAAGGTCACGATCGGAAAATCTAAAAAATGTATACCCGGCTCATTGAAGGCATAGCTCGAACAATACTTTAACATTTTTTTCTGCTATTTATTTATTTATTTTATACAGCTTTATTCTATCATCTATAATCTTATATTTGGTTGGATAAATATGCATTTTAAATTAAGGTAATTTTTCTAAACATAATTACAGTGTTGTGGATAAATGGGGATAAATATAAATTATTTACAACTTATATTGAGATTTTTATATTGACAATAACTAGAAAAATCGAAGTATTTATAAAATATTTTTGAAATTATTTTAAATCGTCAATCTTTTAACTTTTATTTATTTCTTTTTAAACTTACTGTTTTTAAAAGAAAGATTATTATTAAACAAAATATTCTGTCTGTAAAAGCAATATCGTTTACTAAAATAATTATAACTTCTACATAACTACCATAGGTTATTAATGATAAAATACAATATTGTTATCATCATGACATACTGGGACATATAAATTATAAAATAAAATAATATTTTAAATTGAGATTTTTACATTGACAATAAATAGAAAAATAGAGATATTTATAAAATATTTTAGAACTTATTTTAAATCGTCAATCTTTTAACCCTTATTTATTTCTTTTTAAAACTAACTATTTTTTTAAAGAAAGGTTATTATTAAACAAAATATTCTGTCTGGAAAAGCAATATCGTTTACTAAAATAATTATAACTTCTACATAACTACCATAGGTTATTAATGACAAAATATAATATTGTTATCAGCATGGCATAAAACTGGGCATATAAATGGGCATACTGGGGCATATAAATTATAAAATAAAATATTTTAAATTGAGATTTTTTATATTGACAACAACTAGAAAAATCGAGGTATTTATAAAATATATTAGAACTTATTTTAAATCGTCAATCTTTTAACTTTTATTTATTTCTTTTTAAAACTATTTTTTTAAGAAAGATTATTATTAAACAAAATATTTTGTCTGGTAAAACAATATAGTTTACTAAAATAATTATAACTTCTACATAACTACCGTATGTTATAATGGTAAAGTATAAGATTGTTACCAGCATGGCATACTGGGGCATATAAATTATAAAATAAAATAATATTTTGAATTGAGAATTTTACATTGACAATAAATAAAAAAATTGAGATATTTATAAAATATTTTACAAATTATTTTAAATTTTCTATCTTTTATTTATTTCTTTTTAAACTTACTGTTTTTAAAAGAAAGATTATTATTAAACAAAATATTCTGTCTGGAAAAGCAATATTGTTTACTAAAATAATTATAACTTCTACATAACTGCCATATGTTATTAATGATAAAGTATAACATTGTTATCAGCATGGAATACTCGAGCATATAAATTATAAAATAAAATAATATTTTAAATTGATATTTTTACATTGAAAATAAATAAAAAAAATTGAGGTATTTATAAAATAATTTAGAACTTATTTTAAATAGTCAAACTTTTAACATTAATTTATTTCTTTTTAAAACTAACTATTTTTTAAAGAAATATTATTATTAAATAAAATATTCTGTCTGAAAAAGCAATTGTCGTCTGGAAAAGCAATATCGTTTCCAAAAATGATTCTAACTTCTACATAACTACCATATGTTATTAATGATAAAATATAATATTGTTATCAGCATGGCGTACTAGGGCATATAAATTATAAAATAAAATAATATTTTAAATTGAGATTTTTATATTGACAATAAATAAAAAAAAATTGAGGTATTTATAAAATATTTTTGAACTTATTTTAAATCGTCAATCTTTTAACTTTTATTTATTTCTTTTTAAACTTACTGTTTTTAAAAGAAAGATTATTATTAAACAAAATATTCTGTCTGGAAAAGCAATATCGTTTACTAAAATAATTGTAACTTACACAAAACTGTCATATGTTATTAATGATAAAATATAATATTGTTATCAGCATGGAGTGCTCAGGCATATAAATTATAAAATAAAATAATATTTTAAATTGAGATTTTTACATTGAGAATAAATAGAAAAATCAAGATATTTGTAAAATATTTTAGAACTTATTTTAAATAATCAATCTTTTAACTTTTATCTATTTCTTTTTAAAACTGACTGTTTTTATAAAGAAGGATTATAATTTAACAAAATATGCAAACACAATTGTTGATTTTTCACAAATTTAAAATTTTCTGCATATAATAAAAGAAATATGTACTTTCAGTGGCATAATAATTATTTTATACTTTTATGTTAAGATTAAAAAACTACAAATATTGCGTAAATGAACAAATTTTGTGAAATATTTCTTATAAATAAGAATTTGCGGTAATCCTCGTTAAATATTTAGTATTAAATAATGACGTTATACATATTTATGTTGATATTCATTCAATTTTTTTGTATAATGGGCTAATTTATTAACTACTAGCAAGTTTGCCCGTGCTTCGCTACGGTGAACTTAATATATTACTTTTAAACAAAGATTTATTTTTCGTGAATAACTCTCTAAATTCGTCACAGTTCAGTTCGAGTCATTGGCATGTTTATATATTTCTATCATAAGCGTATTATAACATTATTCAGTTTTTATAATCGAATTTGTCTTATATTAAATTTGCTCAAACTTTTTTTATTGTAAAATATAAGCTTAACCCTAAATTGCATTACTGTATTGCTACTGTACGTTGATTAGCAAAGTTAACAGATCTTGCCATATTACGTGATAGAATAGGAAGCACAGGTTTTGACAGCAACAGTGCTAATTTTGTTGGTAGTAATAAATGTTTTCCAAAATTAAGGAAATTTATGACAAACCACATAGTTTTGTATGAAACAGAAACACACATTCATATCGACAACCATATGAATATGAAGATAACTATATAAAATGATAGGTTTTATTTGGCCATGAGAGTCACTGAAATTTGTACTTTTTGTACTTAGAATATTGTTGATATGCATTTCATTGTAACATAAAAAT
>CM063504.1:45551268-45583768 GCA_032207245.1 Pardosa pseudoannulata | reverse complement strand
CTAAAAACATTTATGGCATGGACTTTATGATACAAAGATTATTATATTCTATGTGACACGAAGTCCATTAAAGCCTTTTAAAAGCTTTTATGCCATAAATCTCGATGGAAACCTCAGGTGTCCAGGAAACCTCATATCAGATCAAACATTAAAATTAGTCCTTACGTTTTACACAATATTTATTAAACATCCCCGAAATCATTCTAAAAAATATATAATCTTCTATCTTAGCGTTATCACTTGTACCCATATTAAATATTTGGGTTATTTTTTTTTTTCTTTTTGTTGTTATCAAAGTACAGAAGTCTGTAATAAAAAAATATTTCATGCCGTTTTCTAAACCAAGAGCAAGGTATTTCGTGAATTGTTTAATAATTTAAAGTCAATTTAAAATCCTAATCATATGCAACCATATCAGTTATCATATTTTAAAATCAGTAAGTAACGCACAGTGTATTATCCACCATTTTGGTTAGTCTGACAACAATCTTTACTTGTTTATTTGCAAGTACTATCTTAAGTATAATTAACACTTAAAACTTAGTAAAAACTTAGTGGTATCTCATTCTGGAATAGTTGCAATGGCGTAAACATTATTCTCGTTGTGTTCCTAGGTATGATATTCATTTAATTATTATAGCTTTAAATACCTAAAGACATTCATTTAACATACCATAATGCTTGTCGAGTTATTTAGTAGTTTTACAAGCGGCAAATGAAATCCAATATTTGTTGATAAATTTTCGAATTTGAAAGGCAATTTTTATCAAGCCTGATTGATTTTCAAATGACAGATTTTCCTCATACAAAATAATTGTATAAGTAATCGTATTTTTAAATAGTTAGAGAACTCACAATGTATTCTCTAACCTTTTGTAAAGTCTGAAACAAATCGTTGTTTTTGTTATTTGCCAGAATTCTCTTAGAGTTTTCCCTTATAGATAAAACATTGTTACTCTTTGTTGCTGAAACAGTGCAATACTGTTGAGTTTATATCCTTTTTGTTCCTAGATATGGTTTTGATATAATTATTTTAGTGTTAAATACTTAAAAGACGGTTTAGAAGTTTTGTATAATTAATAATTTTTATTCAAATATGTACAAAATTCAAGATTTTTAATCTCGAAAAAGTCTTTTTATTATATTATTATATTCAAAGAAGGGAAAGACAAAAATGCAAGTAAGCTATTTCAGATTACTTACGTTTCGTATTCCCACTCAGATATGATAAAGTAATGGATAAAAGAAACTGAAATCCAAGCAACTGAGCAAACCTTTTTTTTCTCCAAACATACCAGAGTGATATGAATATCTTCAGAATGTGCTCTTCATATCGTATATTTTCAAAACAATAACTGTAGCAGGAAAGTCAGTAGGAAATGTTACACCAGAAACGAAAGGATAGAAAGAAATAAAAATTTATCCCCTCATGGTATTAAAGTAAAACAATCGATTCTTATAATATTCAGAAGTAAGAAAACTACTTACGCAGAAGATGAATATAACCTCAAATAAATGCACCAGTGAATTATGACGGCAACTTAAAAGCAATTAATTTTACAACAGTTAAAATTTCTTTTTTCAGAAGCATTGTCTTAATTAAGTTTCTACGGATAGGATTTTTTAGAAAATTCATTATCCTCTAGAAAAATGCATAATCACAAACTGAATTCAGTGTTTTTATCACGAAATAAGCGTTTGGAGACTCAATCATCATGGGTCACTGAGTGTAAGGAAATTTGCCTTTTGAAATGGTATTAAA
The DNA here is from genome assembly GCA_032207245.1 of Pardosa pseudoannulata. NCBI lineage: Eukaryota > Metazoa > Arthropoda > Arachnida > Araneae > Lycosidae > Pardosa > Pardosa pseudoannulata. Next base: position 45,582,006 of record CM063504.1, on the reverse strand, counting down.
ATAATACAGCGCTTCACACTTATCGGTGAATGAGATGTGCGTGAATATCATTAATGAGATAATTTCAAAAACAATCTGATATGGACACATGACTTCATTCTTCGCCTATTAAATTATACATTTTTTTTATTTCGATTCTTTGATGCGTCACCATATTTATCATTTCCTCGTCCAAAGCAAAAAAAAAAATATTTCATTTCTCAAAGTAATGGTGTCTGAGTAAAGCTCTGGTAGTGTCATCTGGTGGCGATCTGCAGCATTAATTACAATTATATGGAAATATCTAGATTGTATAACTATTTTGTTATCAACAATATTTTTTGCAATTACATCGCTTCATTTACTCCGTTCCCATAAATAAAACAGTTAAAATACTAAATTATTCTCAGTACCTAATAGAATTTTAAAATGCAAATAAAATATATGGTTTACACTATTTATAAAAATATTGGTTCAAATGCTAATGAATCCGCCAATATCAATCCGGTGCTTAAACACTATCATTTTATGAAGATTACAACTAAGATCAACTGTCATATAAAGTGGGAATTGCAATCAAAAATAGATACGAATAGCTACCCGGTGGGACAATTCTGAATACAAATCTACAACATTATATAGTTATGTCTCTCATGATTAATACTCACAAACCATATTATACCATTGCAAACAAATTGCAAATAGTATACGTCTATGACTAGCATGGTTAATATCCAAAAATCCTGAATGCAAATTTCGAACACTATAAGGCTATGTCTTGTATGGTTAATACCCGTTATATTAAGAAAATTTGTGACTGCAATAAAAGAGGAAATAATATTAAAAAAACATTGACATAAAATTTAAAAAGTACCCTGCTAATCATTTTTAAACTTCCTGATATACATACATACATCAATATAGGTATCATATCAAAAGGAGTCAAATATCGTTCAGAAATCAACACAACACATAAAAAAATAAAGTTAGATGCATCGTACTTACGTTTAGAAGTAACGCCTAAAGAAATTAGAATAGATCCATGCTTGATCAATGTGGGTACTTCTATTAGAATCTGAGCATCGATGTACTCTAAAATTAAAACACTCCTTTATTTTATTTTTTCGTATAAAGGAGCAAAAAATAGAAGACTAAAGGATTTTACAGAAATGTGATACTTAGTTCATTATTATCTTAAACAATGACAACTGCTTAAAATACTCAAAGCCTTTTTTAATTCTATTTAATGTCACATGATGAGAAGGTGTAAAGACTTTTAAGTGTTATTTCAATTCTTTTTCCTGTCATTTATCTTTGTAAAAATCTACACCTATCCCTTTGTTATTCAATAGAGGTAATTCAAATGAAAATATTTGCTTCACTGTACTACTTTTCAAAGTATTAAATGTTTATTTAAACAGATAATACAATCACTTATTCTGTGGAAGGTGAAATTAGATGTCATGTTCTTTAGAAAGTTAAGAGCAAAACAAGATTTTATTTTTCTCATTAATTTTACACAGTTTAGTTCTCTCATTTCTTTTTTTTTTAATTTTAATATTTTTTATTATAAAATCATTATTATAAATTTTTATGCGTATTACTTTACATTTAACAATCACAGTCGTAGTTACCTCAGTTTCAACATGAATGAATGTGTTTTTAGCTATGAACTGAAGTCCTACTTAAAATATATATATATATATATATATATATATATATATATATATATATATATATATATATATATATATATATATATATATACATTTATATATATATACATGTATATATATATATATACATTTATATATATATACATGTATATATATACATATATATATATATATATATATATATATAATATATATATATTATATATATATATATATATATATATATATATATATATATATATATATATATATATATATATATATATATATATATATATATATATATATACATATATATATATATATATATATATATATATATATATATATATATATATATATATATATATATATATATATATATACATATATATATATATATATATATATATACATATATATATATATATATATATATATATATATATATATATATATATATATATATAATATATATATATATATATATATATATATATATATATATATATATATATACATATATATATATATATATATATATATATATATATTATATATATATATATATAATATATATATATATATATATATATATATATATATATATATATATATATATATATATATATATATATATATATACATGTATGTATGTATGTATATTTGGGTCAAAATGAAATCTAGTTTTCAATAATACAAATATAGGAGATATTTTTTATACATTTTGAGGTTGTTTTGCCCTTTTCAATTGGTTTATTGGGAAGAATTAAAAGATATATCCAAAAGAAAAGTCAAGTAAAATGAAGCAAAAATAATTATTAAAATATTTAAAACATAATTTAAATTCGTTTTCAAAAGTTTATACGGAGAAAAACAATCATTATTTATTATTTTATTTGGTTTTGGAGTACTACGGTCTACTTTTTGCAACACAAGGGCTAATGAGACCGGGACCTACTGCTTAAAGCTGATTCCGAAAAGCTACGAACCTCCATGCCATTGTGGGATTCGAGCCCGCGAACTCTGGCACCGAAGGTCAGCACCCTAACCAATCGGCAATCGTTCGGCTTTTATATATTATATTTATCGTAAATTACATTGCACATGAAAAATATTTTTAAAGAAATTGATACTACCTTTGTGAAATACATTTTCTGTTCTTTCCAATTTTTTAAATAATTTTTAATATATCTAAAGTTTACTTTAATAGTAATGATTGGTATTTGTTGTAGCATATAAATGAAACTTCCATTCTAAAATATTTACACGTAAAACCGCAACTGGATAGAAATTCTACTAGTGAATCGTATTAAATGCACTGTTGCAGAATTACCCATGGATAAAGATTTGGTGTGGAAATTGCATTAATTTTCTAATGTAGAGTTATGAAGAGTAGTGATAAAAATAGCTTTCAAATAAAAGCAAATCACATATGATTATCGTACATATAAATTAATTCCTTTTTCCTTAAACTTCCTACATGATATTTTTATTGTAAATTTGGTTTGTTTAATTTCTGTTTTTGTAAAAAACTAAAAAAAAGTGTTTACAACTTTGATTTGTTTGCGCACATTTCACAGTCAAAGGAATGGTGATTTTAATTTCGAAATAGAATTTTGCTTAAGCTCAGAAAAATATGTAACCAACATACATTCGGATTTTTGTTATATATGATTTTATGATTCTTTTAAATAATATAATCAATAAAATAAAAAAAAAATTCAGTTAATATGCTTTCATTTCAGAGAATTTAGTTTTATATAATGTAAGTAGTATTCGAGAAAGAAAGAGAAATTCGTATTAAAAATCAATATTTAAAGAAATAAAAACATATCCTTTCAATATAGTAGGGAGAGAAAATCAGAATACATACGTAACAAAATGAAACATGTTTTTATTCCTATTGCAAGAAATATATTTGATACATAAAATGGAATCGGATTCGTCTTTAAATATATTTTATAAATCTATTAAGAGGATTCTGAGAACTCGGTGAAAAATATTTCATTTATAAACTTAAAATTCTAGAGAAAATTCAACGTTTTAATATAAATAGGAGTACAAAATCTACTTACATATTTTTTAGTTTATTAAAATATTTTTTAAAAGTTTCCTAGAATAGGAAGAATAATTGTTATCATAAAAGGTTTCCTATTGCACAATATGTAAACACTTACCACAGAATTTTCTACTACTAAAATTTTTGCAAATAATGTGATGCATTTTATTAACATTAAACTATCTTTTTATTTATCTGTAATTTTAAAATTCAAATAAAAATTATTACAAATATATATTACTTATACATAGTTAAAAGCCTAATGTGAAATAATGTTTTGTCCGAAATATAAATCAGTTATTAAGATATACACTAGTTGCCTGCTGTTTATAATATATACATAGAGTGTTTTTTATAACTTTTATATATTATTGAAGACTTGAGCCTTGTATGCTTTTCTGATTCTTATTATACGAACAGGGTCTGAAAGAAATAGTTTGTTAACTAAGGCTTTAGAATGTATTCTAATAGTCCAATTAAGATCTCATTTAATCAACAGATAAGTAAAATAATGTACATGACTTTTATTAACTTAAAAATGTAATAGAAATTTCCGATAAGATGAACTTTAATACATATAAGCACATTCAGTAGGCTTTATAAATGTTAAATGATATAAAATACAGAAATTAAATATGCTCAATACGACCCCTTTCATGTTCAACAAATTGCTCTAATTGCAAAAATATATTTTTAAAAGATGACTGAAATAACACTGACGGAATATCAAGCACATGATGTCAAAAGATGATCTTCAGTTATGGTACAGATGATGGCCTTGAATGGCGTATTTATGCAAACCTCATAGCCACTTTAAGTCACCCGGAAGATATCGGGTAAACCAGAGGTATAAGAGATCCAATAAGAAAACCATGAAATGTATTAGAAAATGATGGATGATTACCTTTACATTTGTGAAAATCTGATTTAAAAACTGTTTTTCGTGACTATCAACAGGTAAGCTATGCACAATTCTGCATTAAAATATTGTCCTGAAGCATCAGTTTTATTCAAGTTAACAGATTTGGATTTCATTTTTAATTATCTCTTGAAGTAAAATACAGTTCAAAAAGAAAGATATTTGGCAGTTAATGTTACCACTTAATAAAAAGTAGGTTTCATCTGTCTGCAGAATGTCCCATGACCAAGTGAATTCGACCACCATTTAAGTAAGAAACTGAAATACAACCCTTTCACAAACCTCTGAGTTCTAGACTGACTAGAAATGCACAAGCTTAATTTCACAGGGCAAAATCCGCCGTAACATTTTTTGTAATAAGGATCACATTATTGGCTGGATTGTCATAATTTGTTAACAATAGTGTTTAAAACAACGATACTTGGCAAAAAAATGGGATCAAATGAATCACGCTATCCTTGTTTTACACTGATGGAATGATATCAAATTTGGTGAGAATTACCCATGTAACCATGCATCCATCTTGCCTTTTTTCGCACTGGGATAAAGTCTGAAGAGATTATCATGGTGAGGTCTTCTGTTGCTATGAAAGTGGTTCTTTGTTGTTTATTGATAGAAACACACAGCCCTACAATATCTGGACATAATGGAAGATGAAGTACTACAGTATTACGACTTTGAGACACAAGTGACGGATACTTCATGGACGGAAATATCACCATAATTTCTGCCAAAAATATTTGAGATTAGTTCACTAATTAATCTAGCTCTCTATAATTTCTATGACAACCGAAGGTTTGTGACTTAGTCCTGTATACCGTGATTGGCATATGTTCAAGGGCAGCATCCAATAGCAGTCTCCTTTACCATTCAATTAACATGATCTTTAGTTCTGTGCAGTTAATGCTTGATAATCTCTGGACCTAAATTCAGTCCTGAAACTTGCAAAATAGATCATTTTACCAGGATTGCCCAATAAAATAATAATCCCTACTCTATCTAATTCAATGTTAAATGTACTTTCTAACGCACTCACTATAAATCACTTACACATACTTAGATTTCTCACTATACTTTACATTCTCTTTCTGATTGTTTTCAAATTTTTAAACATAATTCGTTTTCTTAAAGTCACTACAAAATTCTCATATAAACCAGGCTCATTTTGGATTGAATACTATATTTTTCAGTTTAACTATATTTAAATAGCAAACAGATACTTTAAAGTGGAAAAAATTGCGAATAAAAATTAAATTTTTCTTATATGAAGATTCGTATTTACAAAATATTCAACTTGTAGTGTTTAACATTAGATAACTGCCTTTTAAATTCAGCGTTACCAACTTATATATCAGTTTATTTATTTGAAATGTAATTGAACTCTCTTTCTACACTTAGCGCTATTTCAGGACTCTTAATATTTTTGTTACTCTTTCTTCACGTGCATTATTCTGTAAAGTTTTAAATGGGAGAGTTGCAGATAAACAGGTTGTTGTAAAATAAATAAATTAAATAATATATGGACCGTTGGCTGAAAAACTGCATGATACTAATATGAAAACTTATAGAGTTCTAAAATGTTACAACTAAATTTTTTATCGTCTCAATTAAAAAAAGTTATAACAATAAGAAATGATTCTTAATATTCATTTAGAAATATACACCACAAAGCAAAATCATTATGGCCCATTTCAAGTCTAGACATTTATTTTAATTTCTAATATTTTACTTGGCGGTTCATATTTTCGTGCATTAAAGCATTTTAAATGACTAGTGAATATTCGGGGCTTGTGCATTTAGATGCCCATTCACATACAAAAATGAAAGAAAAATTAAAAATCCTCTTTCATAAATAGCTTAAAATGTTTTGAAACTTTTTAATAACATATTCTAACTACTGATCATGATTATCTGATTTTTTAAAAACTATTTTAAGAAAGGAAAATGTTTTTTAAAGACTGTCATTTTTCAATAGTTGTAAAAATAATTTTTAATTAACAAAAGGCAATATACACAAGGCAATTTCATTATAACCTTTAAATATATATTTTTAATCTTATGTGGCTGAACAAAATCTGTAAGAACTTTATAAATCAATTGAACTATAATTACCTTGTAACACAAATATCGTGTTTGATTTATAAGCTATTTTAACTGTATAATTATATTTTTAAGAACATATACACATGACAATTCCATTGCAACCTCTAATTATATTTTAAATCTCATATGATTGAAGAAAAACTGTAAGTACTTAGTAAATCAGTTGAAATATAAATACCTAGGAACATAAATATCGTGTTGGCTGTATAAGCTGTTTTAATTGTATAAACATTTAAATTATATTTTTCTTAACAAAATATACTTAATAAATATTTACAATTTCATTATAACCTCTAAGTATTTTTTTTTAATTTTATATGATTTAAGATAATCTGGAAGTACTTAATCAATCAGTTGATATATAAATAACGTGTAACAGATATATCATGTTCGCTGTATAAACTTTTTTAATCGTATAAACATTTTAATTATATTTTTTACAATGTGCTTCGCAATAATATTAAACAGAATGATCATTGCAAAATAATGGTGGCAGTTAAACATTTTACTCCTGTAAGAAACAAAGCATAAAAATATCACCGTTAAAATAAGTAATAAGCTTTTATCTGCTTATTACTCTTATACTCACTACCATACACACCTTCTTTTTATTCATAAATATAGCTATAAACACAACTTTATATATTTACCAAACTAAATATTTTTAAAGAAGGCTCATTTCTTTTTATATTGACGATAATTTACTTTAATTGCCTATAAACTTGCACCTCCTTAAAAATAGTACTTCAATATGTTATATATTAAAAAAGCATATACACAGAATTTTTATTCTAACCACTAAATAATTTTTGTCTCAAATGGGAAAACATAATAAGTAAGCATTTCATAAATCAGTGAAATATAAATATCTTATGAAAGAAATTTCCTTTTGACTGTATGAGCAATTTCAAATGTATAGATATTTTATATGTAATGTTATGCAATATGTTTAATAATATTAAACAGAATAATTTTAGTACAAGAGGTACGATAGTAAAACATTATACTACGTCAAAGAAAGCACAAAATCTTTACAGTTAAAAATTAGCAGCAATCATTTATTGATTTCCTACTCTCCCACTGACTAGTGAAAAAATCTTTTATTAATTCATATATAAAGCTATAGGCGTTACTTTAAATGTTAGCAAACTAAATATTTTTTTAAAGAATGATTATTTTTTTCATATTTGTGGTAGTTTATTTTAATTATCCAAAATTTCACAGTTCCTTAGAAACATTACTTCAATAAGTTATATATGAAAGAAGTATATGCCCAAGAATTTCATTCTAACCTCCAAAAATATTTCGTCTCATATAAGGGAACATAATCTGTAAGTACTTCATAAATCAGTGAAAATAGAAATATCTTGTGTTAAAGCTGAAGAGATGAGATAACAGCATATACTGTTTTCGAATTACACCCGTAGAGAATATGGAAGCCTACTGATGCTGTGTGAGAATATCAGGTGTTACTGACGTTTTAAAGCAACTGCTAAGCATTCCCGTTCTGCTGGGAAGACGGCAAGCAATTTGTATGATGTACGACAGGAAAAACAGTGATTGGGTTGGAGGTAGGGGGAGAACGAAGTGATGGGGTTGCTCAGCAAATTTGATTCTTTCCGTGAGGTTCCAGGGTAAGACCGAAGTGATAAGTAATTAATGATGCCACGTGGCAAGTGGGAAATATATTGAAAAACGTTTGGTAAATGGAATATATTTGAAGTTTAAATGTTGTTAATGTATAGGATAACGTCCATAAGCTAAATTCTTATAAAAGGACTGTTGTTATTCCTCTTATATTTTATCTGATATTTTTAATGGAAGTATGTATAATTCAGTACATTACATTTGATATTACATTTGATATAAGCCTTAAAATATTACATGTATTATAAACAAATAAATGTAACATATACATTTGATACATTTACATTTGATTATACATTTGATTATAAGCATATTATTTATCGTGTTACGATTAGACATTATAGAATCTAGATATTTTCTTATCAGTGGGTTTTTTTTTTCAAAATCAATAGTACACTGTTAGTTGCACGTGTACAAGAAAATTATATATAGATACTTTATCATGTTTTCAACTGAAATACAAAGAGTAATAAAGAGTTTTCTTAAACAAATGTATATGTGTGAATAAACATCAACCCTAAACCTTCTGGTATATAGATTTTAAAGTGGTAATTGATAAAGAGTTATATTGTAAATGTATAAAAACGGTGATTAAACATAAATCTGTAATCAATTTATTTACCGTATTATAAGTACTAAAATTCCAAAATATACAATTGATTTATAATCATGTCATTATAATTGAGATCTAAAAAAATATGCTCTTATTTTTTGCATTAACACTTCGAGTACGGGTAACGTATTTTTACGTTTTTTGCAGTCTGTCACTGGAGCGCGGGTCACGTAAAAATACGTATTTAGTAGATTTCTGGTGTATACCTTCTAATCACCACAAATCTAATAAAAACGTATAATTATATGTATGTGTGACATTATATGCGTGCTGTTTGCGTTGCTATGCAACGCTTTGCATTTTTTCTTTCCGCAAGTTAGGATTGTCGAGTTACTCGGTCTTTTGTTGCGTTATTTCGTCTTCAATGAAATTCCTACCTCCAGAACGAACAAGTCGTGTTTTATCAATTTGAACCCTGGTCTTTTATTGTTGAATACAAAATTGATAAAATGAACCGTTGTGACAAAGATAGTGATGAAGAAATATGCGCTGACAGATTATTGGACTTTAATTTTAAAAATCGTTTATTTTTGTGATTTCGTAAAAATATTGTTTTTTTTTGTTAAATAATCATACAGTATATATTAAAGTGTAAATAAAAAATAGTTTCGTTCGTACAAACAAAGTAGTTTTTGATTTACTGCGACTTTTCTGAATAACTAAAGTTTCGTGCGATTCACGAAAAAACGCCTACTGCACACGTAAGTTGGTGGTCAAGTATATCCGTATGACAAGTGTTAACCATGTTTCAGCTGTTTTTATTTTGGAATTAAAATTACAAAAATAATAAATCCTGGTTATCTTTTTATCCTTTATATAGTAATTATTTACTTGAATAATGAATTTCTCAACTTACCAGTTGTCTTTTAAGCAAATCATAATTCAGATTCTCAAAGCTTTTACTCTTATTTTTAGAATAGTATTTTTGTTCCTTTCTCATTTATTTTACTTATTTACATTTTTTTATTCCACATATCGCAAAAATTTTTCCCTCGTGGTCCTGTGATATATTTTCTCTCTAGGTGAAGGAAGTGATCTAACAATGAAAGATTAAATTTTACACTCATGTTAACAAGATTTCTTTGCTTCTTATCTTGTAAGCATATTTTTCATATACAAGCTATATAAAATTGAATAATATAATGAGTTTTTGTAAAACTTGACGTTTGCAAATCCTTAAATTTCTTTTATATCATTTGTGTGTACCAAATATTACTTAGTTAAAAGTAATACGGTAGAAGAAATATATTTGAATCAACAGAATTCAAAATTGTAAAACATTTTAAAAGTTTAAAATATTACCCACAGGAAATAACAAAAAGAATATTTTTTTTTAAAAAGGTGGAACCGTCATTAATATACATTAGGCTAGGTTGACTGTTATTAATATGTATAGAAATGATATAAGGAAATGAAGTTAGACATCTGAATACATCTCAGAAATTTCAGTGTCCCATTTTTTTTGATAATTTGTTTTCATGTGTGAAATTCAACTATTTAGTTTATTTTACTTTTAATGTGCTACCAAAGAAATTCTCACTTTGAAATTAAGATTTACTTGAAATCATATGTTCACATATATACACATATATATAACAGTTGGGCTGAAAAGTTCGTAGGCTGACACATAGATGGCGCTACTAATATTAAATCCACATGATTTTTAGTTACCCTATTCTTCGAAAGACAAGTGTATAAATTTGACAGGTGTTGGACAATTAATTTGTGAGATATAATATTTTGAGTGAAGCAACTTATGTTTGTTTGAAAACAATGGATAAAAAGGAATTTTGAGTGTTAGTAAAGCATTTTATAGCAAAGAAAATACTGTTGAAGCCAAGGCTTGGCTTGATAAACATTATTCAAAATCTGCACCAGAAAAATCAACCGTTGCATTTGTTTTTTCTAAATTTAAACCAGGCGAAATGAGCACCGATAACGATGCAAGCAGCGAACACCCTAAAGACGATGTTACATACGAAAACATAAAAAAGTCGCCAAAATAATTTTGGATGACAGTAAATTGAAGGTGATCGAGATATCTGAGACTCTAAAGATATCAAAGAAAAGTGTTGGACATATCATGAATAAATATTTAGATATACGAAAGCTCTGATCAAAGAGGGTGCGGCGTCGACCAAACACAACAACGAATTAATGATTCTGAGCTGCGTTTGAAGCTGTTTAATCGTTATAATATCGAATTTCTGCGTCGACTTGAGACAATAGATGAAGCATGGCTCCAACCTTTTACACTGGATCCAATCGACAGTCAGCGTAGGGGACTGCACGTTATGAGCAAACTCCAAATCGTGGAAAGATGAAACAGTCGTCTGGCAAGGTTATGGCATCAGTATTTTGGGATGCGCATGTTATAATATTCTTTGACTGTATTAAAAAGGGAAAAACCATGAACAGCAACTATTACATAGCGTTATTGGAGAGTTTTAAGGACGAAATTGAGGAAAAACGGTCCCATTTGAAGAAGAAAATGCTGTTTTGTCAAGACAATGCGCCGTGTCACAAGTCAATGAAAACGATGGCAAAAGTATATGAATTAGGCTTCGAATTGCTTCCGCATCTACAGTATTCTTCATATCTAACCCCCAGCGGCTTTTTCCTGTGTTCAGACCTCAATAGAATGCTCACTGGAAATAAATTTAGCGTCGATGAAGAATTAATCGCCGAAATTGAGACCTATTTTGAGGCTAAAGGCAACTCTGCAATAAAAATAGTAATGAAAAATCGTAAAATCTGCTATAATAGTTGTATCGCATATAATCGTGTACAACATTGCATAATAAAATCAAAATTTAACAAAAAAGTTTTTTTCTATGTTATTCTACGAACTTTCCAGCCCAACTCTTACACATTGAAATTCATTTAGCGAAAAATTAAACATGATATAATAAAGTCCTAATGTAAAAGAAAAATGCAAATTGGTTTTCTCATAGTAAAACCTTTTCAATAATCAAAGGAGCATAAAGAAATTGAATGGCATACTATAAAATTCCCTCTCTCCCTTGACTAAATATATATTTTGTTTTAACTCCAAATAAATATTCAAAATATGATGTTCATATATGAAAGATATTTTGTTACAATTATTTAACACAGTTATAATATTTCCCATGTCTTTATATCTCTAGAATTAAATTCAACATGACAGCTAACTTCAGGAAAAGTAAGTGAAACAGAGTAAAGTTCGACCACTGGGTGATGTCGGATGCTTAAATGACTGGCTAGAATATGCAACCAAAATTTCTACATACAGTATCTGCGAAAACTAATATCTGTAGCTTATCCGCTGAATGTTCAACGAATACTTCATTTTGTTAGAACGAATGATAGAATTTAACGATATTTCTAAAATTAAATACCGAAAGATTCATTTTCTAATTTCATTAAATTCTCTTTAAACCCTGTTTGCATTTATGGTGCGTGAACTTTGCTTGCGTTATCTGATGAAATCCCCCCCCCTTCCTACGAAGTTTCTATGATCAATACTCAAGTTACCTGGATGTTCGATGCTTAAAAATAAACTTGCTTTGATAATGGACATAACCTTCCTCCCATTCAAAGGTAATAGTTTGAAATAGCTAATGAGACCGGGACCTACACTTAAACCCGATTCCGAACGGCTACGAGGATCCATTCCACTGTAGGATTCGAACCCACTAACTCTGGTACCGAAGGCCAGCACCCTAACCAATCGGCCATCGTTCTGCCATGTAAGACAGGAAAGAAAAATGCATTTTTATTGAATGTTATCTTATATCTTACCTTAAATACTTAATAAAAACTATTAAATAAAAGTAAATATAAGCAGAATACAGTTACAGAATTTATCGAAATAATAGATATACATTATAAGTATATTGAAATATAGGTGAAAAAATAAAGGCAAATTATAGAAAAAAATTACAAAAGACATCTGGGCACACACAAGGTATTAAAATTTTTAAATATACAAAAGATTTTGTGTAAAAGAAATACATAACTGAACAAAACAAAAAAGTGATAAATAGTTAATATAATCTCTTGACTTAAATAAGCATTCTTTACCAATTAAAGTATTTATAAAATTTGTAACTTAAATTTAATAAAATACATTTATCTAAACAAATTACAATTTATAATTTTAGAATAACTAGAATTTTTGTTTTAGTGCTAATCTATCTGAGACTAATGTAGTTACGTAAAATATACACATAGATTTTCGCAATTCCCAGTAAAACAGTCAATTATATATATCATCTATATTTCTCATTTACTAAATATTTTCTTCTAATGATAAATGATCTTAAAAGATATAATATTATTAAAACCAACTGCAAAGGTTATGAATTTATTTTTTACTTTATCAATTATATAATAAAGAAAAGTATTGTATATTTAATTGATCTTCGAATTTCTAACCTTCCTATATAACCTTCCAAATATTAGTTTGGGAAATAGGTTTCTCCGTGTCTGTGTCTGTATGGGACAAACCGTGTCTTAGAGGCACCAAATTTTTAATACATACTTAATATTATATGCAATAACAGTTTTCTGTCATTTTGAGGGCTACTTCCGGTAAACAAAAATAGTGGATTAACTACTACTACTTCCAGTAGCTAAATCGCTACTTTCGATTTTTTGTTGGGGAATATTTAAAAGTTCCAAACATTCGACCTCAATATTTAGTTTATTCTTAATTTCTGGGCTCTCCTAAATTGGAAAATACAGTTTTTTGGAATTGGGTCTGTATGAAAACACTGTAATTTGAGAAAGTTTTGTATTAGGAAAACCAAATTTTGCATAAATACTTTATAGTAAAAATTTTAGTCTAGTATAGAGTTTACGCCTACTTTCATTTGTTTAAGTCTCTAATAAAATCACAATAAAAACTCTGATATAAGGATTATTAAAAGAAATGTTTTATCTTTCCAATATAATCGTAATAGCTAGAGTATTTAGAGTATTACAAATAAATATACGAACATATTACATGTGAATGAATATAATATATAAAATATCATTTATAGTATTAATATATATATATATATATATATATATATATATATATATATACATACTTAAAGATAACTCACGCTTTTCCCAAGTATAAAGAAAATCATTTTGTTATTATTTATATTATAGAAAGTTATACATGGTGCATTCTTTAGTTTTATTTTTATAGGAGGAAAATATTGTTTTAAATAATGGAATTACTATTTATTTAAAGATCAGGACGCACCTTTTAAAATTTGTTACATAAAATTAGTCACTTTTCTAAATAGACTTAAGAGAAGTACGGTTATTGTTAATAATATAATTTTGCAATAATATGAAATAAGGAACGACAGGTATTCGACAATTAGAATCCATTTTTCTCCCCAGCGTTTGAGTAACTTAAACCATTCTACATTCACAATTTCTCTTTCCCCAGACAGCAACCAACAAATTAAGTTCACTCTTGGTGAAATATTTAATAAATGAATAAGGAATATTTTGAATAACAGGAATTTATAGGAAACGATATGGTTGGTATTTATTATTTTCGAGGAAATTATTGCTCAAGGGTGAATACAGACCCATGTGTTGTTAGCTTTTCTAATTTATTTATCAACACGCGGTTGTCTGTATATTCAAAACTCCCAAAAAAACTTTTTTATACCTTATTATGTTAAGTCATGCTTCTTAAAAAATCTTTAATAGCCATTCCCTCGAACTGCATATAGAAAAGTATCAAGTTTTACTGGACAAATTCTTCCTTTTGCAAAATATATGAACACTATATATAGTATCTGTCTTTTTTCTATATTATCACATTGATTGAACTTCAATAACAGCATCCGAAACCACTAGCATCCATTCAGTAACCGAAAGTAAACTGCTATTATTGGAATGCCGGAAAAGACACAAAAGTTGATAAAGCAGATTTGCATAAATAAATTCTTGCGTAAATTTATTAATATACATATGTATATATATATATATATATATATATATATATATATATATATATATATATATATATATATATATATATATATATATATATATATATATATATAATATATATATATATATATATATATATATATATATATATATATATATTATATATATATATATATATATATAAATATATATATATATATATATATATATATATATATATATATATATATATATATATATATAGATAGATAGATAGATAGATAGATATATATATATTTATATATATATATTTATATATATATATTTATATATATATATTTATATATATATACATATATATATATATATATATATATATATATATATATATATATATATATATATATATATATATATATATATATATATACATATATATATATATATATATATATATATATATATATATATATATATATATATATATATATATATATATATATATACATATATATAATATATATATAGATAGATAGATAGATATATATACATATATATACATATATATACATATATATACATATATATACATATATACATATATATATACATATACATATATATACATATATATATATATATATATATATATATATATATATATATATATATATATATATCTATAAGGATAATATAGAACCTGAAAGCAATTCATAGAAGTATTATATATGCTTAAGCTATGTTAATATTTCTCTATATCTATATTATATTCTTATCAGAGAAATGTAATGTTCTTTAATCCATGGTATCTATACAACATAACACGGTATATATTTTAAACGTGAGTAATACAAAATATAGATTTCGTGGAATATTTTTGAAATATATTTTGTATTTTACAAAATAATTGACCTAGGAAACTTTATATAAATTATTATTTCAATATTATATATGTGTATCCATATTATTTTCAAAACTTGATAGAAAACATTTTTCAGTCTAATTTACTATAGTTAAGCTATAAGCGAGACTTAGACGTCCATTCTTATTCAAATTATTATGATTGTGCATTTTTCTAGTTACACAGATTAAACAGAATAGTTAGAAATTTTCCTTTTAATCATGGAACATTTGCAGGATTATTTCGAAAATATTTACTATTATAAAGTCTTTTCCTAAATTACATTTTTATTTGGTAGACGATGTTTAAAAGAGCCGTAATAAATTGTCTGTTGTTATTGTATGTAGCATTTGCTTAACTACTCAGATACATTAAGATTAATGCAAAAACTTTTTTAACTGTGATAACCATTGATAAGATTTTTAGTTTCATAACTGAGTGAATCAAAAAGAAATGAAAGTTGTTTAAACAACAGCAACGTGTATGTAACTAATACTTAAATGTTTATATTAGTCTATAAGTATTAGAAACGATATTCACGATTTTTCCAAAATATGTTATTTAACAAAAATATTGAATAACTGTGACAATATGTACTATGTAACAGCATTGAAATTACATTATTAAGTTTAAGAAATATACATTATATGTGGTTGGATTCACTCTGAAGTAATTGATACCTATGAGAAAAACAGTTTTATACTTAAATCAATTGCCTAAGATTTTCGCAGCAGAACTTTTATCAGTAACAAAATAATTAAACAATAAAGGTGATGACAAATAACCGTGTTCCGATAGCGATTACGGTTTAACATCTTTATTGTTTCCCCAACTTTATGGGATCGTAAAATATGATGACCTGTTTTGTTAATAACAATTCAAAAAGGAACACGGTTGACCAAATTTCCGCCACGTGATTAATCCCTTATCTGATTGCCAGAGAAATGAACTTGCTCCGCATTTTATTTATGAGCTGGCTAAATGCGTTGCGAAACGAAGATAGGGTAGCAGAACTTACCAAGAAATTTTACACCGTTAACGTTAAATGGTAGAAGAAACATCTGCCAGGTACGAGGAAATAATTAATGGTCTAAGAAAAATAAAATTTCGAGAAAATATGTAATGTTAACAATAATAATTTTAGAAATTATTTTCTGGGACTGAAATAATAATATATGAGAAATTATAGTGTCACAGAATAGTGTGTGAGGGGTATTGGTATTTATGGCCGTATTTACTAGTTGAGTTTTTCGAACAAAATATCTTACTCTAAAACTTGTATCAAAAGGATTTTTTTGCAAACAATCTTTATTGTGAAGAAAGCATAATGCCTTTTTTTAGTTCCTTGTATGAAATAATACCAAAAAAGTTTCATCTTTTAGATTTTAGTTGAAATATTCGTTTTATCAATTAGAAATTATTAGAAAACTTTAACTATTCAGCTTTAAATATCCATTGGATTGTCCCTGACTCCATATTGTCTGATTTTGTTGTGAGATATGTACTGTTATACATATGCATCACTTTTAGCAATAGTGCGCTAAAATTTTGTATTTAGGATTGCTATGACATCTAAATGTATAACTCCCCTTTTAAGTGAAATCTGAATTGTATATAAAGAAAATTTTAATATAATGTAAAGTAACTTCTAATGGGGACAACTCAAAAGTCATTAGCCGTACAATGCTGAATTTTTCAATTTACGATTACCATTTTTCATTGCATTTCGCACTCTCTATAATGTAAAAATCTCAATATAATGGTCAATTCTAAGACCGGTCTCCAACTATGTAGCTTAATTATATTGATGTATCGGTAGACAAGTGTAGTAACGTTTATGATGTTGTTTTTGTTTCTGATGCCACTTAGTCAAACATATGCTACTCGTATTAAGGCCAAAGGTTGCTCCTTTCGTTTTAACGAGCACCGCTAGGGTGAAAGTACGACTTATGCTCAAGTGGATCCTTGTAATTTTACAGCTGCACCAAGCAAAAGACCTATAGGCTTGGTCTGCCATTACCAGAGGTACACATTGAGAACTTGGAGGACATTGTGATCACGAACATAGTTTACGTGCCCCAGTCACCTTTAACATTCACGTGGATATTTCTGGCTCGGGCTTCGAACCTGAATCACTCCAGTTACGAGAGTGTTACATTTATGGACTGAGCTACAGCGGTTCATTAATGTTTATCAGTAGTTGTAACAATCCTCTTAAATACAGTATATAGATAACAAAGCATATTAGCTTGTTATTTTGAATTTTTGCTATACATTACTTCTTGACGCAAAATATTGTAATCCCTAAAAGTGCATGTTTCGGTTTGGTTTAATGTAAAGCTCTAAGATCTACTATTCTGCTATAAGAGGGCTAATGAGACAGAGACTCATGATTAAAGCCGGTTCTCAATGTTTACGGACATCCCTAACTAGAGTGCGATTTGAACTCATAAACTCCGGTACAGATGTGCAAACAATCAGCTATAGTTTGGAGAATTTTAGTATAGATAGAAATATTTATATAACGCATTTGTACTTACAGCATCACTAGTACAAATGAAACCCTTTGAAACATTTTGAAATGGCCACTTTGAAAACTGAGAACTATACAAGTGTCAATTCTGATGACTCAGCAAAAATTAAAAAATTCGTATCATGCAATACAAGTATATCATGCAAATAAGTCATTTAGTGCCTCTCTTTCAATTTTTTGATTAATTATTAGCAACTGGCTAAAATTGAAATGCACTAAAAATAATTATATATATGTATCTTCGATCGTTGGCTTTGCGCTCCAAGATTCTTATTTACATAATTATTTAATTCACGTCTCTGATTTTCCATTTACATTCATCTTATTATAGGCGAAATGCACAACACTTAAATGTAATGATCACTGTTGTTAAAACAACAAATAATAAATCTCATGCAGCAGAGTAAAAATTATTTTTAAATCAAAACTATTCTTCCATTTATAGAGATTATTGGATGCTTAAATTACTGAGATAGAAGTTTTAAAAATATGTGACTAGTAGCTATCTTTTTTTTCCAGTTTTATAAATTTAGGATTTTCTTTTTTGAATATTTAGCAAGAAACGTTCGTTTAGTAACATAAAGCTAATATGAAATACTTTAGATTTCCTTTATTTGAGGGAAACCTATTTAAAAAAATGACACAAATTTGAATTATGAAAAAAAACTTTGAAAGCAGAAAAAAAGAGTATTAAAATAAAACAAAGTTTTATATAGTTTTCTAGAAAAAAAGTCGTTTTATTGAAAAGAAATAATTTTAAATATAAAACTTACAGATATTTGAAATTCTAAATAAATTTAATATTTTTACAAAATATTTAAATGCATGATTTTTATTAAAATTTTAGGAAATGAGCAAATATTTGACGTATATTTCAATTTTAAAAACAACCTAAATTATTTTTAAAATCCTATTAAAATATTTACTTATAATAACATTGCAAAGATTCTTATAAAATTCAATGCAAATGTTAAATACTAAAGTTTAATGCTAAAGTTAATAGTATTCAAATTTATAAAGTAAGTAAGACAATATGTTATTCTTAATATTTTCACCAGTATAGAAATATTTTTATGTTTATGTATTATCCCTTGAAGGTTTGAAACATTTATGGTATGTTGATTCAGTTAAATATGTCACAACATACTTCTTGCAGATAAAGAATTTTCCCACATTTATTCTCCTTATGGAAATATTTTTTCTTCAAATCATATAGTATCTCTGAAAGTTCAAAAATGTATTCTTAAATGGATATTCATATTAAAAATTCTTCCAAAAGTAATTTTCAGAAATACATATAGCGTCTAAAGATTATTGTATTTTTAGTTCTTCATGAGAAATAGGTGTGAAAATATTACTATCGCTACCCCACTTTCTGAATATATATATATATATATATATATATATATATATATATATATATATATATATATATATATATATATATATATATATATATATATATGTGTGTGTGTGTGTGTGTGTACATGTCATACATTCATTTAAAAATATTACCCATAAAGTATCTTAAACATTTTGTTAGCATATATTCTGTTTTCCTAATTTTCCCTTTTTCAGCTACCTAAATTATAAATTAATGGAATGACTATGTAATTGCATTCCTTCCACACTTGCCAAACTTAAAACTGAATTAATAACTGCTACGTGTGATTAATTCTAACATATTCTGAAGCCAGCTGTCAATACTTAGAGAAACAACTGAGGATGTTTGCTATTCTTATGCTCTTGTATGTACTTATTTCGTCAAGAATATTTTTACAGGCCACATCACAGTCACTCCCTGTTCACTCCCAGAGTCATTTTTTTCTTATGAGAAGTTACATACGTTATTACAACGTGGCATTTTCCCAAATATACGGATACACTGTTAGTTCATGCTTATGTAATACCTGTCTGTCTATTGTCCAAGTTTACGATAGAGAATTTTTGTACTTATGCCTAAACTTAGAATCCGAGTTTCTTCCTTTCTCTGCCTCACACCTGTCACTTAATTACCAAGCAGTTTGCTGTCATAAAATAAATAAAATATATGAACTGTTTCCAAAAGGGATATGAAAAGTGATTTTTATCGCTTTATCGCTTTGATGATTCGAAGGTGAATGAATAAGACGGCAAAGATTTGCATTCCTGCATTCGTGCAATAAGAAGTGTTCAAGATGAGTACCAGCACATTTTACGATCTTGCTAAGATCACTTATAGCACGAGTTACAGCTGCATGCAGTCTGTCGTAATAAATAGCAGAAAGTTCTTTGTAGAAAAGATTCTTTAAGTTTGACCAATATTGGACAGCATACAACTGACCTCAGATATCCCCACTGCCAAAAATAGACCACAGAGAGGTCAGGTGATCTTGTAAAGGCGACTTCTCCCTCATTGTCTAAAATTTTACAAAAGGAATCGTTTCTCTAGATTTGCTCAGGTCCGTTATTCGCCATCCTTTATCAAGATGGTTACAGATAACACACCTCGTTCATTTAAGAAAAAATAGTAAGATAACAATTCCCAGATACTGCATCCGTTTTCCAGCCAGTTTATGGAGATGATTTTTCAAATAAGAAAGGTCTAACAATGCACGATGACATGAATTCACACCAAACTGTCAACATGAGTGATTGCTTTATGTATGCACGAGGATTGGAAGTAATCTTGTTGTTGTGAGTCCCATATAGTAAGTTAGCTTAGAAACTTTGCAAGAAGTGCTACTCTCAGTGGCCTATTCCACCATCATAACGGTTTCGGCAGCAATAATGCTTCCCTAAGCTAACATGGCCAATCCTTCAGCGAGCCAGTATACATATATATATATATATATATATATATATATATATATATATATATATATATATATATATATATATATATATATATATATAGAGAGAGAGAGAGAGAGAGAGAGAGAGAGAAGGAGAGAGAGAGAGAGAGAGAGGGAAAAAAAGAGAGATAGACCGAGATTTGTTTAGACTGACCTACAAATGTGTAACAAAATTCTGTAACGAAATTTTCAGTATTAGGTTGTACATTGTACATTGTTGTTTATAAGAACATACACTAATATAAATCTTTAGTGTACAGAGTATAAAAGTAATATTTATGGGTTGAAGCGGAGATTGTTACGAATAATAATGAAGAGATCATACGGGATCTTTGAATAAAATAAAGCTTGCATTGTAAAGTAAAATGAACATGTCGAGTATCACAAGGATTTTCGAGTACAGCATTTTATTATGTGTTCATATTATTTCCCGAGTCTTGCGAGTATAAAATATGTGTGTATTTTGTATTTATATGCCGGATGTTCGACTAATTGGGCATTTTTATTTAATCTTCTATTTAATCTTAAATCTTCGATGCATATATTTTACTAATGTTTTAGATATCAGCAAAATAATAAATCAAGATAAATTAGATGAAAACATACTCAGGTTTTTAATAAATATATTTAGTTTTTATAAGTACTTAAGTTTCAGAAAAATACTTAAAGTACTAATAAAAAAATTAATTTCAAATTCTGTTGTATTTAGTAGAATTCTTTAATGCATCTTAACATCTCTTACGAAATTTCATGTTTATGTATCATTCCCTAGTAGATGCTGAAATATTTACGGTACGTTGATTCAGTTAAAGGTGTCAAAAAGAGAATTTCTTACATCAAGAACATTTTCCCACATTTATTCTCAGAATAGAATGTTATTCCCTGTCATACATTTCGGTATGTAATCCCAGTGATAACGTATACTTAAAAGAATATTTGTATATCAACGTTTTTCAAACAAACTTTTCAGACATACATATGGCGCCATCAAAATTTTAAATGATTTTTTGTATCCGTATAGCTGAGGAGATTTTTACAGTAAAACAAAGACTGTAAGCTTTGCTCACAAGTTTTTAATGTCTGTCTTTAAAAAACATTAATCTTAGTGACCTATTATGAGTAACATACACATACAAATATAGCCATATAAATTCGAGCGCACACACACACACACATATATATATATATATATATATATATATATATATATATATATATATATATATATATATATATATATATATATATATATATATATATATATATATATATATATATATATATATATATATATATATATAAGTATGTGTGTGTGTGCATGTTTGTGTGTCTACAGAGGGAGAAAGAGAGAGAGGAGGGAATTAGTATAGATATTCGTGGTATATTATCCCTTCTATATTATTCCTTTGTTATGTATGGAATTATTTCACTAAAAAGTGCTAAAACTTACTACTTTTATGATAAATATATAATATTTACTACTAACATCTAAAACAGAAAGAAATGAGACTGTGAAACTCATGCCAGCTGAAATATATGAAAATTGAAATTGAATATAAGAATAATGTATTGATATATCTTAAAATTGTGTAAAATAAGTTTATTGCATTTACCATCATAAAATTTAGCATTTTATCAAAAATATATAATAAATGTGGTTCCTGTATTTTTGAAATTATAGATAATCTCATATTTCGAAGAGGTAATGCCAAATATTTCCTCCAAATGAGTGACGGTATATTTTTCCCTTTTTTTATTTTTCGACCTATGACGAATATTCGATTTTTGTTTGTATTTGTCGGATTAATTGACTTCATTCTCCTGCTGACGTCAGAACTTCAAGATTTACTGCTATACAGAAATGTATGCAGGATGTTTCGTCTATAACCGTATTGTGCCAGAAGAATAAATTTATCAGTTCAATCAGTGATCGCACTTATGTATGTGAGATTAGTTTTTCTCGTCTGCTGGCCATTTGAGTTCTTACAAGAATTGCACTTCAGTTCCGATAAAAAAATAAACGATATTTAAATTTAACTGTTTTTGGAAGGATATTATTTTAGAGTATCAAAAGTGGGATGTTTAAAAACTTCATTGATGATTTCTGAATATCTGGATTATTACACATTGGATTATAACTCGAAAATAAATCTATTCCTACGATAAAGACAAGATAGAATAAATTTAGTAGCAAACAGAATAACGTGTAGCCACTGTGAAACTGTTTTTCTTGAAAAAAGGGGAATTAACGCTTAGCAGTTGGAACAAATCAAAGCTTTTTACAATAATTACCATGTGCCAACATTTTACACCTATTTTATGTTAGTTTTGCTTTTATATGTTTATTGCTTTTGTATTTAGTCTACTAAATGCGTTACTGTACTTTTAAGTGTCATATTACTAAATTATACTACTCGTCGCAACAGGCCCAAGGGGACCAGAGCCTACGATGTCAATCTCTTGTTTCCGATACCAAGGGCTGTGGGGTGTGAAGCATATGTTCCTGTTAGATGATCAACATTACGCTGAACCCTCAGTTTTTAGTTCCCAAGCATGCTTGATCCTTAGTTTGTCTATCCACTTAATTATTTCAGAATATTCCAGATATTCTAAAGGGATGAAAGGCTGAATGAACCTTACCAGGGAATCGAACCTTGGACCGGAAGGAACATATTACTTTTTGAAATTTAAAATCACTTTCATGGTAGCCTTTTATGGATTTTTATTAAATATAAAGTTCTGCTCCTCTTAGAAGGAAATTTATATAAGTTATTTAAAATGTTTTAATCTTAAAGCTTTGTCACTATAAGTAGTATATATTTTTAAAAAAACATAGATATTATACAAGAAATGAAAAAACATTATTTAACTACAAGATAACATTAAAAATAGATGTATATAAGGAACTATTTTTTATATCAAACTGAATTTAAGTATCGATTTTGTTCTCTAAACCTAAAACTTTAAGCAAGTCCAACATTTTAAAGTTTAAAGTTTCAAACTCTTTTGAAATCGAAAAAATTTTAGGTGAAATAAGCATTTATCATGATATAATATTAAATACATTATTCGTATTTATAAAACTGAGTGGTTTTTATGATAAAGAGAAAATAAGAATATTTAATTTTTTCTTCTTTTGACAATAAAGCCCCTGGTGGTCCAAAGCCTTTCAAAGAATCTTTCTCCATTCCAATCTCTGCTTAGTAATAGTCTTCCAGTTGCTTAGTTTCAAATTCTTGTGATCGTCCTCCACACTATTGGTCCATTTCGATTTAGGTCTATCCCTAGTCTTTCTTCTAAGAGCTTTTCTACTCCAAGGGTTGAAGAGCCTCGATTCTTTAAAGTGTTAGAACCTTCCAACATACAAGTCATAAATCATTAAAATATTTCCTAAATCATCTCCATGAGATTAGTCAAGTTTCTTGTTTTTTTTTATTTCAAGACAAGATGTTTTTAAACCAGTGGTATTATTTCTCCACACATATACTGGGTAAACATAGTACTGAGTAGCTAAGGCAACTCGAGGTTGCCACAGCCTGTACGCACTAATTAACATTTATTTGTTATAAAAATTAGTTTCTTATTTACAAATTTTAAAAAGGACTTTTTTCTGGTAAGTAGATTTCTTCCTCTTTCATTTGGTAAACATTTTATATATTTCAAAAAATGTGTTCCTACATTTAACAAACCTAAATAATATTTATAAATTCAGAATGTTGTTAATGATCTCTAAAAAGTTTTATTTTTAAGAAATGAGAATATTTTTGTTTTATATTAAATCAAATTTAGTCTATTTACTTAACACCATTCAGCTTCAAAGAAACTATGTCCCCATTTAAAAAACTGCATTAAGTAATAGATCAGTGCACAATTTTCTTTATCAAACACCTTGCATTCTTCCTCACTGGCTTTAATATAAAAAAAGACAACAAAGTTCTCATAACATTCTTGGTTGTCTTAGTATATAATAATCTAAACTTTACTACATGAAAAATTTAGATCCCGACGTTTCGTCCCTCGAACAACTATTCTTCACGTTCTTTCGAAGGTATTTTTTTTTTATCTAAAATGGATCTTTTTGCACTTTTCATCCAGATGGTAACAGAGAAGAGGTAAACATCTACATAAATCATTTTATGTGAAAACACCCTTGACGTTAAAAGAAGTTTTCTGAGATTCTGTTGGAAGATTTGCATTTTATGAGAAACATTTTTGAGCAGGGTGAAAGTAAAGAACACGGAGAAATTTTAAATTTATAAGTTTTAATCGGATTTTCTATGGTATTTATTTTTAGGAAAACCGCAGTACACGTTGAAGTTTTCTTCTTATTTTAATTTTATACACATTTAAAATTTACTTATGAAATATGAAAGATTCATAATAAAGATATATTATTTAATTTTCATTATAACCTATGAAATGAGAATTGGGACCTTATCTTAAGGATTATTCGATATTTTTATATCTAAATATATAGATACATAAAGTTTACAATTCAAACTACGGATTAAAAATTTTAAGTTTATTTTTTAAAAAAATATCTTATATATTTTAAATAGAACATAATTTTAATCGAATTTTCTATATTATATGTTTAAAGAAAAATCATATTGCAATGTATGCAACCTATAACTTGCATATTGCAAGTCAATGTTGATGATAATCTATGACAATTAATGATTCTGTTACGAATAATAATTCATATCTATTAAGAAATTAATGCATTTTTTATAGCTTACAATGAAATTTAAATTATATTTTAAGAAGAACAGTTGTTAAGTATGAGATTGTTAACCCACTGAACGGATGCGTCGATGGAGGTTCAACAGCGAATTCCTGTTCGAAAACTGACTGGTCGACCCGTTCTCGTTCGTTGTGTTTATCCTTATTTCGACACGGCCGTCACCCTTTCGACGCAGGTGGTCTGTTTGAAATTTGTCACGCCGTTTACGTGTCGTCAAACTATTCAGGCGCTCATGGCGCGTTTCACTGCAATACTCTGGGGATTATTTGGCACCTGCTCTACTCTTTTCTTGAACTCTTGCCTTTCAACCCCCACATATTCACTCATTCTCCGAACTCCAGACAGTGGCCTCGAAATGTATTGATAGTTTTCTTGAGGAAAGAATTTATGTTTTGCAATTAATTCATAAAATCTTTGATATTGACAAATATTTTGAACAAGGGTTAAGTACTAAATCTTTTTGCAATCACTTAAGAAAATGATATCAATTACGTGGGGTGAATTAATTTTTGGGTTCTATGAAAAATTTATTCACCCCACGTGTTGCATTTTTGCTGATCGCTTGAGGGTTTATACTCACTTCGATTCCAATTCTAATTGGGTTTTAGTAGATTGATTTTTAGTCAGTTACCTGAAGGCCTAAAATTATAATCCAATGGATACGTCTTTTTTAATTGAGAGTTCATATGACAATGAAACAGGAAGTAGTTTCTCTGAGGAAAGTGAAGATAATCCATTAGATTTAGCTAAAGACTGGTGCAGCCTTGATCCAAGACATCTAGTAGCGCCACTAAGATTTCCATATATAGGACACCCAGGAATGAAAATAGGTATGTGCGATATTGAAGACCCCTTGGAATATTTTAATATATTTTTGATAGTAAAATTATAAATGAAATATTGCTTGAAACCAATGCATATGCTGAAAAAATTATAAATGAGACTGTTCTGAAACAATATTCTAGAGCACAGCAATGGATACCTTTATGTGTGAATGAGCTACGAACTTTTTTGGCTCTAATTATACTGCAAGGAATAAATCAAAAATCCCGGAAAAGTTGGTTTTCGACTAAAATTCTGTAATTGAAACACCTTTTTTTTCCAGAATAATGAGTGAAGGACGATTTTCCCTGATTATGAAATTCTTGCATTTTCCTGAAAAAACACAACGGCTGAAGGTATAAACTGCTCAAAATTGAGAAAAATTGGTTTGAGCACATAAATGAAAAAATTTCAACTGTTTATGTTCCAGAACAAAATATCACAGTTGATGAATACTTAATGCCATTTCGTCGAAGATTATCATGGAGGCAATATATACCATCAAAACGATCCAGATTTGGTATTAAGTTCTTCATGTTGTGTCAATCTTCATCCGGATATATTTGGAAATCCATAATTTACACAGGAAAGGAAACTTTATTTGATAAAGAGTTTGAAAACTATGGTTTATCAATGAAATCTGTTCTGAGTTTGATAAAGCCTTTGTTAAACAAAGACTATTGCTTAACTACTGTTAATTTTTACACTTCTCCAGAACTGACCCAGATTTTGATTGAAAATAAAATTTATATATATGGCACTGTTAAACCAAACAGAAAAGTTATGCCTCTATTACTAAAAGGAGCAAAACTAAAGAAAAATTATATAACTGCATATAAAAAAGGAAAGATGATAGCTTTGAAATGGAAAGATAAAAAAGAAGTATGTATGCTTTCCACAATACATGATAGACATATCATCACTGAAGGAAAATCTTAACGAAATCTCAGTTAGCTTCTTATGGAAAATATACTAATTTCTGAATCTAAGATTAACTGCACGCCATTTCCCAAGTTATGTGCCACCCACATCTTCTAAAACTGAGGCAAGGAGAAGATGCATATTTTGTGCTTCTAAGCGTAAATCTGATGGTAAAAGAGTAAGAAAAGAAACAAGGTATATGTGTAAAGACTGTGATGTTGGCTTATGCATGATTCCTTCTTTGAAATGTATCACACAAAAGAAGATTTTTCATACTAGAAATGTAAGTATATTTTGTGTAATAAAACTTAGTTCTCATTAAATGCATTATAAATTAATATTTCATTTCTTTTTTATCACAATCTCCGTCCATGGAAATTTTAAACTATGTTCTTTATAAGACCAAGCAATAGGGAAGGGGAGAAACGAGCTAAAGTTTGCAGGATTGCCTTTTACGACTGAATTAATTAAAAGTGCATTTCAAAATATTATATTTTTAAATCACATATTTAATTAAAACACTTAAAACAAATATTTCAATATTTTATACATTTGATTTAATTGCTATTATTTTGTTCCAAGTTGTTTCACACTTTTAATAAAATATACTATACAGGTTTGACCATGAATATATGTATGTATTTATATAGCCAGATATAAATATTCATATATATATATGGATATATATACATATATATATATATATATATATATATATATATATATATATATATATATATATATATATATATATATATATATATATATATACACTCATATTTTTAATAAGGCATTTTTTGTTTAGGTTCTTGAAAAGCCAAGGCCATTACTTCCCTGCTCGAATTCACAACTAGTTGTATATATACATATATATTTATATATATATATATATATATATATATATATATATATATATATATATATATATATATATATATATATATATATATATATATATATATATATATATATATATATATAATACTTTTAGTCATTTTATGTTGTTTTAGTTAAAAATTAAGGAAAGTTAATGGAGGGAAAGGGCGAAATTGGGCCCAGTGCAATTTTTAATTTTTCTTCCTCTTTTCAAAAAATACCCATTAATTTCAGGCTTGTTTTATGTTTCATTAAAGAAAACCTTCTTTTATATATAATTTTCTATTTAATTATTGCTTGTCCTCTTATTTACCAATTGAGCTTCGTACATTCTTATGAGAAAATTCGTTAGAAATCGCTCACCCATTTTACTATCTTTCCCATCTTAGTTCAGAATCCAGGATATGTAAATTATCTATTTGCTCCACGTTGTGATTTATCTCAAATTCTATTTCCACATATAAAAATCTATGAAGAGATATTCTTTAATGTGTTCTTGGGATTTTTAATTAAAAGCAATATTTTTTAAATATTAACTAAAAGACCCATTATTCATTCTTTTATTTTTTGAATTTTTAAACAATTTATGATTTTTAATTTTAAAAATCCCAAAGTCAAATTAATTTATCTTTTTTTCTATATAAAAATTAAAGAAAATGACATTTTTTAAACAACTCTTCATTTGTGATTTAAATCAAATATAACATGCATTTACATTTTAAAATTAAGCTTTGAAATTTAATTATTTTAAATTTGTATTATTTTCTATATGCATGATACTTGTAGAAACACATTTTTGAGAAAAAAATTAATACAAAGCGATAATAATTTAAAGAAACTAATTTTGCGTAACGGAACTCCTTTACCTTGCAGGGAAAATAACATAAAAATAGCCTGACAACTTTTAAACGGGCAACTCTGGTATGGTACGGTAAATTCAGTCTGGAATTTACGAAAGGGGTGACTGCTTTGAAAGGGAAAAAGGTGGGGAGGGTGGCCGGTGGCTGGGTTAATGTTGTTATATTCTTATATAAAGAGCTGATGTAGCTCAGTCTGCAAAGGCAGTGATCTTGTAACAGAAAGGTGGCATGTTCGAAGTTGGAGCAGGTATAAGATCCATCGTGTTCGTTAAAGGTGATTGGGCATATAAAATATGTTCGTTGTTACCATGTTCTCCATATATATATTGTAAACGATATATATTGTAAACTATACCTCTAGGGGTAGCAAGCTAATCCTGGGGGTCTTCTTCTTGATACCTGCTTCTAAATTACGAGGATCCAGCGGAGGTAATGTCACTCGCGTTCGTAGCATATCTTAAGTTACACGTGCTCCACAGCCTTGTATTGGAATAGAGGCATGTAGTGCTTTTATTGCCAGGTGTGTGAGGAAAAAAATTTTCTTATATAAATTAATACTTTACAGTGGAAACTGTTAAAGAGTAATTTTAGTATATTTATTTTAGTTTTCAGTACAACAGAAGAATCTAAACTCACCAAGTGATTATAAAGATAATTCAATAATTGTTTACAGTTATCAATTTTAAATAAATGTCTCTAAATTATATATTTCTCTTAAAATTACAGAACACGCGATTTCAAATTTCAGTATATCAATGCAAATTCATAACTTAATTAGCAATGAGTGTTGTTCACAATAAATAAAACGGCATATATTTTAATGGCTTCTAGTAACTAAAAAAATGTATATAATAATCCAATGAAAACAGCCTGATATGTTAGTTTTTTATTCCTATGATAATTTTGCATGAACTTACATTTTCCTTATGAATGAAAATTATCACCGATAAAGTAATATATTCTTCTAGTTCCCAGTTTTTATCCGAAATATCCCTGAGTATAATTTTAAGTCAATTTATATTTCATCTATAAAATAAAAATTGATAGGAATAAATGTATTTTTATACATAGTTTACAATCTATTACACATCTATTTTAAAAAATGACATGTAAATCAAATTTATTATTTATTCAATGATATTTTTAATTACAAAACTGATCATATTTAACTTTTTCTTAGCCTTAATAATTTTTAGAGAAACATATTACTTAAAAATGCCTTTTATTCCAGGTTATGAATATAAAACAGTTTTACAGATATTAATAATATATAGACTAATGATGTTATTCATACACCATTAAACGGATTTTAAATATAAATAATCTGCTACTCTAAACAATTCA
>CM063504.1:45543768-45546268 GCA_032207245.1 Pardosa pseudoannulata | reverse complement strand
CCGCATTCAACTTTCTTAATTTAAAGATGTCTACAAATAAACCTATTATTTAGAAAGTTATGAAAAGCTGTGTAGAACGTAACGGAGATATGGGAATTTGTTTGAGAAAAAAAAAGTGAAAAAGGTTTACCTCAGAAGGGTTTTTTTTAATACACATTCTTGGTTTATCAAGACAGAATAGATGTTTCAAAAATCCCAAAAGTCAAAGACAATAGGAAGTTCTTCCACACATTAGTTTTCTGTTAAGATCACTCTCCAAATCCACTTTATAGAAAGACATGTCATCAGCCACCACTTTCCAAGAATGTAGTCGTCCTAATCCGCAAACCTCAACCTATACGACTATTGACACTGGAATTTGAAACAAAAGGACCCTTACTCTGGACGTTGAGGTTCGGTTCGAACCTTCGTTGTGACGTCCCTTTGACGTCAGTTTGCGAATGTTTCCCAAGAAAACAATCAAGCTGACGTCAAAATGACGTCACAACGAATTTTCGAACCAACTCGCAACTTTCAGATTAAGCCCCCTATTCAGTCTATATAAACCAAGAACTGTAACTGATCAGAGGAAAATCCTTTCACGGCGACATCATGTTCTCAGTATTTCCCCGGACATACTACGGTCAACTGTAGAACATGCTATCTTCTGATTTCATATGACAGATAAAAATGATGGCAATCATGTTGAACATGTCTTGTTGTAATGATTTTTTAACAGTAGTAAATGTTCGCTAAGTACTTAATTCATCAGAAAACCCACTTTGATGGTGAAATTGTAACCATTATTTTTAATATTGGCTTAAGAAAACTCTCACCTTTCTATTATGTCCTAGTTCATACCTTTCTGAATAATATTTTTTATAGTAGACAACATGAAATTAGGATAGTTTAATGATGGCCATATATATATATATATATATATATATATATATATATATATATATATATATATATATATATATATATATATATATATATATATACATATATATATATATATATATATATATATATATATATATATATATATATATATATATATATATACATATATATATACACACATATATATATACATATATATATATATATAATATATATATATATATATATATATATACATATATATATACATATATACATATATATATATATACACATATATATATATATATATATATATATATATATATATATATATATATATATATATATATATATATATATATATATATATATATATATATATATATATATATATATATATATATATATATATATACATACGTGTGTGTGTGTATTTTATTTTTTGTCTATTTCTTTCCTTCTGTGTGTCTTTATTTGTAATATTTATACGTGTAATATATCTACATTTTGACATTTTAATATTTATTAAACTGAACAGAATGAGATGCACTAGACATCTCATGAGAAAGGAAAGTGAAAGATCTGCTTTGAAATGTTCATTGCCTTTCCTTTTGGACAATGACGAAGGGTAAACTAAAACAGAGATGGTTGACTATTTGGACTCTGATTTTAGTGTTACTAAGATCAAAAACTGGAGGTCTACGGTCAAGAGGACAACAGCCTGCTGAGATCTCTTGAAGAATTCCAATACACACTACGGGCTATCGAGCCACATATCATGATGATGATAAGTATATCCCAGCATTAGAATTTAACTGCATATCTTTTATAGATTTCTTATAGGATCGTGTGATGAAGTACTTTTATATAATAAGTAGAACACTTTGAAGCCTAGATTCAATAGATTTTAATTTTTATACATTTATAACATTAAAAAATTGAACTACACAGTTTTTTAACTTATGTTAATTTTACAATAACTTGACATCTATGAAAATGTATGGTTTTGATTTTCTACCATTTGGGTTAAATTTAATTCTAGAATCCAAGAACTCGGGTTGTATCCACAAGAAATAATTGGAAATTTTAGCCTTTAAAAGAAATTTGAAAATAATTGGAAATTTTAGCCTTTAGAAATTGGCAATGACTTCTAGCATGTGTTTTCATTTTATTGGACTGAGTAACTCAATAATGGTAAATAATCCTCTTAAAATATGTAAACATACATGATTTATTTATTGAAATTTAGTACTATGTTTTTATAGTGAGTGTAACCTCTTTATATGATAAAAATAATAAACAAAGCCAATACACATAATAAATAAAGTTTATGTAAAATTTAATAAATAATAAATAAAGCAAATATACATAAATAAAAAGCCATATAAATATTAAATAAAGTAGAAAACACATTTAAAGGGACATCTTTCGAAATAAATAGTTGGTTTTAATTGCATCACAAAACTTTCGTTGAAATTCAATATTTTCTTATAAATATATAAGGAGTTCCATATCTCTAATAACAAATCGGTGAATGCTGCGAGGATATTTGTTTTAGCATACCATATGTTTGTAAATACTTAATGGAATCATATACAAATTGACAGACATTCTACTCTTATTTCATCTGTTA
>CM063504.1:45503768-45538768 GCA_032207245.1 Pardosa pseudoannulata | reverse complement strand
AAAAAACACAATCTAGAACAATGTATTACCAAGAAAATTACAATAATACAAAATTAATCAAAATTTTTATTGCAATTTTGGATTTTGATAAAGTTGCAGAAAATACTCGATTATTGTAATATTACATGCATATCGATCACAATGAAGAGATAAGTCTAAGTGATAAGAAGAAAAAAGATATATATTTTATACTAGAAGAAGTAAGTGTTATATCTTACAATCCCATGTAAATGATAAATATCAATAAAACGATTTGTTTGCTTTCACATTGTTACTTTCAGTTCTCGATTGCATTACATATAGTATAGTGTGGACAGTTCGGCCAGTTTAGCGTGCTCGAGTTAAACGTACTGTAGAAAGATGTTACCTTAATGTCATAAATTAATCAAAATTATCCACAATTTTCCCTCTTTGTTTATATTCATATTACAACTTTAACACGAAATGTTTTCAAGTGCTAATTATTAACCATAGTCTTCCTTCTCCTATAGATGAGATACCAATTTTGATGAAATATTACTTGTTTTCTCCTATAACTAAACGCAAGCAATATCCCAGTTAGCAACTTTCAAAGTAACAAATGAGCACGATATCAACTATATAGACTGTGAAGTACTTTTAGAAATACCAAAAACTAATAATTTGATAATTTGTGGGCAGACATTGAATATTTCGTGTTAATTTGGTATTTTTGCTATTGTTAAATTTTTGCTATTGTTTGCTAGTGTTAGAGTTAAATCTGCATTTGTGTACAATATTAACACAATTATAAAACCTTTATGTCTTATTAATTAACTTTCTTTAACTCTACATCCTTCAGAATGATCTAGAAAATTTTTAGTTTTGTTAAAAAATTATAAGGTCATTACCCAAATTCAAGAAAACAAATTTGATGCTTATATGGAGCTAAAATCAAATGAAATCAACAACATGAGTAAGTGGGATTTTATAAAATCAATAATTGTATATCATGATTTGTGTAGAAACATTATTTTGAATTTTATATTGCTCCTTGTAAGATCTTCACATCAAAGCATATTTTAGTAATAATTTTATAAAATTGCTGAAAACACAAAATATCTTGAACAATTTTCTAGATGTGTATCTATGAAATAAATTAGTAAAAACGATAAAAAGGGGTTCACTAAAGTTTTCATAGTTTCAAAATATAAAGAAATTTTGTTTATGAAGTAGCATGAACGCATGGATGTTGCTGGTATATCCCTCTAATCTAATTGCAATCTCTGGGCAGCTGATATTTACAGATGTTAGAACAACTTGACAGGAAATTTTCCGATAATCGATTTGTTCTCCGCTTCCGAATCAGTACCGTATGTGGAACAAGTTAGTATCAAACAATTACAAATTTGTTAAGCATACACTTTTGACGGCATAAAATTCAAACTTTAAAGACAGCATTATATTTCTATTTCTCCGGGAGAAAATATTCCATTGTTAAAAAAAATATTTTCTGATGTACTTGTAATTTTAAAAAAAGGAAATTATGAAATAAAATTGAAATTTTTCCCATGCTATGGCAATGAAACTGAATATATGTTTAATATTTTATTTATGTTTAATATTTTATTTGATAAAGCTATAAGTTTTCTTGCTGTTTGAAGTTGTAATAGCAAGTTGTAATGTTATCTATAAGTTCCTTCAACATCAGAATTTGAATTTTTATGAGTAAAAGCATTTAAATAGCTAATGATGGAATGTTTAGACAAACTAAAAAGATAAACTGTAAAATAAATTTGACACATAAATGCAATATCAATTTATGGTTTGACGTGATATATATCAGTTAACAACATTATCGTATTTTAGTTTCTTTACTAAAAATACAAAGTTGCAGAGACAAATAACACATATTTTATACCCAAAAAATTCTCACAGTATTTTCTATCAATCATCCCTCACCCTTTATTATGATAGATTCATCCTTTTAGTATCAGAATAACATCCGTTATAGGCCTCTCCCAAAGCAAGTCTTTGTTTGAAGGCGATTGAATAGAATGTCATATATTCCATACCCGTCATCAAAGAAGAAACGTGCTATGAAATCGAGATAATAACACACACATGGTCAGATACAAGTAAAGTAGACATTTATGTAACCATGTATTTTTGTTTCGATCAAATAGAATATCATATATCCCTTACCAGTCATCAAAGAACAAACGTGTTATCCAATACAGATAGTAAAACATATGGTCAGATACAAGTAAAGAAGATATTATGTAACCATGTATTTTTCGTTCTATCAAATGTCACTATTTAAATAAGTCATCAGAATAACATGAATTGTTCGTATGTCTCCAAACAAAATTTAGTGGAAAGGCGATTCATAGTCATAACATGTATCCCAGACCCGTCTTCAAGTAACAAACTTGCTATGCCATCTGATAATCCCAACCATAGCCAAATGCAAGTAAGCATCGCGTGATCATGTACTCTTTCGTTCGATGAAAAGTCACTATTTACATGTCATAAATATTTTTTTTAATTTTATACACCTTAACTCTAACTACTTTACACTTTATTGAACTTCTTTATTGATATTGTTTCGTGGTGATATAAGATAACAAACTTGTAGTAAGAATGAGGTACTAAATTACAATAATTACAGTAGAAAAAGAATACAAAACGCACCAGAAATTTACAAATTTAAGGACTTATTCACCAGGGTATTGAGAAAATGCAGTTTAATATTAAATAAAGTACAATCAGAATATATCAAGTTCTACGAGTCATGTGACTTACTTCCTCTTAGATACTGGCGTTGATGTAGAATTTTGAAATTTCATCATCATCAGAGTCAGTAGATAGTAGAATAGTCAGTAAAATATCTGACAGAAGTTGAACAATTAAAATAATTACAATAACTTTTCCTGTTATATCATACTCATTGATTAAACAATCCAGTTGTTTCTGTAGCTCAAATGAGAAACTTCAACCAAACAAAATATCATTTTTTAATAATGATGAATTATTGAAACCTTCTCTTTTTAGATTATATATACTATAAGATTGGTAGACAAAAGCAAACATAAAAAAATCGTCAAAACGATTGAATTCTACTTCGGGCTTCATTTTCATACAAGAAAGGTGATTATAAAGGAAAAGACTAGCACAGCTTATGTCTGCTTCACATTGTGATAAGGCATTTAACAGTCTAGTGAAATTTCTCTTTCTAGAAAAATCATGAAAACTTCTGTACCATTCTTCTATATTGAACAACAGGAAACAAATTTCGGTGGAAAGGCGATTTATTGGAATATCATGTATCTCAGACCCATCTTCAAATAACAAACAAGCTATACAATAGGGATAATTCCCCACATGGTCAGATGCTAGTAAAGTAAACATTATGTGACCATTTATTTTTTGGTCTATAGAAAGTCAGTATTTAAATGTCATCAGAATAATATGAATTGTTAGTGTGTCTCCAACCAAAATTTAGTGAAAAGGTAATTCATCCCAGACCTATTTTCAAGTTACAAATTTACTATGAGATACTGCTAATTCCACCCATGGTCAGATGTAAGTAATCATCGCCTGATCATGTATCCTTCTTTCAATCAAAAGTCATTATTTAAATAAGTCATAAATAAAAGATTTTTCTAAATATTATCCGCCTTCACTATAATTACTTTGAAGTTTATTGAACTACCATAAAACCATATTCATTGTTCGGAACACATAAAAAAGGTCCAAAGAACTGTATATATTACGACCCATAGTTGTACCGAGAAAAATGTGAGAGGAAATGAATGACGTCACATCTGGTTTACGAGAAAAACTTTTATTCAAAATATGAACATCGTTATTAAATAAAACTAGTAATTAGACATTAAGTACCTTTATCAACATTTTTGCTATCCATTTGCTAAGTTTAGTAGACTTACGCACATTTATTTTAGTTTTTCCACAAATTTACATAAGAAAAGTCCAACGCTCATATTGAAGCACGTGAAATGCAATCAAATCGTTGTTTGAATTGTAATTTAAAAGACTGCATGTAGTAGCTACCGGTAATCTTCACGTGATAATATATTCGCTTTGGAATATTACAATATGTACTGAATCTTCAGTGAATGTAATAGTAATGCTTTACGAACTGCTAGGGAGTATTCTCGTCGCTATCCATCACGTCGTTCTTCCAATGCCAACGTGATCCGCAGATTGAACGACGGAATACTGGAAGCATGTACCCGACAAACAATCTACACGACGTTGGTGGAAGAACTCATGATGTGCTTACGTCAGAACAGAAAAATGAATTGTTCGGCGGGTGCAAGAATCTCCAGAGTTGACTGCACGCACATTAGCCACGGAGGTGAATGTGAGTCGCAGTACTGTGCACAGGCTATTACGGGAAGAGGAACTATACCCATACCGTTACAGACTCGTTCAAGGTCTCCATCCAGGTGATTTTCATCGACTCACTGACATTTGTGAATAGTTATTGCAACAACATGTAGTCGATATTGCTTTAATGCACGTATCTTGTGGGGGAATGAAACAAGATTTACAAGTGATGGGGTCTTCAAGATTCACAACAGGCATACGCCTGTTGGGCCGCAGTCAATCCTCATGAAATCCGCCGGCATGCTAGGCAACCGATTAATTGTACAATACATTGTACAACTACTACTCACGGTCATATAAAGGGCAGGACCTCTGTGTAGGATTCCCTCCCCCCCATCTGCCGAAATATGTCAAACACTTAACCTTGTCTTGATTTGGCCATATTCAGGGGCATGACTTCTGTGGAGGAACCCCCACGCGCTGCAGGGACTTGTTACGTATAACCCCAAAACTTTTTTTTTGCTAATAAACGTACGATGGGCGGATGGCTCGGAGCTCCAACTTCGTCGCTGGGTGGGTATTTCCGGATTGGCACCCAACGTCCTACACCGCAGAGTCCAGTGGGCGGCCAATCGCCGACCAAGTCAATTGTACAATATCTGTTGCCTGAACAGCTCAAGGGACATTCATACTTGATATTTCTCAGGGATGTATTAAGTTACCTCCTAGATGACATACCCTTAGCAGCAATACTTGGCCTGTGGTTACAGCATGATGGAGCTCCGGCGCAAGTCAGATCTCTTGTGCGTCATTGACTTGATGATGTTGAATACCCAGGGCTTCGGGACCTGTTTTATGACCACCACGATCTCCAGGTCACACTTCTTTAGATTTTTCCTATAGGGTCATCTAAAGGAATGGGTTTATAGAGACCCAATTACTTCATGGACTTCGTCTAGACTGTGTGTTTATTTTTGTGAACACTACGATGCTAGAACGTGCATAGTTAACCATTCCACGACTCCCGCATGCCTCCATATGCGAGGGGGACATTTCAAACATCTTCCTATTTAAAATTATTCAAGTACTGATGTTCATGTTTCAAATAAAGGATTTTTTCGTAAACCGAGCATGATGCCATACATTTTATCTAAACTTTTTCTCGAAAACTATGGGTTTCAGAGGTACAGTTCTTTGGGTATTTTTACGTATTTCAAACATCGAATCTGGTTGGGCAGAGTTTATCCGGTCTTGCTGGGACACCCTGTAAATCCCTGTATCTAACTGCATAAGAAGTTTGGTTTGGTTTGGAGCGCTACGGTCTACTGTTTTGCACACGAGGGCTAATGAGACCCATAAGAAGTAATTTAATTGTATAAGCAATAAATTCTGTATTTATACAACAATAAATCTGATTTCATACTTCTTTTGTTAAAAATTTAATATATGTCTAAATAACTGGCATAAAAATGTCAAATGGTCTTCCAAATGGCATGAAATGTACATTTTTGTTTGAATGCAATGTGTGTTAAAATTATTAGTTTTTCAAATGCAAATAAATACTGCAAATATTTTCTCAAATGTACAACATTATTGATACTGTTATTGTTAAATGGGTTTAATGGCATATGTAAACTTACTGACACATTTTTCTATATCTAGTCTAAGCAAGAGCCTAAATTTTAAATTCATCTTTTAGAAATTATTTCGAAATATTTGTATTTGAAAGACAGAGGATAATATCAATGTGATCTGCTGCACACCATTCCAATTCCAAGATATATTTTATTTTAAACACGAACGTTTTGTTTAAATGGATATAATATCATATAAATCTATTACGAAATTTACTCTCTTTATTTTTAATGATATAAAAGGAAGGTGACGTAATTATTTTATAAAATACTATTAAAATTTCAGCTAATATTTATTTTAAAATCGTAGTTCCATTTACTTAAGCAATGTATATATATTGAATATTATCATTAGTGTATTATTGTACATATTATTTAACAAATGATATAGTTAATAAAATTATTATCTCTTTTTTAAACTAATCCAAGTTATACTTCTATTATTTTTATTTATACTTCAAGTATGCCATATTTTTTATTAGTATTTTTCTTTCGTGAGCTATTCTATCCATTTCCTATGACGCATATCCTATTTCAGTCAAATATGCAACCTAAAAAGGAAAAAAGATTTCATAAATCCATCGCGAAATTGTACCTTTCTCCGGCTTAAAAGGTGCGAAAGTAATGTCATATCAATTTATCCTTTTCGAGATGTTTTAGATGCTTCAACTAAAATTCATTTCAAAATCACATCTGCAAAGTTAAAAGAAGTCTAAAATTCAAACTATAATATACACTTATAACTATTATTTAACAAAACCTCTTTGCATACATTACTTAGCAAACAAGTTCGAACAAAACTTGTTCTTTGAGCGAGATTTTTGTCGCTATATTGCTTTTAATGGATTAAAAAATAACGCATTTAATGAAAAGATGAATGCAATTTAAAATGTCTTTTCGTTTATATTATTTTTTTTCTTTTAAACTCACTTCAAACAGTTTTCCATTAACACATACGAGATATGCCTCACCTACGTATCAATAATGTAAAGCCATTTTTATTTGGTGTTAAAAAGGTATGTAAATTTTGTAATATTAAATTTGATTTGTTGCCAAACGTAATTTAAAATATTCATTTTCTTTTCCATTTTCGAGATCTTTTAATGCATTCCTATTTCATCTCAGGAATATTGTAATATGTCAAATTCATTAATATTCAAAAGCCTGAATGTTAATGATGGATGATCTTTAAATAAAGATAAGCGCATGTATACTAAAACCTGCGTCTAGAGAAAAACGAATTTAGAAGGTGAACTCCTGACAGCAAATTTATTGTGTTCAAATAAAGTGCACGAAAAATACCGCTTTCTTATTTATGAGCATTCGATTTTATTTGCACAAGCATTATTCTAAGAAGCATAAGCACATATGCAAATGGAATGGAAATTTTCGTTTATGTTATTCATTCCGCGGCTTTTGTTTTCCATTTCTTTATTCTCTGAAGAGTGTATCAAAATTAAATTCATTGGAAGCTTAATTAAATACAGTGATTATTACCGTCGTACATCAGAGTTGCTTTTAAACGTTTTATCTCATTTACATCACACCAGATTTTTAGACAGTTATGCTAACCAATTCATTCGAATGTTAATTTTCGAGAAATTTAATACACATCAAAACCACTGTAAAAACTAATTTTGGTAATATAAGCATTAATTAACTATTCATGCCATATGAAATATTAGACATTTTTTATCTGTATAAATATGTGTTGTATTCATGTATATATTATCCACTTTTATAATCTATAAAAATTTGATTAGAGGATATTAAAAATTGACATTAAAATGTATTGTTTATAGTTAGTTTGGTTTTCATCTCTACGGTCTACTTTTTGCAACACGAGGGCTAATGAGACCGGGACCTATTGTTTACACCCGATTCCGAACGGTTACGAGCATCCATGCCACACTGGGATTTGAACCTACGAACTCTGGTTCCAAAGGCCAGCACTCTAAGCATTCCTTCACCTTACGGCCTGTCTATATTCAACTGCAGATAAATTAATAATATCTTGTCTGTTACTTAATAGTGCTATTAAATCTATAAAATATATTTATAGTGATTTTATCTTCTTCTGAATAATATATATATATATATATATATATATATATATATATATATATATATATATATATATATATATATATATATCTCAAAAACAAATCACATTTAAAATAATTTCTTAACTTCTTATGTAAAAAGTATATCAAATAATATTCACTTATCCAATATCAAAAATGAAAATATGATGTTTTGAAAATATGATGTTTATATGTTGTTTTGTTGATATATGTGTTAAGGCTATCTCCTGTTTGTGATATGATAAAAATATCTTGCGTTTTCATAGATTTGACAGTATGATCATTGTTATATGGTGGAGATAAATTACCTTTCATCCATGGATTATCATCGGTATCGAAATAGCATTTTTCCAACATTTCAAGCCATCTACAAAACTGAAAGTGCATCTCCAAGTAAATGTTTCACTAAATTACAACAATTTGCAAATTATAAAAACATTCTAGAATGGAATTTATGCAAAGTACTGTAAACAAGCTTTATATTTAAACCCTTTTGTAAGATCGCGTATCGCTGAATAGTGGCGTTAAACTCATTTGAATATCAGTGCTATGATATAGGGGGCAGTCATGTACATCTCTGATAAATACATATGAACTAACACCCCGTTACTTTGAAAAGGTGATTTTGATGAATTTAGCACAAAAAAGGGAAAATTCTAATAGCTTTTTTTTAATTTTCTAAAAGTTAAAATCTTGGTAAATTGATAATTTTGTGACATTTTTTTTTTAAATTGACAAAACGCTAAAACTATTTTATTTTAACTCAATCATCTGTAATAAAAATAT
The DNA here is from genome assembly GCA_032207245.1 of Pardosa pseudoannulata. NCBI lineage: Eukaryota > Metazoa > Arthropoda > Arachnida > Araneae > Lycosidae > Pardosa > Pardosa pseudoannulata. The sequence goes on along the minus strand of CM063504.1, from coordinate 45,529,953 downwards.
AATGTGCCAAACGTTCTGTATTTCTTACTGAAGTCTGTATTTTAAATTAGCATTATTTTTATTAAAATTTTAAAATATGAGATATTCTGTGATAAATCTTTCTTCAACTTTCTTCTTTTGCGTACATTTGGAATATTAAAACACCTGTGTTATTTTATAGCTAACTGTACCCGGACCTACTGATTTAAGCATCCATTCACAAGATCGTGCATGCCGATAATATGTTTGGATTTTAGATAGAAAACACAGACAAACTCCCCTTTTTATTTATACAGAACTAGCCACTTTGATCCCAGCTTTTGATCTGAGAGATTAAGACTTCCAAATAAAAGGTACATTTGTTTAAAAATTTAAATTTTTTTATATTACATTATAACAAAATTATAAGTTTTCTCAAAAATTAAACAACCCGTTTTAAAATGAATAATGGTATCATTAAAATTTAATTTTCCTCCTGAAATTAAAAAATTTAATCATAAGAAATAAATATACACATGTGACTTTTCTTCTAATGGAAAAACATGTGATTTCTGTCAGGTTAATTAAACAGATCCTATATATCTACAAATAGAAACATTACTTGCGTGACATAAATATTAAACACTTCTCCAAACTATAACGCTATTAACAGTGAAGATGTTCGTAATAGTTACTTATAATTATTGATTCTTATCATTGCCTTGAAAAACGTTAAAGTGAACACAAATATTTCAAATTCAATCTAATTATTTTAGTCTAATCCAATACCTAAATAAAATACAATTCGTTTCATAAAATTCCCTTCATTTGTTTTAAAAACTGATTAAGAGATTTCAAAGAGTTTTAGTTTCTTATAGAAATATGCAAAAACTATACTTAAGCTGATCTGATAGATTATAACGGAAAATATAATTTTTAAAGATCTATTTAAAATCAGTGCAACTGAAAATAAATTTTAAAAAGACAAGTGCACTAAATATAATCCTAAAGTTTTTGTTATATCTTTAGTCAGACAGCAGAAAAATGTTACCGTAATAGCATTACAATATTAGACTAAACTAACAAATATTGTCAAAAAAAGAAGACAAGTAGTACTATCTGGAAAACAATTAGACACCACCAAATAAATTAAGTTAATTTAAGTTAATTTAACACTTTATTGCAAGAAAAATATGAAATATTTTCGATCAATTTGTAGAATAAGGATTCTAAAGATAATATTTACAAAATGCAACTCAAAAAGAAGTTAAGACGAATAAATTATTATAATATTCCATGCAATCTAAGCAAATTAATTATAATTCTATCCTAAAATAAATTTCTGGCGCTTCTATTCTTAAAATTACAACTTATTCTTAACACACTACATTTTTCTCTTAAAATTGCTTAATGCCATTGTTTTTACTTTAAATTGTGGTAAAAGTTGGTGATTTCAAGAACACGAAAATTAACTTTTAATTTTCTCAACTATTCCCATTTAATTGCTGTACGTAAATTAGTTTAGTCTTAACGTCCCCTTCACCACATTCTCTTAACACTCCAATTAGCTGGCTCATATGTTTATACATATATCTGTGTTCATATACCATTAACCTACAATTACTGTAAAATATTTGTAATCATATTCACAATTCTTAAGAAAGAAAATCACAAAATTTTAAATGGATATTTATTAAAAAATGTTTCATTATCCTTAATAATTTTTGTTCATACAAAATAAAATATTTGTAACTGTAAGGAAAATAATGTAAAAAAAGTCATTTGATACTTACCATGCTTTATATTTATGTCTTACCTTTTCCGTATTTTCTTTCCTTTTATATTCCAACAAGTGTTTTTATCGTAGCCTGGAGGAAAGAAGAATCTTTAGACTCTTACACGCATTTTCTCCTAGAGAAAACTCAAATAATACATTGCGTGTAAACTAGTTCTTTTATACTTGTTTTCTTGGCCGCCTACATGAAGCCACATGAAAGTCAATTTGTCAAAAGTTTTGCAGACTTCTAAACTCAAATTATACGTTGTAGGATATTTTAAGTAGCTCCGATATATGGGTATTATTGATGTCTATACAAGTAAAATAATTTAATTCTACTAGTTTCCACTGTAATCAAATACAGGAATAGAGTCTGAATTTTTTTTATAAAATTTTAGCCTAATTAATAAAGATAACATATTATAAATACATTACTAGAGGAAAGTTTGAAACTTTTGTTTTAACATATTTAATACATCTGTTGTTATTTCAAAGTCATTAATAACCCAAGTTTGCTTTATATCGTCTTTAATTGTAGTAAAATGCCACTGATCTATATTACAATATTCAAATATAGAACAAACGACAAGGAAATATGCTAAAAAATTATAAAAAAATTAAAAAGTAAAAGAAACACTCCATGTGCTACACCAGAAAGAAAACAATTGCCAAAACAATTTAAAAGTTTGAAATTTTACCGTAATGGGTAGATGTTGGCTTAAACTGCTGATTGTAATTCCCAACAGGAAATAGTTAGACCAGTTAAAAGTGAATTTCAAGTGTGAAAGTTAAAAGTGAATTTTTAGTGTTAAGTTAAAAGTTAATTTTAAAAGTTAAAAGTAAATTTTAAGTGTGAAAGTTAAAAGCGAATTTTAAGTGTTAAGTGAAAAGTGAATTTTAAAATTCCTTTATAGCTTTAAATTCTCTTATGACTCAACATAAGAGAATTTAAAGCTATAAAGAAATTTTCCTCTCTGGTTCTCACTGAAGCTCCGTTGAATTTCTGCCTTACCAATTTTATTAATAAAACTACAAATCAAACATTATCTTTCTTAATAAAAGTTTCATTGTTAAATCCATTACTCTCCCTATACCATTTTAACCATATGACATCAGCATCAAGAACATATATGTCTGAATAAACTTTCTTCGCCAAATCAGTTCTTTCCAAGCATTTAAATGTAACCAACAAAACTCTTAGTATTTAAAGCACAAAGGTGACTAATTTACTATGACTTTAAACAAATATTGTAGAAATCCTGAAAAATTAACCCATAGATGAAGAATTTAGTAAATTTTATATAACAGATTTCAAACATAAAAGACAATGTTATAAGACTTTAACTTGTTTTGATTTCATAAATGAGGCTTAAATCAAATGCTTAACTTTTATTTGGTTGTTAGTTATTGAAACTTAAAACTATATTGAAACTATAGTTTGAGATTTTAAAAATCTCAAACTATAATTTATAAGTAGGAAATTTATTTTTTTAATCAATGGAAACGTTCAATCAGTTAATTTAATTTTGTATTTCATAAGCAATAAATATATTTACTCTACTAAGATATACGGTGTCGCTTATGTATTCCTGTTATATCATTTAGGCATCTACTACTTTCAGATAAGTTTAAGATTTGTAAAATTTAACTGTTGTTTCTTGTTCTATTATTCTCTTAGATGAAGAGATACATTTTATATTTTCATATTAATTAATGTACTAGCTCTTGTTAAATAATTAAATCTGTCTTTAACTTTATCAATAGCAATATAAAATATATGTATATAATTATATATACACTAGCTGCTTCGCACCCAGTCTTCGGTCTGGGTTTTAAAATTTTTCGAGGAAAGGTTTAGAACTTCTATTAAAGATAATAAGACGTATTAATAGAAATGCTGAATAAATCTCGTATATTTCAGATTGTTGACGATTATACCAGTTTATTAATAGCTGACTGTCCAGTAAATACACTGTGTTGCCCATGAGACGCTGCATAATAATTCCCAATTCCACTTTTTTTAATGTAGGAGTCAAAATTCAAAATACTATGGAGAGTAATATATATGTACTATTCTGAATGGGATAATTCATTTCCTAGATTGGATGTTTGACATACATAAAAATTAAATTTTAAACAAAACCTATGACGATAACTTTTTCTTTAAAAAATGGCAATTGTGAAAAAAAAAAACAAATTTGATAGAACATGGCAGGTTTTTAATAACTGAAAATAAAAATCTCGCCAAGAAATTAAAATATAAAAAAGTGATTTCCTAAACAAAAATGAGTTTAGCTTTTAGCAGATAAGAAAATAGTCTTAAATACATAAATGCCATCATATATTTATATAATTAAACTTGAATTTAAATAGCGTAGATACGTTTTTGCGTTTCCCGATGTTTCCATGCTAACGATTAAATCTGCATCAAATTTGTGTTTTATATTAAATATACTAAACCTTTTTTTTATTGAAAAATATAAGTTTAACCCTAAATTACATTACTGTATTACTACTGTACGTTGATTAGCAACGTTAATATACCTTGCCATATTACGTGGTAGAATAGGAAGCAGAGGTTTTGACAGCAACAGTGCTAATTTTGTTGGTAGTAATAAATGTTGTCCAAAATTAAGGAAATTTATGACAAACCACATAGTTTTGTATGAAACAGAAACACACATTCATATTGACAATCATATGAACATGAAGATAACTATATAAAATGATAGGTTTTTATTTGCCCATGAGAGTCACTGAAATTTGTACTTTTTGCTATTAAAATATTGTTGATAAACATTTCATTGTAACGTAAATATTAACCAAGAATTAAATTTAAAATTAGTTCTCATATAAAAATGCTATAATTTGCATCACAAAGAAATGAAAGTTAATCACTTTATATCTAATTTCCAGGTCAAATCGAATTGATAGTACGCAGACGATGTCTAAGTAATATAAAATAAGAAATGAATAAGTCAGATATTTCAAGGAATGACGTCATAATGATAGAAATATATCATTTTCACCTATTTATTGTGTGATAAATTGAAAATTTTAATCTCCTGCTTTTAACCGAGGAAAACTGCGTTTAAAACAATTACTTGGGAGGACGTCACATTGCTGGAAATATTGATTCTTTCACTTAGTTCTGATGCGATAAATTACAAATTTAATCTTTTGCTTTTAACCGGGGAAAATAATGCTTGGAATAATGACATGAAACGCTCGAAAAAGATTGAAGGAATGGACTTCGAACATTAAAAATTTGCACAAAACTTCCATGGGACAAAACTTCCATGTACTTAATAATTTCCCAAATTTACACGGCGATTGGATGCATGGTTTTTGAATCTATCGAGTACAGACAGACACAAATTCATTTACATAGAGAGAGATAATGATTTTCCGTGTAATCCGTAATTATTTACCATTATAAAAACTGTTCGTATGGCATACCAATGATTGCAACTAGAAGCCTTTATTTGCCAGTACTCTAAAATCACTTACTTCAATATTTTATTATGCTGTATTAACCCTTTAACAATCATATAATTTAAAAAAAAAAAACATCATAAAAGTGCCTCTTTTTATCGCTGAAGAATATATAAAAATATGTGTATGAACAATATATATATATATTTATTTTTAGTTTTTGCATTTGTCTTTAGCTTAAAAGTTAAAAAAGTTAAATTCCTGGGAACAGCCAACATTTAGGGTTATTATAACTGGTGTTCCAGCAACAAAGAAAAACTTTAAAAAAAATATGTCTTTTAAACATTAAAACGGGGAGGTGCATGAATTACTGAAGTAGATAAAATTTTAGTCTATATTCATCCAGGCAGCAATGCAGATCCATCATCACTGCTCTCAGATTCATTAACCGAACTTTCATAAAAATCAGTTATTTCAGAATCACTCTCAGATCCATTTATACTAAAATCAGAATCTATTTCACTGTATGACTCTCCATAATGAACAAAATATTAAAAAATAAATTTTATCTTGATCACAAATCATGTGTATTTACAAAGAGCCTAACTATGTAATTTGCTAGTATTACAAATACATAACACAAATATATTTCGTTAAGGTTGACATATAGTTTAAAATAAACTATCTAAAATTCCTTTAAAAATATCCGAGTTCTGCCATATGGCTTGTAAAATGAGAAATAAAATGTTTTCAGGGCAAAAGAAATGAATTAGTTTTAATCTTATTAGCGTGTTACTATTGAAAACTCCAGCCCGGAAATATCATAGGAGTAAGGAATAGAAAGCGTAACCTCACCCCGTCAGTTTCACTTAAGCTTGAAGGAAGGGGTTAATATTAATGTAAAATCTATAATCTAAAGATTAATTTTTATTGTCTATTCTTTGGGATGTTATGATAGCTACTTTAAGAATTTGTCTATCATTTTTCGACAATTAAAGTTTCTTAACGAGATCCAAGCCTAGCCGTCATGCAATGTATCATACATCAGTGTATCATTCATCATACAATGTAATTAAGTTTAATGTTTTCGTAAATCTGTAGTATTAAGCTATCAAGAGTCAGAATGACAGCTTTAGGTAATTCTAGGGATATATAATTATTATCTGTTAAAATATTAAAAAATCCTAAACTTAAGAAATATCTATTTAATAAACAGGACTTAATATACAGACTTAGGTATTTTATATATTAAAATTCGAACAAATTTGAACAATGTGCTTGCTTATATATACTGCTTATGCTTCCAGAAAATTGGTTGCAGATAGAATTGAGTACACGAAGCAGTTTAATCTATTATTTCGGGTGTCACGCATGCTTTCAGTGTAATTTTCCACAAAGCTTAAGACATTATTCGAAACAACTGTGGTTACAAAAGCGACTTGTTAGATATAATTACTGGACATTCTATTCGCCATTTAATTTATTGGCACTGCTTCAATATATAATCATAACCAGAGGATGAATAATACATAAATTGAATCACGCTTGTTTGGAATACATACGAACAATACCCTTTAGAGTTTAGAAGTGCATTATTATAACCGCTAAGTTTAAGAGCATCTTTTCAATTTTTCTTTTTTTTTTTTTTTACTGTTTAATCTTCATACAGTTAATCTCATTTAATAATAAAGTATATGTATTATTGTTATAATATTATATCTATTTCCCTTAAGCTTGCTGTTATATGGCTTACAATCCTTTATGAGACAGTTATTTAACTCAATTCATAGTTATGTTTTAATCATCGCACTTGTATTTGTATTATCTGAACAGTACATGCATAATCTGGGTACTGCACAGTATATGAAAAAATAATAGCTGAACATAAAGTGTTAAAATTTGTTTCAGGACATTTGTATTCAAAAATCAGTAAGTTTAAATTGCTAAAATGTAAGTTATAAAATAGCCATAAAAATACCAAGAGATGGTGCTTTACCCTGAAATTGAGAAAAACTTTAAATTCAGTAGTATAACATGTCATAGTATGAAAAAAAATAGATTCAATCTCGAAACAAAATTTCATTCGGAATGAGATGATAATGATTAGAGATGTAATATTTTGCCTATACAGCTAATCTTTTATGCCTCCCATATAAATATGTGTAACGCCTTTCGGATTTTAATACGGCGAAAGAAAATTCCAATCCAAGTATATTCCTGCATGGTAAATATACTGTCGGAATATCTTACTTCTTCAGATGATTAAAAGAAGAGAAGTTTGTATTCAAAAATCAGTAAGTTTAAATTGCTAAAATGTAAGTTATAAAATAGCCATAAAAACACCAAGAGATGGTGCTTTACCCTGAAATTGAGAAAAACTTTAAATTCAGTAGTATAACATGTCATAGTATGAAAAAAAATAGATTCAATCTCGAAACAAAATTTCATTCGGAATGAGATGATAATGATTGACGGTGTAATAACATTTTGCCGATACAGCAATATTTTATTTGTCGGGTATAAATATGTGTAACGCCTTTCGGATTTTAATACGGCGAAAGAAAATTCCAATCCAAGTATATTCCTGCATGGTAAATATACTGTCGGAATATCTTACTTCTTCAGATGATTAAAAGAAGAGAAGTTTGTATTCAAAAAGCAGTAAGTTTAAATTGCTAAAATGTAAGTTATAAAATAGCCATAAAAACACCAAGAGATGGTGCTTTACCCTGAAATTGAGAAAAACTTTAAATTCAGTAGTATAACATGTCATAGTATGAAAAAAAATAGATTCAATCTCGAAACAAAATTTCATTCGGAATGAGATGATAATGATTAGAGATGTAATATTTTGCCTATACAGCTAATCTTTTATGCCTCCCATATAAATATGTGTAACGCCTTTAGAATTTAAATTCATCGAAAAATTTCCAATCCAAGTATATTCCTGCATGGTAAATATACTGTCGGAATATCTTACTTCTTCAGAAGATTAACATAACGACCACGTCTGGTAACGTTTTAAACCAATTTGAACATTACATATTTCCAAATTATATAATACAAATGCAACAAAATGTAAATATGTATTTACTGTCACTTTTCAATATCCACGTTAAAAAAAAAGTTTAGTCACTTATATGACACCTGTTATTTAAATTAATATGATTACGTAACGGAAAATTGAATCCTAATACCTTAAATAATGCAATAAAAAGTGCACTTAATGTTTCCAAAAATATCACCGTCATCAAATTTAGCAAAAAGAATACTCGCCAATTTTTTTTTATGTTGATGAAATAAATATAATGTAGAAAGAAAATTAATAAAACTTACAATATTGTATAACGATATCTGTTTGTTATTTCCATTAACTTTCTTTCAAATGATATATTCGATCAAAAACTTGAGTAAATAAAGTATAAGAACAAAGATCTCCGATTTAGGAGAGCAACAAGAAGCGAAAAATGAAATATACATACATACATACATACATATATATATATATATATATATATATATATATATATATATATATATATATATATATATATATATATATATATATATATATATATATATATATATATATATGTGTGTGTGTGTGTGTGTGTGTGTGTGTGTGTGTGAAACACGATAGACACGCTATGCCTCAGCCGTGGACTTCAGTACTTGGGCCCGAATTGATGCTGTGGTGGTCGAGAGATTGACAAGATTATTCAAAGGATATTAGCAATATTATTTATTCATCTCCAATAGTCAACGGCCACGAAAGTTACCCATGCAGCCCCTTATAACCTAGGGGCTCCACAAGCGTGAGGAAATAATTTTAGGTGCGGCCTTAATAATTTTGTTGGGAAAATTTTATAGATCTTAGTTCAGCGAAAATTGGCTGGAGAGTTCGTTTAGCCAAGAGAAAGGAGATTTTATCTATTACAGAGATTTTAACTCCAAGAAGTTACTTTCAGAGGTTTATACAGAGAAATCGTGGAGTTGGTGGTTTTTTAATATAGAAATAAGTAATTTTAATTCTAAGATTAAAGTATTTAAATTTTTATATATATACATATATATATATATATATATATATATATATATATATATATATATATATATATAGATATATATATATATATATGTGTGTGTGTGTGTGTATGTGTGTGTATGCATATATGTATGTTTTTATCAAGGAAAAGTAAGTTCAATGTCACAATAAACATTAATTATATAATATTTAAGTGTATATGACTATCATAATACTTTTCAGCTTAGATATATCTTATTTAGGTTATTTTATTATTATTATTTAAATTATCTTTAGAGCCATTAAACATGGTAATTCACACGAGTTTCTCTAAAATAAGAATAAGTTACTGCACGCTTATCAGTCGCACATAGAATTCTTTCGAGATTTTTATTCTTCTTTATAGCTGTTCTTTAAGACACTTTCGTTCTCACTTATTCTGTAGTCCACTTCTAAACGACTTGCGGAGGCTCTTTCAGTTCTTGATCGCTATTCTTTCTGCGCAGCTATTTATTGGTGCAGACGTGACCTGCAGACAAAGTGACACGACCAGATATTTGAAGAGTCATTTTTGCAGAATTCCTCTGTGTGAAGGATGTAAAAATAGAAAAACCCTCCCTCGAGAAATAGAGGAAAATATTAAGCAGTAGTAAAGGGGTCTCACTTCTTTAAACATCCTCCGAGAATCCTATTTCGAAATAATTAATCTTTTCCATATCTTTTTGCAGTCGCATATATCTGAAACAATTTGACACGTTGATACAGGCGGAAGTCGTTAACGGTAAATTATGTGTAATATGTTGTTCAGCATTCAACTCTCTTCTACCCTTGTAAATAGTGATTTGAATAAAAGGTCTCACCTTTACCATAAGTAAGCTTACTGTAAGGAAAAAAAGGCAATTACATAGCTTTAATGTGGTTAGAAATAATTCGAATAATAACTGAAAAATTCTAAATATATATCGCTACCTTCCTATTAAAGTCGTAAGCATTCTATTATTTTCCAAACATTTATTTCAAAATTGGTTTATTTTGTTTTTGCTTTGTTTTTCTTTAAAATAAAATAAAATAAACAATATTTATTATTATTGTAACGAGGTGCTAGTGTATGCAAATAAACCAACACTGATGTATGAATGATTGCGGGTGATGTCATGAGAATCTTTAATAGAATACATCTTATTTTCAGTTAAGTGCGGCATGAGACCGAAGTATGTTAGAGATTATAAATCCACTTTAAATAAAATTAAGAAAAGGACAGCATATAAATATAGAGTTGTTCAACAACACAAGTTGTTAGCACAAACACCAGTTCTCAAAGGGGAAACACCGTAAAATAGACGGTATGGAATTGAAGGAAAATACCTAATATTTAAACTAAAACATTTATTATGTACAATATTTACAAATTAATACATCACTTGATTAGTTTTTAACATCACCTGCAATTATTTGGTTTTGCTATTCATCAATACTCTTGAGAGGATACTCAATAGATTCCTTATCAACAGATTATGATACCCATGTAATAATTATGAATATTATTATGTTTACTTCCAGTAATTACAGGGGAGCAGGCTGGAGCTGCCAACAGACTGGGAGTCGGTATTGGCGTAGGGGCCGTTATTTTGCTCGATGTCTATGCTGGCATGCCGATCATAGGCATGCGGGCTCGGGCATAGATTGCTGGCCCTGGATCTCTGGCTTGCTCACGGAATCTCGATGTCCAGCAACTCTTGAATCCCGTCTCGAATCCCAGTCCTCCTCCCAATTTTCTTCCAGAACTATACACCTCGGTTCAAAGCCCCTTGTTTTCTCTGTCAAAATCACTTGTTTGTGAATTTTTCCCACGTATGCACCGGGTGTATAGGTGGGCTTATTAAAATGACCCCTTTGAAAGTTGTCATTATTGCTTAGCCCCTGCTCCCATATATCATGGCTACATCTCATGGCTTGGGTTTGACCGTTACACTTGTACCACTCCGTGAGCTATAACTCTTCCGCAGGGATCCCCACTCGAAGTCAACAGCTGCACCTAAATTCTTCTTGGAAATTTAGTCCACATCTGTGTATGAACGTGTTGACCATCGTGGGAAAGTACATCCGTACAAGAGTAATAAAAAGAAGGTGATTATAGAGAGAATAATTAGAAGCAGTGGAGAATAAGTAATCATAGGGTAGGCTTACATGAAAACGAGAGGGAGACGGGTGAGATTCCACTAAAGTCAAGATATTCTTAGATTTCCAAACGCGTGCTAGACGCGTTCTGGCCACTTTTAACAAGATAGAAAGGTTACGGAAAGAATTTAGACCTGAAGTGACGTGTATCATACAGTATTGTTATTAAACGTTATTATTAGCAATCGCACCTTCACTTTTCTCTTTGGAGCAAATGCTACAACTGCCAAGGCTATTTTGGAGGTAAATGTAAATGATGAAGCTTATCTGAGAAGCGATCCTCACATTTTTTATAATAAAATATGGAATAAATAATTAAAATCTGGTTATCGTAATTTGGGATAAAATCAACAGTAAATTCTAGAAAGTAATATTACATTTGAATTCATAGTAATCTAACAATCTTGTGCTTTAAAAAAACCCAAACAAAAATTTGAAACAATATTAATTTTACTATAAAATATACTGAAAACTACAATTAACAGTATTAAAACAATGTTATGCTGTACCATTCAGAAATATGTAAATTTATTTTTATAGAAAATTACAAATTTAACTACATCTAACAAATCAAATGTTATTCCCGGGATTGATTTTCATTCGAAAAGAGTTTATCTAAACTTGGGAAATCTTGAGAATACCACTGAAGTTAGGTTCCGATAGGGAAGTATATTTATATTTCAGACTACGAGACACCGGAAATTACCTCCATGTTCTTTGACAAACCATATAGGATGAATCTTTAGGTCCTATATTCCTCTAACTAAGATATCGGAAGCATATGGGAAGGTTTCATAATCAGAAACATATTTCCTTCTAACTATATAAACTTTTATTTACCAAATTTAATATTCCTACTGCGAAAAAATAAAAGGATTGATTACAAAATAATTACTATGAGCATATTTAAACAAAAGTCGAAATTGAGAATACTATATTTATATCGTACATTTTCAAAATTTATTTTTATCGTATGCTTTAGTAGGATATTAGTAAATCAATAATAATAGTGGAAAATGCAGTATATTCCTACAAAAGTACTATAACAGTTATTTTAAGTATAGAAGAGATGACATTTTCTTCGAAAGTTTTGTTTTAAATATGCCTTTTATCAGAGACTTTCAGTTGTTCATAAAATAGATGAAAAGACTTACTTAATTAACTCTTTAATATTATTATTAGCAATAATTGTATACGTCATACTAATAATTGTATAAGTTAAACTTTTAGTCACATTCCTGCTGTTACTAATATCACTATCTCCTTATTGTTAATATCAAATGGAATACATTACTTTAATCAATAAATGGTTTTTAAAAATAACCCTTGTTATTTATTTTGAAATTCTTACAGAAAAGAAATTAAAACTTGTTTCTGTATATCTTATAATTATGTTTTAAAAATGAGTAAAATATCTCCTAACGTTCTGTGAGATAACATATAGGATGAATCTTCAGGTCCTATATTCTTCTAACTGTGGTGTCGAAGCTTGAGAAGGTTTCAAAATCAGAAAAATATCTCCTTCTAAATATATATACTTTTATCTACAACATTTAATATTCTTACGGTGTATAAAAGAAAAGGATTGATTACAAAATAATTACTATCTATAAACATATTTAAATAAAATTCAAAATTGAGAATACTACAGTTAATTAGCATATTTTCATAGCGTCCAAATGAAAACCAAGAAGAAATGACCTGCCATTTTTGTTTTCCGGAGATGAGATGGAAATCTTCAGCCTTTCAAAATCGACTCTAAGAAGTAAAGTCTGGGTTCTACTAATTAGAGCCGATTACTTCTCGTGTAGCAAACAGTACATTTTAGTGTTCTAAACAAAAACGAAACATATAATAAATTTGTTATCATCTACTGGTATCTTTTAACACAAATTCTTTAAGAACACATGTTATTTTCTCAAAACAAAACCGTACAGCAAAATTTTGCTACAGCTATCAAAATTATATAATTATACTTTCTAAAATCCAAAGATTGTAATTTAAAATAAAATTACTTAAAGGTTGAAAACTTCAAATAAAGGACAACTCAAGAAAGAATAATTTTCCCATTTTAGAGACATTCTCTAGTTAGAGGCTGAGAATCAAAGTAAGAAGACAGCATTTTTAATATATATATATATATATATATATATATATATATATATATATATATATATATATATATATATATTATATATATATATATATATATATATATATATATATATATATATATATATATATATATATATATATATATATTATATTATATATATGTATATATATATGTATGTATATATATATATATATATATATATATATATATATATATATATATATATATATATATATATATATATATATATATATATATATATATATATATATATATATATATATATATATATATATATATATATATATATATGTATATATATATGTATGTATATATATGTATGTATATATATATATATATATATATATATATATATATATATTAATTCATATATATATATATATATATATATATGTATATATATATATATATATATATATATATATATATATACTATATATATATGTATATTATTATATATATATGCTATATATAAGTATATATATATATATATATATATATATATAATTATACACATACATATATATGTAATCCAGCAAAATAATAACTGCCGGGTACAATAATTAAGTAGCCCCTATTGTTTTTACTTGCCCGGGCTACTGGGCAAGAAGCCTAATTTGCTAGCAGGAATAAAGTAAGATGCAGTTGGAACAAACAATGCAGAGAACGGAACACAAGTTTAAGTCTAATTGAAATTCTATTTAAGAACTGCCCGAAAAAAACATCTTTACAAGTCAGCGGTAGACTAGAAAATGTACACGAAAACACGTTCTAGAACAGAGGTGGACCACAGAGCTAGAAGAATAGAATTTTTCAAGGGAGAAGAAAAGTTAGTCAGCAAACTTATAAACACTGTAGGTGAGAGCTATTTTTTAGGCTGCTGGAAAATGTGTTGAATGGATAGAAAATTTACATCTGGTTGACGATAAAATTTTGGGAAATGTGTTGGAAGAATTATAAGTCGAGGTTTTAGGAGATATTAAAGTGAAATAATTTTGATATATTACACATATATATGTAATATGGGAAAGATTCATCAAAACGCACAGCACATTTTATTTCTGGTGAAGACATGTGAAATCAACAGTCCAAACTTCGAGAACTTCGTTCACACACTCATTAAGTAGGGATTTCTCAGGTAAAAAGACTACGAATAATCCCTAAGCACATTTGATTGCGTGATAAAATATACCCATGTGCAAAGAGAACACGTTTACTACAGGTTAAAGAAGAACTGACAGAGGCTGGATTAAGTCTATAGCGCGTCTGGAGGTAAAAATCAGAATTACCGCGCAAATATCAACGTAATTTAAGAACAGAAGTTATTAAATATATGTGTGTGTGTGTGTGTAATTACATTAAAATTTATTTCTACATTTACAAATCGTCATAATATCTTACGTCCATTTCTTGGAGTTACTTCCTACAATTTTTACATTAAAACAAAAATATTTGATGAATGTTTGTGTTTACATCAAATCATGTATCACTTTTTTCAGTAGTGAGTTTAAATTTTTTTATCACTTTAATTTTTCAGATTCAAACCTGCCCAGAAGGATAAAACTTTCATTCCTTTAAAATTATTCTATAAAAGTTAAGCTTTCGTAATATGATTATGAAAAATATTTAAAAGTTTGCCTAGAGTTCCAAGGCAGAGAATGTATCACAGGGTTAATCTGACACAAAGTGTATATTACAGATAGCAGTTTTTATGTTTTGGACAAGATTTTTTACACATTGAATTTTAACGTAGTAACAAGCGTAACTATAATATAGTTACAGATTTAGTAAGAGAAAAAAAACTATAGTTTAAGTAAGTAAAACCCGAAAATTTAACTAACGGGGGTATATTTAACTTGGAGTATCCTTTACTTTGAATTTAATGCAGAGAAAATGTCTATATTGATAGTGGGTATTGGAAAAGTGTTCTTATCCAGAGTTGTCCACTACAGAGGTTTTACTGTATTTAGTTTTCTTTTATTCTTTTTTTGAAGTACCTTTCGATTTTTTTATGAACTTATTATATTTTCCTCTACATATATCTTTTATTTCGAACTTTTAAAAGAATTTTTAATAATTATATTCACCAAAGTTCAAAGAAAAATTGTTTTTATTATTAAAACTTAGGGATAGTTGGTGAATTATTGAATATTCCCAAATACTTTGAGATCCCGTTTAAAATGTACTGTTATTGTTTCACATATTTCATACTTACAGTCTTTACTAGGTCGTGGGTATACAAAGAAATGACTTTAGTTTATTTAAATGTGACTCATTTATTTTAAAGATTAGTTTTGACAACGTAATTTATTGCTTACTTAATCTATACTACTCCATAAATATTGAGCGAAACTAAGGATTCTTTCCAACCAAAACGGTCATTACCTTAAAAAGTGAAAAAAATCTTTTTAGTAAGCACACATAACATGTAAGAGGTTTATGCCTAAATTTTCGTAAGCTTTCTTTCACAGATTCAAGAATTAAAATCTGAAACATTCAATTTCATATTTTTCTAATGATGATAAAATAAATTAAATTCACGAGAATATTTTTGATTAAAACGCTACATTTTAATACGTGACTCCATGCTTCGTGAATGAATTTTTCATAGAGAAATAAAGTTACTGGAAACGGATTTTGAAACTCTCTTTTCTCCATATGCAATCAAATTTTCTTCAAAAGAAATTGCTTTACGGTCCAGAAGTTAAGCAATCTTGTTGTATCTTCGTATTGTTTGGCTAATTAGTGCTATAACTCTTAATTATAAAGGAGAATTTTAATTTCGCCATTTTCTTTAAGGTGAATAATTTCCTTAGATACAATGAAAGGAAAATGAATAAAACCAAATGCTTATATAAATATAAAAACAAAGCATCGAAATACATAAATGAACTATTTAAGTATACTGCTTTCTTCAGAGTTTGTTTTTCACAAAATTAATTCTCTCCTATTGTATTTTGAATGAAGATTCAATTACTCTAAGATGCTTTGAAGTCACACTTATTCATTTGCTTTTTCATGATTTATTATTTTCTAACTTCTAGAAGAGAACATTCTTACAGAATGAAAGTTATAGAATACCTCTTTTTAAAGAATTTATATTCTTATTGACACTTATAGATGCATACTGAATACTAACGTTATTAATATATTTTAGTATTAGTCTAATATATGACTTCTAAAATAGCTTTGTAAAATATATTTTTTATTTAACATTAAATGAATGTGCTATAGAAAGTCAGCATACAAAATTCATTTTTATTCTGTGTATCTTTAGTACACATAAACTCAAAATACTGATAGATTCATTTTAGTAGAATAAAAATCAGCTTTTTTTCAAAATATTGAACTACTGATATTGCTTCTATTTGCAACATATAATTATTAAGTACATGCTTAATACCCTGAATACTTTTTTTAAGGAAAAACTGAATGGCATTGAAAAGAAGTTTTAAATCTTGACTTAAAAGTGTAGAAATAAGACAAAAGTTACTAAACATATATTGATATTCTATATTAACATTAATATTTAACATTAAATGAATGTGCTATAGAAAGTCAGCATATAAAAACTCCTTTTTATTCTGTGTATCTTTAGTTCAAATAAACTCAAAATACTTATAGATTTATTTTAGTAGAATAAAAATCAGCTGTTTTTCAAAATACGGAACTACTGATATTGCTTCTATTTGCAACATATAATTATTAAATACATGCTTAATACCGTGGAATACTTTGTTTAAGGCAAAACTGAATTGTATTAAAAGAAAGTTTTAAATCTTCCTTTAAAAATGTTGAAATAAGACTAAAGTTACTAAACATATATTGATATTCTATATTAACATTAATATTTAACATTAAAAGACTCTTCATCTAAAAGTGTAGAAGTGAGAGTAAAGGTTTTAAATATATATTGATATTCTATATTAACATTAATATTTAACATTAAATGAATATGCTATAGAAAATCAGCATACAAAAATTCCTTTTTATTTTGTGTATCTTTAGTACAAATAAACTCAAAATAGTGATAAATTCATTTTAGTAGAATAAAAATCTGATTTTTGTCAAAATACTGAACTACTGATATTGCTGCTATTTGCAACTTATAATAATTAAGTACATGCTTAATACCATGGAATAGTCTTTTTAAAAATGAAAAAACTGAATGGCGTTTAAAGTAAGTTTCAAATCTTGATTTAAAAATATAGAAATAAGATTAAAGTTACTAAACATATATTGATATTCGATATTAAAATTAATATTTAACATTAAATGAATGTGCTATAGAAAGTCAGCATACAAAAATTCATTTTTATTCTGTGTATCTTTAGTACAAATAAACTCAAAATACTGATATCTTTATTTTAGTAGAATAAAAATCAGCATTTTTTCAAAATACTGAACTACTGACATTGCTGCTATTTGCAACTTATAATAATTAAGTACATGCTTAATACCGTGGAATACTTTTTTAAAACAGGAAAAACTGAATGACATTTAAAGGAAGTTTTGAATTTTGATTTAAAAAGGTAGAAGTGAGAGTAAAGTTACTAAACATATAGTGATATTCTATATTAATTAGGCTGATTGAAAATAGTTAGGATTTAAAACTATGCGTGGAATATATTTTGTACAATAACAATGGTATATGTTCATAGCTTAATTTTTTATATACTCAGGTGACCCGAATTCAAGCATTGTACAGTGGAATAAAATATATTGAGTAAAATGTAAATTCAGTTTGCCACATATTTTTATGGAAAATACATTTTAAATCCATATAAAAACTTTTATAGCTATCCTATTTGATATATTTGATATTTAAGACATCTGCTTAAAATTTTAACCCTCAGACATGCGAACCCCTTATATATAAGGAATTAATCAATGTCACTTTGAAGAAATAATAGGGCTAAGACTTATAAATATAAAAACTTATATAAAATTCAGATTCATTTACGAGTATGAATTTTATGAATCATGCATTTATACCACACATATTAGAAATTTTCACAGTTAAGGAGTTAATTTATTTAAGGACAACAACAATGTATTAAGGATTTATAAAACAACTCAAAAATATTTTGTGTCCCAGACATCGACTTTAAAATGTTTGTATGACAAACATTTTTTTTCTTTGAATATATGTCTTATTTCATAAATATATTGTGTCACTGTAGAAAAGTGTTTTTGTATATAACGTATATTTTGTGTTTTTAGTTTAAAATTTTTTAAACAAGAATACATGAAATATCTATATTTCTGATGTTATATGTATTTCATTCCTGTTGGATTCATTTCATATATAAGAATATACTGGTAATTTTGACTCATAACTTTGAAAGGTGGATATCAGCACAACTCTTATTTTATATTGTATATTGCATTTCTCAAACATTGAATGCTTCAGTAATAATATATATATAATAAGATCTCCAGAATTTTGTGCATTTTTTATCAAACTATTGCTTTCTTATAGAGTAATAAATGGGAACAAATGAAAGTATATACAAAGCAATAAATAGGAATAGGAAAAACGAAAATGCAATTCCTCGTACATTTCGGTAAGGTTTTTAGTTAGAATCTCCATAGAGATTTCACAACATTCAAAACTTCGATAATAACCTCAGACAACATATAATAAATTTGAGGTACTTTATTAAAAATGCATCCATCTTAAAATCAATATAAGAGCATGAGAGCCTTAGTCATTGTATATGTATAGCAATTGGAAGGTCTGAAAAATCTGGACTGTCATTTCTATATCACATAATTTTAGGTGTATAGTTACTAATTATTAATTAAACAAAAGTAGCTCCATTGGAAATACTCAAGGCATATTCACTGTGCATAATACGGGTACCTCTCGTGACAGAATAATTCTCAGATATTAACAAATCTTTTTTATCATCGTATACTTTAGCAGGAGACATGTGTAAATCAGTACAAATAGTGGAAAATGCAGTGTTTTTCAGCAATAGAACTATAGCAGTTATTTTAATTCTAGAAGAAACTACATATTTTTCGAAATATTTTATTCCTTTAATTGAATTTTATATAAAGCAATATTAATACTTTTTTCAGGTTAAATAATGTATAATTTTCAAATAAATATTAGAGATATAAATACACCTAGAGATTTTCAAATGTTGATAAAATAGATGAAAATATTTACTTTTAAACACTCTTTATAATTATTATTAGCTGCTTCGCACTCAGCCTTCGGTCTCGGTTTTAAAATATTTCGATGTAAGATCTAGAACCACTATTATAATAAATCAGATATTTAAAGTAATGACGTCAAAATGATAGAAAAATATCATTTTCGCCTATTTATTATGTGATAAATTGAAAATTTTAATCTTCTTCTTTTAACCGAGGAAAACTGCGTTTAAAACAATTACTTGGGATGACGTCACATCGCTAGAAATATTGCTTCTTTCACTTAGTTATGATGTGATAAATTAAAAAATTAATCGTTTGCGTTTAACCGGGGAAAAAATGCTTGGAATAATGACAGAAAATGCTTGAAAAAGGGGGAAAGGAATGAATTTGGAACTTTAAAAATTTACAAAAACCTTCCCAGGGACTGCGATTGGATGCATTGTTTTTGAGTCTATCGAGTACACACAGACAGATAGACACAAATTCATTTATATATATATATGTATATATATATGTATATATATATATATATATATATATATATATATATATATATATATATATATATATATATATATATATATATATATAATATATATAATATATATATATATATATATATATATATATATATATATATATATATATATATATATATATATATATATATTAGTAATAATTGCATACGTCATACCCAACAATTGTATAAGTCGATGGTTGGTTGGTTGGTTGCAAATTTAATGGCGCTAATTCCTCTTGGGACAAACTGCGCCAAATATGACGAAAAATCAAATAGGACAACACAATTTTGAAACAATTTTGAAAATAAACCAATTTTGATGAAACGCTAAAAAAGAACGATACCTGAATCTAATAGAACATACATTTAAAACCAAATAAATAGATAAAAGAAATTTAGAAAGACACAAAATAAACACGATAATCAGCAAAGTTTGATTAAAAGTTAAATATTAAAATGTAAAAGAGAAACTAAAAATTGTAAAACGTACAGCACTAAAAAGAAAATTAAGAATTTAGAGATTCAAATTTATTAAAATATTAAAATTAAAATCAAGAATTAACAGATTAAGAATTATATATTATAAAATTGAACTTCAAAAGTTAAAAAAGAAATACAAATCATATTTCAAAGTACAAGCCAGTACAGAAAAGAAAAAGGAATAAGCCTGGATGCGGCTTTTTCCCAATGATTGAATTAAGATTAAGTAACGAATTTCCAAAGAATTTTATGTACAGAGATTTAACACAAATACAAGACGTTAACAGAAACGTCATAACAGAAATGTGACAGAAAGTTCGACTTATACAATTCTAATTATCAACTATTTAGAAATTTTATAAGTCGAACTTTCTGTCACATTTCTGTTATCACTAAGACCAATATATCCTTATTGTTCATATAAAATGGCATGTATTACTTTAATCAATAAATGGTTTTGAAAATTAAGTTACTCAGAATAAACCTTGTCATTTTAAAACTCTTACAGAAAAAAATTAAAACTTGCATCTCTATATCTTCTAAATATATTTTACAAATAAGTAAAATATTTTAAAATAACTGTTCAAATAAGCATTAAATTCAAAAGTAAATGCGTTGGAGTTTTAATAAATCAAAGTTTTTTGCATGCTAAATTTATTGTGTACAAAACAATAAAAAATCCCAAAAGGTAACAGAGAGAAAGGGCAGAAGTTTGCAATTAATTACTTATTTTAAATGATTAGATGCTTGCCATTATAAGTCAAAGTGGTAAAGCAGAAAAAGTTATGGATAAATAATCGATGAATTTCTTAGCTATCAAGTATTTGCTTTTCAAATAGAAGCTTAAAAGTTAGATTGTAAATATGTACTTTATAAGTTAATTGTATTTAATTTTGCAAACAGTTCAGTTATACAAAGATTGTAGTTGAAAAATTGGAAAATAAAGATAACAGTGTTTGATTTGGAGATTAAATGTCAAATATTTTCATTATACTTTACATACCAGATTATAATAGGAGGAAAGTGTCGTTTGTACAGATCTTCATCTGACGTTCATATTTCTTATTGCAAATATTTAACTATTTGATATTCAATAATTAAAAGTGTTTTTATTTTTCCCGAGTTCAACAAATATAGTACAGTAAGATAAACGAATTTTCAATTTATTTAATTCAGACAGAAAGTGGTGTAGCAAAATCACATAAACTATTCTTATTAAAAATGCCATAAATATATCAATTAAACCATTAAGTTAAAATTACAACTTATGCAAACAAGATTGTTGAAATGTTTATAATAAAAGTTTTCTTATATTCTGTTCTTTTTACGACAGGTAAATACAAAATAATGAATAATTTACTTTAAATACAATTTAGCAATTATTATTTATACCTCTAAACACAAATTCTTATGAGAGATCTCCAGTTTCTCTAGCTTAAAACCCTCTTTTGTTCTAGATACATTAAAAATATTAGATCACAAGAAGAAGTGAAAGCAGTGATTAAACTAAATAATTTGTCAATTCAAATGCGCCAAAAACTTTTTTCACGTACAGTGTTACATCAGAATAGGAAGTAAAAATATTAAATATAATTATAGCTTTTATAGCAATTTCGCTGAAAATTTTAAAGATAATATTTTTAATCCACTCTTTTATAATAAAGGAACAGTATACTTTACAAAGTGGCTGAATACATTATTAGTTTAAAACTATAGATTCCACATATATACATTGCATAAATTATGTACAATTTAATCTATTATATTATAAAAATACTAGAAATTTTCAATAGTGAATTTTTAAAATTTTTTTGTTAAGTTTTAAAAAGTTTCTGGCTATGATTCTAGATTTTGGACCCATTATGTTGTCACACCATTATTGTTAAAAACTATGTTTTAAACATATTTAGGTATTGTTATGATGATTAAACTAGCCTTCAATGTACATGAAAAAATTTTTATGTACGTACGGTTTCCACAAAAGTTCACTTTTGTTGATGGAAATCAATTTTAACAATCTAAACAAAAAGCTATCAGCAATGGAACAGACATATTTGTTTTAATATAGGGGTGTTTAATAAAAATTTGTAGAAACCTATAAAAATTAATTCATAAAGCATAATTTAAAAATTTATAAGTGTTCAATAAATTGAACTTTTTGGTAATACTATAATTTTTAAATAAAATGATATCCATTTATTTATACTTCCTTGTGAAAAGTTCTGAAAAATAATTTATAATTTAATAACTTATAAATAAGCTTTCTAACAACCCATTAAGATATTTTTTCACGCCATTACCTATTGTTCTATGTTTCACAGGCAATCGTCAGAACTACAGTAATTACAGAAATTTTGGACTAACTTTTTATAATCACTTGTAAATTACTCTTGATCCTAGTATATTCTTTTGTTGGTATTACTGAGATTAATGTCCATTTTCCCATACTTTTAATGTAAAATGTACATGACTGTGGAGCATCTCAATGCTTGATACAATTTCTACATATCTCATTAGGAGTTATCAACGCTTAATTCATGCCTTCAAAGCTAAGGGGGGGATTATTGCCAGTAGATACAAAACATTTCCATAAAGATCATTTTTATGATGTAACATCAATAAAAGAATAAAAGTTCGTATCAGAAGGTAGCAATAAAAATTCCAGCTAAAGTATATTTATTTTTAATTATTTTAATTTTTATTTAATCTGTTTAATTTATAGATAAATATTATCCGGAGTGGAAAATTTTAAAAATACCCCTTTAGAAATACTCTGTTTCTTTAATGTAGTTTAATTCAGAATTTGATTCCAAAATGAACTTACAAATTTACGTATGTTTTAAAAAAACAATGTTATTGCTCATTAAATTGAAATTTTTTAATTTTTTAGTAATTTTAATGTTTAAGATATATTTCTAGTATATACAGGATGTTTCTAAAATGACCGGTATATTTGAAAAATCAATAAAAATTAAACGGACAGTGATAGAAATTCACAGTTTATTGCAATATGCTTGGGACAATAGTAAATTTTCAGTCAGACAAGATTTAAAATTAGTTACAATATTACACAACAGATGGCGCTTAAGTCTGAAAAAATCTAAACTACGATATTTGTCTGTGAGGGTTCTTTAAAGACCAGCTGTACGGTCACTACCCAGAAACAATTGAACAACTGGAACAGTACATCTGTTCTGCACGTGAAGCAATTCCGTCTGAGACGTTTACACGGTTGTCTGTTAATTTCGTTCTGAGAATACTCCAAATTATTGCTGCGCATCGTGGATATCTGGAAAATATCGTGGTTTAGATTTTTCCAGACTGCATTGCCATCTGTTGTGGAACATTGTAACTAATTTTGAAAGTTTGTCTGCCTAAAAATTGAATACTATCCCAAGCAAATTGCAATAAACTGTGTATCTCTATCAAGATCCGTTTAGTTTTTATTGATTTTTCAAATATAACGGTCATTTTTAAAACTCCGTATATATTATACTATATTATGTTTATAGCATATCTATTATACCTATTAAAATTGAAAAGGAGGGAGAAACTGGGAAAATTGCTGTGGAAAAATAAATAAAAAATGAAAACTACTGCTTTACGTAATACTATCATCTATCCTTACCTACATATTGTTCCAGGCGGGAAACTAAAATATAAGATTTAATGTATCAGCGAAAGGAATCTGGACATAGAAAAGTGGGATTGAATAACTGAAACACATCGTAATATTTGATATCTACGTGAGGGGGAAATATAGAGATCATAAATAAATGAAAAGACAGCATGAACTTGTACATAGATATAAGCCTTTTTTTACCTCCCTCCTTTCTTTAATAAATTTATAAATTTCCCTCTTGTTTTAGCACGACTGGAACTCTCTTTAGAAAAAATGTTTTTTTCCTGCTAATTGTTCCTAGAAACGCCATTGCCTCATATTAATACTGCAAATATTATTCTAATTTTAATTCCTTCCTACTGTAATCAAATGTACTGAAAATACAACTAGTATATAGGTACTAGCATATAGCCCGTCATATGACGCGATCAGTAAAATTTAATTTTAGAGAATTATAAAGTAACGTATGAGGCAGTTAGCAATATATATTATTAGAAAATTTGTATAATAGAAAATATTTATTTGTATAAATATTTTATTTTTAGAAAATTAAACAGATGCTTTCTTGATATACCTAAGTAGATACAGAAATATGAGTTTATTTGAAATTTAATATCAGGTACTTTAATATTAAAAAACAATTTGAGTCATTTTTCTAACAAAAATTCCTCATTAAGCATTGTCAGTAAATAAGCGAGAACTGATGATAAAATTGTTTAATTTTTGTTTACATAATATATAATCCCTTATATAATAATAGCCTAAGTTACCTGTCCGTCTGTCCTCGAATTTATGAAGCAGTTGGACCGGGAATAGGTAGAGCATCCATTTTAGATCCTTAATGTGTTAGGGTTAGCAAAATTCAAAGTGAGCAAAGTTTATCTTCTCCTAAACTGCCAATCCGATTCTAAAAAAAAAATGGTATAAATATCCTCATATCACAGCAAAAAAAACACTGTCATCTTTAAAACGTTCAAAATCCCCCTTCCCCCTTTTCAAACATTTAATTCCATTAATTCAAGCCCTATTTTCCCCGGTTAAGAGCAGGCGATTAAATTTACCAATTTATCACATAATAAATAGGTAAAAACAACGTTTTTTTCTAGCATTATGACGTCATTCCTTTAACCATCTCCTTTAATCATTTCTTATTTTAAATTATTTAAATATTGTCTGCATTATTTTCAAATGTTTTATCACTGAACATGGATATTACGTAAAAAAATTTCTTTTATATTTGGCTTAAATAATAGATTAGGTACATGTATAATAATTTTAAATTTAATAATCGATTAATTTTTGCTGCAAGACAATTCTCAGCCAAGAAACAAACCTTTTTTCATTGCCCTCTTAGGGTACTATACAATTCCAGAAAATTAAAAATTTTACTGATCCTGTCAAATGACGGGCTATATGCTAGTATATAATAGTAAAACGTCACACTAAATGCAAGTAATGTCTTTTTTATTTATGGGAATAGATTCTAGTAACTTATTATTTTATCTTGGCTGATCGGAATCAAAGAAAACGGGATTTCTATACGGGAACTGCAAAGAGGCAGTTCAAACATAATAATGCCATTTTTCTGATTTTTAAATTATGCTTTTCGGATCCTTTAAATCGGAAAAATTCTTTGAATCAATTATTAGAAAAGCTTGCGTTTTATTCATTAATTTAAAAAAACCTGTGTAATATTACAAATATTTTGTAATTTAAAATGGGTTATAATGTCAATTTAACCTCCTTAAAATTTATATATATATATATATATATATATATATATATATATATATATATATATATATATATATATATATATATATATATATATATATATTACCATTAATTATAAAACTCCTTGACAAGGAGACAACTCAACAGCTAGC